>CM053407.1:122113481-122164759 GCA_028644305.1 Xerus rutilus | reverse complement strand
AGTCTGTAATCCCAGTACTTAGGGAGGCTGAGACAGGAGAATCGCGAGTTCAAAACCAGCCTCAGCAATGCCGAGGCGCTAAGCAACTCAGTGAGACCCTGTCTCTACATAAAACACAAAATAGGGCTGGGGATGAGGCTCAGTGGTCGAGTGCCCCTGAGTTCAATCTCCAGTACCAAAAAAAAAAAAAAAAAAAAAATTTGGCTAAAGCATGGACATTTTAGTGTTACCAGATTTTCAGCATGGCAAATTAATATATTTTTTAAACTTTTTTTTTCCATTTGTTCTAGTTAGTTACACATGACAGTAGAATGCATTTTTATACCCTGTACACAAATGGAGCAGAACTTCTCATTCCTTGGCTGTACATGGTGCTGAGTCACACCAATAGTGCAATCATACATATATATAGGGTAATGATGTCTCATTCTACCGTCCTTCCCATCCCCACTGCCCCACTCCTCTCCCCACTCCTCTCTGCACAATCCAAAGTTCCTTCATTCTTCTCTATCCCCACCCCCCCAAAATTAATAGTTTTAATTAATAAAATAGCCTCAGAACTTGGTAAATAAGAACCTGCAAAAAGGAAAGAATCTAAGATACTGTACCAGAAAAGATATTAAGTTATGCTTAAGAAGAAATAATTTGATTCACAAAGAATGGAGAAATAAACAAGTAACAAAAAAAAAATCACAGCTGAGGATGTAGCAGTAGCAGAGCATTTGCCTAGCATGTGCAATGCTGCAGGTTCCATCCCTAGTACCACAAAAAAAGAAATTGATACTAGAAAATGAAACATTATTCTGATTCAATCATTACACACTGTATACATACATCAAGTTATCACACTGTACCCCACAATATTTACAATTATTATGTCTCAATTAAAAATAAATTTTGCCAGCAATTCAGGACACTGAGGCAAGAGGATTACAAGTTCAAGGCCAGCTGCAGCAACTTAGCAAGGCCCAGTCTCAAAATAAATAAAAGGACTGGGGATGTAGCTCAATGGTAAAGCATCTCTGGGTTCAATCCCCAGTCCTGGGGTTAAAAAAAAAAAGACCCCTAACTATACATGTTGGTTTCTAGAAAACCAGATGCAACTGAAATGGAAGTTTACAACTTTCACGTATGGTTCTTTTATAAAAGAAACTTTTTTCACATTATTTTCACATGGATGGAATAGAATTAAAATATTTGCCGTCACTGTACACTTGAAACATTGCAAAGTCATTTAAGAACAATATGTGATAGCCAGGAGACTGTGGCGCACGCCTGTAATCCTGGTGGCTAGGGAGGGTGAGACAGGAGTATCGCGAGGTGCTAAACAACTCAGTGGGACTCTGCCTTTAAATAAAATACAAAAAATGGGGATGGGGATGTGGCTCAGTGGTTGAGTGCCCGAGTTCAATCCCCAGTACCCACCCCAAAAAAGAACAATATGTGCGACAGACTCAACTCCACCCAGACAGTATTCCGTTGGTGTTTGCTAGTGCATGCAGACGCTCATGCAGAAGAGTGAGGAGTCCTCTGTGAAAAGTCACACCCACACACTCAATGCTCAGGCCTCCAAAGTGAATCTAAGCACCATCTTTCTCTTTCTTTTTTTTTGGAGGCGGGGGTGAGTGGGTGTGGTGCTAGGGGTCCAGCATGCTAAGGCCCTGAGCATGCTAAGCAAGAGCTCCACCACTGAGCTACTCCTCCAACCCTTGATTTATTTCTTTAATCAGACAAGTCAACACCATACAAAACCACATAAAAACATTATTTATGTGGAGTTATATTTAGTTTATGTAAATTCAATTATATGCACAAAAGAAAAAAGAAAAAAACAGCTATTTAAACAATGAAAGTGCCAGGCGTGGTGGTACACACCTGTAATTCCAGCGACTCAGAAGGCTGAGGCAGTAGGATCCCAAGTTTGAGTCCAGCCTGGGAAATTTAGCAAGGCCGTAAGCACCTTAACAAGACCCTATCTCAAAACAGAAAATAAAAAGGGCTGGGGATGTAGCTTAGTGGTAGAACACCTCTGGGCTCAACTCCCCATACCAAAAAAAAAAAAAAAGATTTTATAAAATGTATTAAAGTATTATTTAACAAATTCCATACACTTTATCTAGTTATGTGTAATAGGATGCATAAGTAAAGAATGATGAATCAGGGCTGGGTTGTGGCTCAGTGGCAGAGTGCTGCCTGGCATACATGAGGCACTGGGTTTGATTCCCAGCACCACATTTAAAAAAAAAAAAAACAACTAAATAAAATAAAGATATTGTGTCCATCTACAACTAAAAATATTTTTTAAAAAGAGAATAATGAATCAAAAAGAAGGGAGCCCTGAATAGGCGTGGCGGTTCACACCTATTATTCCAGCTACTTTGAAGGACTGCTTGAGCCAAGAGGTTCAAGGTCAACCTCAGCCGTATAATGAGATCTTGTCTCAAAAAAACAGAGACTGGGGGCTGGGGTTATGGTTTAGTGGTGGCGTGCTCGCCTGGCACGCATGAGGCACTGGGTTCGATCCTCAGCACCACATAAAAATAAAATAAAGATATTCTGTCCACCTACAACTAAAAAATAAATATAAAAAAGAATATTTTAAAAAAAAACAGAGACTGTTAAAATATCCCATAAACTTATTTTTCTCCTTTGACATTCCAGAGCATTCATAACATTTGTGTAGTACTAAATTCTTTGTGGGCCTATAAGCTTCTAAGAATTAGCAAAATTCCTAGCACTCAAATGATGATCCAAAGGTTCTCCAAATTCAATGGTAAAACTAGGGATATGCTACATCTTTAATAACATAATTAGTAACATAATTTTGAGAGCCAGCAATCCTAGAAATAATGGAAATAGTGACCTCTGGTGGTAGAAAACTGCACTTCCCCCAAACTTTTTTTTTTGGTTGGTACTCAAGAATTGAACCCATGACCCTGTACATGCTTAGCAAGAGATCTGCCACTGAGCTACATCCTCAGCCTTTTTTAAAAAAATTTTATTTGGAGACAGAGTCTTGTTAAGTTATCCAGGCTGGACTGAAACTTGCAATCCTCCTGACTCAGTCTCCTAAGTAGCTGTGATACAGGTGTGCACAACCACACCTGACTTCCCCGTCTTCAATCATAGATTAAAATTAAAAATTCCATTCTATTTGAAAAATCTTAATGTAATACTGTGTTTCCCCTTTAATCTGTAGAATGTATTCTTTTCCTAGAAGGACGGGTATTGAGGCTACATAATAGTGTACCAAAAAGTGTTAATCTAAATTTTCTATTTGGAACTTTACCTCCAAATCTATGATGTTCCTAATGCAGACTACTGAAATGAAAACTTAATAAAATCTTGGCTGGCAGGGGTGTAAATAAGCTCTAGATATCAGAGATTCTTAATAGGGAGAGGGAAAGGATAGGTCATCACTAGTGGAAACTAGGGCAGTTTTCATGTTTATCAGAGGAGGCAAGATAACACATGGCGGGGCTGGGGTTGTGGCTCAGTGGTAGAGTGCTCTGCCTCACATGCATGAGGCACTGAGTTCGATCCTCAGCACCACATAAAAGTAAAATAAAGATATTGTGTCCATCTACAACTAAAGAATATTAAAAAAAAAAAAAAGATTACACATGGGGAAATTTGCTTAGTCAAGGGAAATTCATTGGCATTTTTTAAAAAATATTTATTTTTTAGTTGTAGGTGGACACAATAGCTTTATTTTATTTTTATGTGGTGCTGAGGATTGAACCCAGTGCCTCCCGCGTGCTAGGCGAGCACGCTACCACTGCGCCATAACCCCAGCCCCCACTGGCATTTTTATTTTATGGTCATACTGATACATATGAATATAGATATACCCACGACTTACATATGAGTATTTTTCTAACTGTAGTAACTACTATAGGTAATTAATTTGCAAAATTGGGAAAATACTGAATTCCTAATTTTTTTAAAAAATTTTTTTAGATGTTGGTGGACCTTTATTTTATTCATTTATTTATATGTGGTGCTGAGAATCGAACCCAGTGCCTCACACATGCTAGGCAAGTGCTCTACCACTGAGCCACAACTCCAGCCCCTGAGTTCCTAATTTTTATTGAGAATTTGCAGAATTATAAACATCCTCCTTGCCAGGCATGGTGGTGCATGCCTGTAACCCAGCTATTTGGGAGGTTGAAGCAAGAGGACTTCAAGTATGAAGCCAGCCTCAGCAACTTAGTGAATACTCTGTCTCAAAATAAAAAAATAAGCTGGGTGCAGTGGCACACATCTGTAATCCCAGCACTTTGGGAGGCTGAGACAGGAGAACCATGAGTTCAAAGCCAGCCTCAGCAACAGCAAGGTGCTAAGCAACTTAGTGAAACCCTGTCTCTACATAAAACACAAAATAGGACTGGAAATATGGCTCAATGGTCGAGTTCAATCCCCAGCTGCCCCCCTAAATAAATAAATAAATAAATAAATAAATAAATAAATAATGCTGGGAATATAGCTTTGTGGTAGAGTGCTTGTCCAGCATGTATGAGGTCCTGCATCAAATCCCCAGTACAATCAATTAATAAACAGATGGGAAAAATAAATTAATCAATAGATAAGTAAATAAAGATAAACAAATAAATGGGCTGGGGATGTAACTCTGTGGTAAAGGACCCTGGGTTCAATCCCCAGTACCACAAAATAAAATAAAATAAATATCCTCCTTATATCAATACATAAAATCATAAAATTCTTGTGTGTGTGTGTGTGTGTGTGTGTGTGTGTGTGTGTGTGGTGCTGGGGATTGAACCCAGGGCCTTGTGCATGCAAGGCAAGCACTCTACCGACTGAGTTATATCCCCAGGCCCTATAAAATTCTTTTCAAATGAATTTTTTTTTTTGAGACATGGTCTTGCTCTTGCTGAGGCTGGCCTCAAAATCACAATTCTCCTGTCTCAGCCTCCTGAGTGTTGGGATTAGAGGCGTGCACCACTGCACCTGGCCTAAATGAATTTTAAAGGAGTATTATGCTTTCAGTGAGAACAGATACAGGCTCAGCACAGGTCCTCATTGCACAGAAAAGGGAAGAGATACTTGGAAGCTTAATTACAGTTAAAATGCCCTGCCTGATCCCTCACCAATTCCTCAAAGGGCAGTTAAAACAAAACAAAACACCAAAACCTGGTTTGAGACAGGTGTATTTCCACTAGCCTGTCATAGCAGTACCATAGAAAGTTTAGGTTACTAATATTTAACTATTCAATTATTTTAATTATTTTTTTTACCAGTAAAAACCAATTCGTCGTGCAGGCAGCTCTTCTCTTGCTTAAGGCGAATGATCTCTTCTCTCTGTTCATTATTTTCTGTTGTCTTTTCGGTTAGGTCCTCTTCACAAACAGAAGGAAAAACGTCCTCAAATAAATACTGGTTTCCTAGGAAGCTATGCTCTATAAAGAACCCTCATGTCCTCAGCACAAACTTCCAATTAATAAGAAAGCCAGATATCTGGCCATTTTCCTGGCAGCGACGCTGGTCCGAGGCATTGCCCCCCTCTTGTCTGGCTGGTCTCCTGCTCTATGTTGCCCTCCTGTTACAGTCCAGCGTACACACAGCAATCTTTACAAATAAAAACCAACCTTGTCATTTCTCAGCAAGAAGCCCTCCTACTGAACTCAGAATGAAGTTGAGACCCTTTATTGCAGACTGCAAAGCCAGTGTGACCTGGCTGTGTCCCTCTCCCTATGCCTCTCCCCCTTCTTTCGTTCAGCTCCTAGAACATCTATGAAGTAAAAGGAAAAATAAATTCAACTTTCGGCCTCTGTTCCTGGCAAAGACCTAAAACCCTGGTTTTCCTGTCTTCTGACACTGGAAAGCAATCCTTCTTGACTGCACCAGAGTTTTTGCTAATGAGGTTACTTAGGTAGGGCCCCTAGGTAGCTTACAGATAGGGCAGGGCACAGCAAGACCTAGGGATTCAGAGAGCTGGAATTTCCAGCCCCACCCACTGCCCAGAAAGGGAGGCAGGCCTAGAGACTAAGCTCTATAAAAATTTCTGAACAGGAGATTTGAAATTTGAGGGCAGCTGGTTTGGTGAACACGTGGAGATATCTGGGTAGCACCTCCAGAGAAGGAATGGGAGTTCTGTGCATGGAATCCACCCCTTCTACCTGCTGTTCCTGAACTGCATCCTTTATAATAGACCAGAAAAGAAGGTAAGGTGTTTCCCTGAGTTTTATGACCATTCTAGAAAACGATCCAACCCAAGGAAGTGGTTATAGCCAATTGCTCAGAAGTAGAGGGGATCCCCTGGGATTTGTGACTGGTGTCTGAAGTCTGTCTTTAATCTATGGGAGCTAAATCATGTGTGGTGGCACACACCTGTAATCCCAGTGACTTGGGAGGCTGAGGTTAGAGGATTGCAAATGTGAGGCCAGCTTCAACAACTAAGGGAGACCCTACCTCAAATTTAAAAATACAAAAGGGACTAGGGATGTAGCTCAGTGGTAGAGTACCCCTCAGTTCAATCCCACAACCAAAAGCATCACCATCATCATCATCACCATCACCTGTGGGATCTGACAGTAACCAGGTGGATGGTGTTGAACTGAACTGAACTAAATTTTTGGACACTTGGTTGGCATTGAAGAAATGGAAAATTTGTTGGTGTTAGAGGAAAACAAACAAACAAACAAAGTAAGTCCCAACCTTAAAACCCACCCTGATGCTTCTGCATTTTTTCTTCTGCCTAGAAGGGTTTTTTGTTTGGTTGGTTGGTTTTTTGGTATTGAGGATTGAACCCAGAGGTACTTTACCACTGAGCTACATCCCCAGTCCTTTTTAAATTTTTTACTTTGAGACAAGGTCTGAGTTGCTGAGGCTGGCCTTGAACTTGAACTTGTGATCCTCCTGCCTCAGCCGTCCAAGTCACTGGGATTATGGGAGTGCACCACGCACATGGCCTGCCTGGAAGGTGCTTGGCTCAGGTCTTCACAGGGCTGGTTCTGGCCCCTGTCCAGTTCCATTCACATGCTGACTCTGCCAATCTGCCTTCCCAGTCCAATGAGACTGAGTCTATTCCCCTTACTCTCTGTTCTAATTCCCAATACCCTACTTTTCTTTTCTTTTTTTATGTACTGAATTTATAAAATATTTCTAATACATAAATATTGATACAACATATTTTTTAAACTTGAATATTTTACCTACACATGTACCAAACATTCAATAGACAGTGAATACCTACAATGTGCCCCTGAACTGTTGATCCAAAGGAGAGGACAGAGTCTATCCCCACCAACAGAGGGCTCATAACACCATTATAGTCTTAGCAGAAGCTACAAATGAAGACAAGATCTATGATATTTACCACAGATCAAGGCATCAGAAGGTCAAGATTTAGAATGCTGAGTCATTTAAATTAAACCAGCCAAGATAAAATTTCATAATTTCAGAAATTTTTAGTTGAAAGAAATGTAAAAAGTCATTTGTTTAGGAACAAGCAGGAATCTTCTCCACATCATTCTCTCGCTTGGTACATCCAGGAACAGGACCTTGCTGCCTCCCAAAGCACTCCACGTCATAGAGAGGTAGAGTGACTCCCCTGCCACAGTTCTATTGCTGCTTCTAAGGTGGGGGCCAGTCCTCTTGTCTAATGCAGTAGCCATTTATAAAATGTGATACTATGGGTGCAGATTTAAGAGTATAATGGTAGCTCCTCACCAGGCACAGTGGCACATGCCTGTAATCTCAGTGACTCAGGAAACTGAGGCAGAAGGATTGCAAGTTCGGGGCCAGCCTCAGCAACTTAGTGAGACCCTAAGCAACTTAGCAAGGCCCTGTCTCAAAATAAAACATAAAAAGGGCTGAGGACAGGGGCTGGGATTGTGGCTCAGTGGTAGAGCGCTTGCCTCACATGCGTGAAGCACTGGGTTCAATCCTCAGCACCACATAAAAGTAAATAAAATAAAGATATTGTGTCCATCTACAACTAAAAAAAAAATATTAAAAAAAAAAAGGGCTGAGGACATGGCTCAGTGGTTAAATGCCCGTGGGTTCAATTCCCAACTGCCACCATCTGTTGTGAGCCACATACCAGCAACTGCTAACTGGTATAGCCACCTAAACTATGGCAGGAGTTTTTTAAAAATGATACATTATACAGTCAGGTGCAGTGGCGCAAGCCTGTAATCCCAGCACTTAGGGAGGCTGAGACAGGAGAATCGTGAGTTCAAAGCTACCCTCAGCAATGGCGAGGCACTAAGCAACTCAGTAAGACCCTGTCTCTACATAAAACACAAAATAGGGCTGGGGATGTGGCTCAGTGGTCGAGTGCCCCTGAGTTCAATCTCCAGTACCAAAAAAAAAAAAGATACATTATACAGCTTACCCCAATTCTATCTTGTAACACAGAAATTGCAACATAATTCTATGTAAATGAAACAGACATTCCATGTTAGAACCCAAAGCCAGGCACAGTCGCATTCGCATCTAAGATTGAAGAAATACATTCCCAACATAACATATTACCATCTTAAACTTGCATCTCTTTCTTACCTTTTAGTTTATTGACTTCAATTTTAAGTGTCTTCAATTTCTGCTTATAGTCTTGCTTTTCTTTCACAATACAATTCTCCACCATCTTAGCATCACGTAAAGCATGCTCTAACAATTTAAATTTACCCGAACAATCTGCAATGTGATTGACTGCCTCAATAATATCTTTGTCCTAAAAACCAAGTTGAACACTGTTAAGCTAGATGTTAAAATTCCAATTAATCAGTAAGAAAAGATTACACTTATTCAGACCTCACTGTGCCCAGGTTTCTTCCTAAGCACTTTTCATGTTAACTCATTGATCTTCACTGTGACTTTATGAGGTAGGTACTATTATTGCTGAGTGATGGAGGAATCAACAGACTCATAAAGGTATTGTTACCTGGCCATGGTTACACAACTAGTTAGTGATAGAGTCACCATTTGAACGCAGCTGGCCTCAGAAGCCATGTGCCGTCACTATACCTTACTCTCTCTTGGAAAGCTTACAGCCAGACAATATGATGATCTAAGATACTGGCACATCAAGAGAAAGAGTGGCAGCCTTTGGACTGGGAAATTATTCTCTGCATTACAAATAAGTACCATAAGTTCAACATTTCCTCCCTTCTTTCAGTTTGTTAAGATGACAAGACTCCAGTCAGGCACAGTGGAGCACACCTGTAATCCCAATGGCTCAGGAGGCTGATCTCAAGTTCAAAGCCAGTCTCAGCAATTTAGTGAGGCCGTAGGCAACTCAGCAAGACCCTGTCTCTATATAAAATACAAAAAAGGGCTGGGAGCTGGGTGTGGTGGCGCACGCTTGTAATCCCAGCACTCTGGGAGGCTGAGACAGGAGAATCACGAGTTCAAAGCCAGCCTCAGCAATGGTGAGGCACTAAGCAAGCAACTCAGTGCGACCCTGTCTCTACATAAAACACAAAATAGGGCTGGGGATGTGGCTCAGTGGTTGAGTACCCCCAAGTTCAATCCCTGGTACCAAAAAGAAAAAGGAAAAAAGAAAAAGAAAAGGACAAGACTCCAAGACCTCACTGTGAACGAAACCAAATTAGAAAATATTATTGTTGAGGCCCTTTGACTCACAAAACAGGTATGGACTGAAAATCAAGTTAAACAATACCTAAAAGTCTAAAAATAATAAGAGTTCCCACCCTTTCCCACTCTCCTGGAATAACTGTTATCAACAGGCTTACCCCTATTTAAGCATAAGCACTTCCACTACAGCATCACATATGCATTCTGGAAAAAACCTCATTCTTCACATCTCATGTTAGGAGAGTTTATGGAAAGATAAAAGGGGTTGGAGCAGACCATTCAACAACCAATGGAAAGGCTTCAAGTGTAGCTCAGTGGTACAGAGCTTGCCAAGCTTGTGCAAGGCCCTGGGTTCAATCCCCAGGCCTAAAAAACAAAACATCCAAACCAACAAAAACTGTTGAACTATATGACCAGACCTATACAAGCACATACATACACAAAGTCCTGCTACACACATGAGCACAATTGTCAATGCCAGTAGACACACAACCGTCACCAAATCTCTTTTAGCCTGAAACCTAGGGCTCCTACTTCCTCCCCTGATAAGCATGTCCTGGACAGCATTTGCTTCTAATACTAATATTTTTCATCAAAATGAAAACTCCAATTCTCCACATGCTGCTTTTTCACAAATCCACAATTCTAATGTGGGGGATGCCTTTGCAGCATCTTCATTAATACTCACTGCTTTGCCAGAGTTTGTGACATGGACAGCATACTGGTTGGTTGGTTGTTTTATTTTGGTACTAAAGATTGAACCTGGGGTGCTTTACCACTGAGCTGCATCCCCAGACTTTATTTTATTTATTGATTTATTGATTTGATTTATTTTGTGGTACCAAGGATTGAACTCAGGGGCACTCAACTACTGAGCCACATCCCCAGCCCTGTTTTGTGTTTTATGTAGAGACAGGGTCTCACTGAGTTGCTTAGCGCCTCGCTGTTGCTGAGGCTGGCTTTGAACTCACAATCCTCTCGTCTCAACCTCCCAAAGTGCTGGGATTACAGGTGTGCGCCACCACGTCCGTCTTTTATTTTATATTTTGAGACAGGGTCTTGCTAAGTTGTTTAGGCGTCACTAAGATGGTGAGGCTGGCCGCAAACTTGTAATCCTCCTGCCTCAGCCTTCTGAGTGGTTGGGATTACAGGTACGCACAACCATGCCTGGCAACCATGCTAATGTTGATGCCACTAAGTTGACTTGTAATTTTGATATTTGTTCTTCAATTTAAAAAAAAAAGTTCATCTGTGATCACATCAAAACAATGTGCTGGAGGAAATTCCAAATTAATTAGCGTAAGGGTTCCATCATTCAACATCATGCCCGTAGTTACCAACTGGCAAAGACATGTTACAGTAGAAGAGACCATAGATCACTATATATCACATCATGACTGTATCAGTTCCCTGACTGGTAACAGCTTTCCTCTTCATTTAAAAAAAAAAGGATTAGCAAGCAATCTGCCAATACTTCATGATACCTAACAATGAGTACCTGGGAAGAAAACAAGTCAATTCAGGCATGCCAGGCCATGGAATGGGCCTCAGAGACAAAAGTCCAGAAGTGGAGTTCTGCCTCCTCTCTCAATGCTTTGGGGATATCATTTTAAATTTGTTTCTCTCATTTCTAAAATAAGAATTTAAAACAAAAGCAACTTTGGCAGCTCTGCATTTATGGGTAGCTAAGGGACTCAGGTGAGATAAAGTATGTGAACATGCTTTGTAAACTACAAAGTGCTCTGGCAAATGGAGATATAATTATTTTTAATTACCTTAAGTTTTATCATTGTAGTGAGAGCCTGTTCTCTAGCTTGTAATTGTCCTACCTGAGCAGAAAGTTCCACTAATGTGTTGCTGAGATTTTCGTTTCTAGCCTACAAGGGAACAACACAGAAAATACTCTTTGAGTCCTTTTAAAATTTTCATTTGTCACTAGCCACAATCCATGCTCACTTTTCTATTTTGTTTTTTAACTTTTTAACTTTTTTTAAGAAAAATGGTGGGCTGAGTAAGAATCATCAAAAAGGAATACAGATATCCGTTTCTTCATTAACTCTAGCATCCTTTCAATATTTGCATTTGCCCTACTGAATTATACTGGTTATGTTTGTTAACATGTCTATTTCCTAATTTTTTAATGTATAATTTTGGATCGTGGAGAAAGAAAAAAACGAATAAGAACTGGACACGTAAGAGATTTCCTTCCATGAAATAAAGTAGCTTTAATGAATTTTGTACATTTTGCAGGGTGTGGATATACACCATTTACATCTGGCAAAATCCTGTAGAATATAAAACATGAAGAGTGAACACTTATATAAACTGTGGGCTTTGGGTGATAATGATGTATCCACCTGGACTCACCAATTCAACATACCACTGCAATGTGGGACATCTGCAGAGGGGAGGTTGTGTGTGTATGGAGACAGGGCACATATGGGAACTCTCTGTACTTCCTGCTCTAATCTACTATGACCCTAAAGCTATTCTAAAATATAAAGTTTATTAAAGATATCTTCCATTTTTCATCCAACATATTAAGAGATTATAGAATCATTTTTTACTTATTTTATAGCTAGAAATGATTTAGAACAGTATTGAAAAAAACTGTACATGCTTATGAATTAAGGCTCATTATATTACCAAGATCAATACCAATATCACTACGAAACAAAATATGAAAAATATCAAAAACAGCTGTCTTCAGGCACAGTGGCACATGCCTGTAATCCCAGAGGCTTGGAAGGCTGGCAAAGGAGGATCGCAGGTTCAAAGCCAGCTCAGCAACTTAGCAAGGCCCTAAGCAACTTAGTGAGACTTTGTCTCAAAATAAAAAGGGCTGGAGCCTGGTGCGGTAGCGCACGCCTATAATCCCAGCACTTTGTGAGGCCGAGACAAGAGAATCGCCAGTTCAAAGCCAGCCTCAGCAAGGACGAGGCTCTAAGCAACTCAGCAAGACCCTATCTCTAAACAAAACACAAAATAGGGTTGGGGATGTGGTTCAGTGGTCAAGTACCCCTGAGTTCAATCCTCAGTACCAAAAAAAAAAAAAAAAATAGGGCTGGGAATGTGGCTCAGTGGTTAAACACCCTTGGGTTCAATCCCCAGTACAATAACAACAAAAAAGCTGTCTTTTTCTCTGCCTCATAATAAATGTGGTCAAAAAAGATACGTTGACTCACCAATTAGAACACACACACACACACAAAATCAGAGTTGCAGATATTATTCCTAATATACTATTATAGTATAGATGTATCTATCATAACAGGTAAGACTCAGAATTCAGACAGCAGAATTGTATATGTGTGTGTATATGTGTTACTGGGGATTGAACCCAAGGCACTATATCACCAAGCTGCATCCCCAGTCCTTTTTTACTTTTTAAGACCCCTGTCTCACTAAGTTACCCAGGCTGGTCTAGAACATCCAATCCTCCGGCTTCAGCCTCCCAAATAGCTGGGATTACAGGTGTGTACCACTGTACCTGGCTAGAAGGCAGAATATGAGTCTACCAAAACTTGATGAAACTCATTTCAGACTTTGAGAGAGGCTTTCCAGAACAACCCATTATGGATAAAATGGAAGATGCTATTAAACCAAATGGCAAAACAGTTCAACAAGGGTTGTAAGGAAGTCTGACCTCCATGATAGGACAGCACTGTGCTGCTAGCCAAACAGCATGAAGAATGCAAAACTAGAATGGATGGAGGATGGATGGAGGATGGATGGATGGATGATCATCTGCACATACACATCAACAGTATATAGATATATATGTATGCACACACTTTCCTACACACATGCATATGAATTTTAATGGAACATTTGCATCTAATTTTTCAATAAATGGAACACAGAATTTGGACTAGTAAAGCTTATCAAAAAATAAAGCCAACCTCAAGGTCTTCAGAGAGGAGGGAAGAATGGGTTGCCTTTTGAGCCATCTCCTGAAGCTGCAGTTGAGTCTTCTGAAGGATTGTCTGACATTCAGTTTGATTGGACTCAAGGACTTTTACCTTCTTTGTGAGTGACTTGATTATTTCAGTTCTTTTATGTAGTTCACCTGGGGGAAATTTTGTCAATAACTTATGATTAGATCTGATGCTTACAATGCAATATTTTCAAAGGCAGTAGTTAAAAAGTAAAAAGTATACTAAGAGGCTGGGTTGTGGCTCAGTGGTAGAGTATTTGACTAGCATGTGGGAGGCCCTGGGTTTGATTCTTAGCACCACATATAAATAAATAAAATAAAGATCTGTTGACAACTAAAAAAATATTTTTAAAAAAGTGTACTAAGAGGGGCTGGGGTTGTGGCTCAGTGGTAGAGCACTTGCCTTGCATGTGTGAGGCACTGGGTTCGATTCTCAGCACCACATATAAATAAATAAAATAAAGATCCATTGGCAACTAAAATAATATTTAAAAAAAAAAAGTGTACTAAGAAATTTTTTAGAGGATAATTCTTTTTTTTTGGTACTAGAGATTAAATTCAGGGACACTCAACCACTGAGCCACATCCCCAGCCCTATTTTGTGTTTTATGTAGAGACAGGGTCTCACTGAGTTGCTTAGCGCCTCGCCGTTGCTGAGGCTGGCTCTGAACTCGCGATTCTCCTGTCTCAGCCTCCCAAAGTGCTGGGATTACAGGCATGAGCCACTGTGCCCAGCTTAGAGGATAATTCTTTTAAAACATTTTCAAGACCAGCCTGAGCAATCTAATTAGATCCTGGCTCAAAATAGAAAAAAATTTTTAAAGGGCTAGGGGTGGAGTTTAGTAGGATGCTTGCCCAGCATGTGTGAGACCTATATTCAGTCCCCAGAACTAAAAAACACCTCCAAAACTAAAACCAAACCAAACAAAAAAACTATCCACATTTCATTGTGCAATACACAATACACAATACTGTACTGTACTTAAAAAAATGAGGAGGCTGCAGTGGCACAAGCCTGTGATCCTAACCACTCAGAAGCCAGAGGCAGAAGAGTTGCAAGTTCAAGGCCAATCTGGGCAATTTCGTGAAATCATTTAAAAGGGCTGGGGATACAGCACAACAGGAGAATTCCCCTAGGTTCAATCCCTAGTTCTGAAAAGGAAAAAAAGACAGCCAAGCATGGTGGCACACACCTATAACCCCAGCAGCTCCTTCTCAGGAAGTCTGGCACAACATAAACATATTCATGACTGGCTTCAACCATCTAAGAATTCCATCTTGCTGTGGTGCATGCCTGTAATCCCAGCTGTTCGGGAGGCTGAGGCAGGAGAATCACAAGTTCAAAGCCAGTCTCAGCAATTTAGTGAGGTTCTAAGCAACTTAATGAGACCCTGTCTCAAAAAACAAATAGGGCTGGGGATGTGGCTTGGTAGTTAAGCGTCCTTAGGTTCAATCCCTGATACCAAAGAAAAAATGAAACATTTCTTTCTTTAGGGGGCAACTCAGAAGCACCTAAATATCACTTCCTGAACACAATGGCTCCAAATTTCACTTTCCCAACAACTACCATGATCTTAGAGTAACCGTTTACTTGCTTTTTTGTTTGTTTGTTTGTGGTACTGAGAACTGAACCACTGAGCCACATCCCCAGCCCTTTTTATTTTGAGACAGTGTCGTCATTGCCCAACCGATCTCAAATTTGCAATCCTCCTGCCTCAGCCTCCTAAATGCCTAGGATTACAGGCATGCACCACTGTGCTTGGCTCCATTTCCATGCATCCCCTAAAAATAGTTTCATCTCGGCTGGGGACATAGCTCAGTGGTAGAGCATTTGTCTAGCATGCACAAGGCCATGGACTGCATCCCCAGTAATGAAGAAAAAAAAGATACACATGTAATATTGTATAGTTTAATTTGCACTGTATACTACTATTATAATTTTAACCATATATAAATGGAATTAAACTATATGAATTCTATTTACTTCTTCACTTATGATCCTGAGATTCATTCATATTGCTATATATAGCTCATGTTTTGTCACTAAGATTGCTACATAATAATCCATTAAATTAATACACCAAAATTTATTTATCCATTCTACTAATGGTGGTCATCTGGGTAACTTCCATTTTGCAGCTATTTTAAACATGCTGCTCTAAATTTTCTTTAACATGCATCTTGGTGCATATTTGCAAGAATTTCTTGAGACTTGCTACTCAAAATGTGGTCCTTGAACCAGCAGCACTGACATCACTTGGGAATTTGTTAGAAATGGACTCTTGGGCCCCAGACCTACTATTTCAGAATCTTTTGTGCTAGGGATTAAACTCAGGGCCTTGAACATGGTAAGCACACTTTCTACCACTGAGACACACTCCAGCCCACAGTCTACCTACATATTAGGTCTGCTGTTAATCCATGTGTTCACTGAAGTGTAAATATATACCTAAAAATGGAATTGCTAGATCACTGCTGGAACATGGTCCAATTGCTGGAACATTCTGATAGAAATGTTATTTATCTCTAATTGTACTAGACACTGTGAAATGATTTCCCAAAGTAGCTGTGCTGAGTCCCACCAGCAGTGTATGAGCCTTCCCTTGGCTCCAATCTTCCCACGTACTAACCAGGCCAGACTCTCCTTTGCTTCCGATATCAGAAAAAATAGGTATATTTCAGGTAGGATGGCTGTGAACTTGGCTCTATATCTTAGTAACACCTGACAACTTTTGCCAGTCTGGTGAATGTAAAATGTATCTCATTATGGTATGAGTTTGAATTTGCATTTCCCTAATTATTAATGAGACTGGGAACCTTTTAATAACCTCTCTCCATGAAATGCCTATTCAAGTCTTATTCATTTTAACATATACTAATGGCTATACATAATCCTCATCATATAGATTTTTGTTTTTCAACATGTTTATAGCCGGGCACGGTGGCTCAAGCCTGTAATCCCAGCACTTAGGGAGGCTGAGACAGGAGAATCGCGAGTTCAAAGCCAGCCTCGGCAACGGCGAGGCGCTAAGCAACTCAGTGAGACCCTGTCTCTACATAAAACACAAAATAGGGCTGGGGGTGTGGCTCAGTGGTCGAGTGCCCCTGAGTTCAATCCCCGGTACCAAAAAAAAAAACAAAAAAAAAAAACATGTTTATATAAGAGAGATATTATATTACATTTAATGAACAATCTTTTTTTTCTTTTTATTTGTTTTATTTTTGGTACTAGGGATTGAACTCAGGGGCACTCAACCACTAACCCAGTCCTAATTCGTATTTTATTTAGAGACAGGGTCTCACTGAGTTGCTTAGCACCTTGCAGTCGCTGAGGCTGGCTTTGAACACACGATTCTCCTGTCTCAGTCTCCCAAGCCACTGGGATTACAGGCATGCACCACCACGCCTGGCTTATGTTTATTTTTTGAGCAATTATTTCATTTATCTATTTATTAAGTACTGGGGATTGAACCCAGGAACATCCTACTTCTGACCTATATTCCAATCTTTTCAAAAAAATTTTTTTTGAGGAGGATCTTACTAAGTTGTCCAGACTAGCCTAAAATTCATGATTCTCTTGCCTCAGTCTTGCAAGTAGGTGGGATTAGAGGCATGCGCCACTGTGCCCAGCTGAACAATCATTTTAAATACCATGTGGGTGAGTATGTATGTAAGTGTGGGTGTGGTCAGGGTAAAATCAGATTGTCATCAAAAAAATGGAAAGATGATACATATTTAGATTGTCATGTTTACAGGAACCTCTTTGTGATACTAGGGATTTAACCAAGGGGTACTCTACCACTGAGTCACATGCCACCTTTTTTATTTTTTATTTTGAGACAGGATCTTGCTAAGTTACTGAGGCTGGCCTGGAACTTGCCATCCTCCTGCCTCAGCTTCCTGAATCATTGGGATTACAGGTATGTGACATGCTTACTATAAGCTATTTTTGAGAACATTATAGTTAAAAAAGATGACCATTTTAAATCCTTAGGATCAAGTTCAATACCAAAAGTTTAAAATCTTTGAGTAAGTACACAAGAAATGGCTTGTCATTGGACATCTTTATTCATATTCTTGTTCAAAACTTCTTTAGATACACCCTTGACTCTCACTCCATATTAACTGGAGTTACCCAGCACCTTTCCCATAGTTGAGTACTACTTTGTATTTGTATATGGTATGTGGCTGTTCATAAAGCCTTCCTGCCCTCAATGAGACTAAACTCCAGGACAGCAGAAATTGTGTTATTTCTTTATCTTCCCCACAAGTCCTTTCATTATGTGGCACACAGAACACAGTTGCACCATAGAGGCTGCTGAATGCATTTCTGACCTTCTAATTTGCTGCAACGTTCCTCGAGGGTCAACACTTTCTGCCTATCCTCTTCCCATGAAAGAAGTTGTCTTTGATGCACAGCAACCATATCATTGAGCTCTTTATCTCGATCTTTTAATTCTCCAATGAGCAACTGCAGCTCCTTCCGTTGTTTCTCAATAGTGGAATTTTCAACTTCTGACCCGATGTTCTAAACATAGAAAGTAGTTTAACATCAAAATAAAACTCAATAACATAAATCAGCCAAAGTGTTTCTCACAAATTAATTATATTATTTTGCTGCCAATTCTAAATAGTTAAATTGTTTATTCACTGTTACTAACAATATATCAAATTGCTTTTCTTTGGTACCAGGGTTGAACCCAGGAACACTTAATCCCTGAGCAACATCCCCAGCCCTTTTTAATATTTTATTTAAAGAAGATCTCGCTAAGTTGCTTAGGGCCTCGCTAAATTGCTGAAACTGGCTTTAAACTTGCAATCCTCTTGCCTTAGCCTCCCGAGCCACTGGGATTACAGGTGTGCACCACTGTGTCCAAATTACATATGTTAAAAACAAGTTCAAATCTACCAGGCACTTTGCCTTTATCATTTCATGTCATACCACACATAATTCTGAAAATGTGGTCTATTTCTAAAATCTCCACTGGCTACCATAAATAAACCCATTTCTGGTTTCTTCCCCCACTCTTTTCTATCAATCATCTCCTTATCCCAATCAACAATGTTATCCTGCACCTTGTCCCAGCATTTTTTTTTTTAATGGTACTGGGGATCAAACCCAGGGCCTGGTGCACACTAAGCACATGTTCTACCAGTGAATTGCAACCCCACCCTGCCCCATCAATTTTGGAATAACCAAGTAAACACAAAATAATTACTATTTAAATATAAATAATTCTTATTAAGGAACGGGAATTTTCATCTATAAAAAGAATTAAATCCTAAACATTTATTACAACTACATTTGCATATTCATACACTCAATTGGCCAAAGACAGTTTAATATTGCTATTGGTAAAAATTCAACATACCCCATTAAAAACAAATTTTGTAAGGAAAAATTTCACATATACACAAAAGACAATACACAATAAACTCCCATATACCCAGCAGCTAGGTTCCATTATCATCAAGACTTTGCTACATTTGCTTCAATTTTCCTTTTTGTTACTGACAAAAAACTCATTTACCCTTAAATACTTCTCTATGCATCCCTGAAACTGAAATTGTGTGTGTGTGGGGGGGGTACTGGGGATTGAAATCAGGGGCTCTCTTCCACTGAGTCATATCCCCAGTCTCTTGCATTTTTTATTTTGAGACAGGGTCGCACTGAGTTGCCCAGGCTGATCTCCACCATGTGATCCTCCTGCGTAGCTGGGATTACAGACATGCACCACCAAGCCCTGCTACAAAGAACATTTCTTATATAACCATGATGTCATTTTCTTTTCTTTTTTTTTTTTTAGTTGTAGACAGACACATTTATGTATTTATTTATTTGATGTGGTGCTGAGGATTGAACCTCGTGCCACACACGTGCTAGGCAAGCACGCTACCACTGAGCCACAATCCCAGCCCCTATGATCCCTTTTTCACACTTCACAATAAATATTACCTATAATAATTCTTTTTAAACTACATCATGTTAAAAGTCCAGTACAATGAATCCAGAATTAGCCATTTAGTAGCTATATAACCTTGGCCAAATTATTTAACTTCTTTTAGCCTTAGTTTCCTCACTTAAATAATGATAATTACAGTATTTTTAACATGTTAAAATTGTGTGGATTAAGCAGCATTAGCTTTGTAAGGCACTTGGCACAGTGCCTGGCAAGTAGTAAGCCCTAAACAAACATTAGGTATCATTACAACTGTAATCACATTTCAAACTATGGTACTGTTCCCATCTATGGCACATGCCTGTAATTCCAGCAACTCATGAGGCTGAGGCAGGAAGACAGCAAGTTAGAGGCTTGCCTGGGCAGTTTAGAGACCCTATTTCAAGATAAAAAATGAAAGGGCTCGGGGAACAATTCAGTGGTAAAGCACCCCTAGTTGAATTCCCAGTACCCAACATGCACTAGAGTTCTACTTAAAGACAGTAGTTTAAGGGGCTGGGGTTATGGCTCAGTGGTAGCGTGCTCGCCTGGCACGCGTGAGGCACTGGGTTTGATCCTCAGCACCACATAAAAATAAAATAAAGATATTCTGTCCACCTACAACTAAAAAATAAAAATAAAAAAAAAAAAAGACAGTCGTTTAAACCTTCACCAGAGAGCTGGATGTGATGATACATGCCAGCTGTAATCTGAGCAACCTGAGCCTTGGGAGACAAAGCTGAGACGCTGAGCTGGAAGGATCTCAAGTTCAAGGCTAGCCTAAATAAAAAGGGTTGGGGATGCAGCTCAGTGGTAAAGCATCCCTGGGTTCAATCCTCACTAGCAAAAAATAAAATACAAGATAAAAAGTTCACCAGAGATTCATGTGCATCACTATTGGTTTTTGAAAAATATGATGTACAAGCAAGTAATAATGACGAATGAAGAATAGTTACCTGCTACTAACCAAACAGAAAATGGAATCAAGAGATTCCAAATCAAAAGACTTAAATTCGCCTTTGGTTTGTCACTCATCCATTCAACAAATAATTCCTGAATGCCAGGTGCTGGAGATACAACTGTGAGCACGCCAGGAAAGAAACGTATATTCCAGTGCAGGAAAATTGGCAATAATTAGCTAAGTATACAAAAAGCCTTCACCTTATATACTGATACGGGCAAACCCTTGGCCAAATTCATTTTCAAGATTCTTGGTTAAAACGGAGCCAGGCTGTTAATTCGGGGTATAAAGCGAGGTAATACAGACACACAGGTCTACAAACGCCAATTGTCATCGTTAAAAAATAAACCCCTCAACCGGGCACAGAGGCGCACGCCTGTAATCCCGCTACCCCGAAGGCTGAGGCAGGAGGCTCGCAAGTTCGAGGCCAGCCTCAGCAATTTAGCCAGGCCTCAAAATAAAAAGAGCTGGGGATGGTGCTTGGTGGTAGAGGGGTTGCCTGGCATTTGCGAAGCCCTGGGTTCGAGTCCCTAGTGCTGGCGACGTGAGTCTGGGCTGAGTGACAAGTGTTCAAGGTTCAAGGAACCGACGCGGCACGCCGCTTTAGCAGCAGCCTGGACTGCAGCCCGCGGTCTCCTCGCATCCAGACGCGCCCAGCCGTCCGCCCCGGCGGCGCCACTCACCTGGCGCCGGGCGAAGAAGGTAGCTGAAGGGATCATGGGTGTCGCCTCCGCCCGCGGAGAGAGTAGGTGCGGGTGCGTCACCTGGGAAACGCCATAGGTGCGCCTGGCCGGAGCGGCGGGGGTGGCCCGGCCCCGCGCGCCCGCCGGCCCCCGCGCGCCCGCACAAACCGCCCGCCGCGCGAGAGCGCCTACGGCAAGACGGAGGGCCCGCCGGGTCTCGCGAGATTTGGGGCCGAGACAGGTTCAGCCCGAGAACCGGAAGCCTTGTACGCGCGGCGCCGGGCGTGCAAGAGACTGCGCGGTGCCGGGGCAGGTTCGGCGACCGAGGGTCGGTCTTTGTGGGTTTGCATTGCTCTTACCTCCCGTCTGCCTCTTCTAGACCGTGAGCCCCGCCTTGTTTCCTCCAATGCACGGGCCTCGAATGAGCACGAGAGGAGGCAGATGCTGGAGTTGGCAGGTGCTAGTTGCTGGCCGCCCTCGCCGACTAAACCAAGATCAATCACACAGACGAAGGTCGGGGGGGGAAATAGCAGAGAACTGTGGCACTTTGTCACAAGATTTACCATATTCTAGGGCTAATGTAATTTTTTCTCTTTTTTTTTTTGGTACTGGAGTACTTGACCACTGAGCCACATCCCCAGCTCTATTCTGTGTTTTATGTAGAGACAGGGTCTCACTGAGTTGCTTAGCGCCTCGCTGTAGCTGTCAATGCAGGCCTGTAAGCCCGGCTACTTCGGAGACTGAGGCAGGATTCAAGTTAGGAGGCCAGTTGGGTAATTAACAAGACCTCACCTCAAAATGAAAAATTCTGGGAATGTAGCTCAGTGCTAGAGCACTTGCCCAATATGGGTGAGACTCTGGGTCCAGTCCTCAGTACTGCAAAAAACCTATTTGAGGTGACTGTGGAATAAAGACTTGGTGGTGAAGATGAAAAAAAAAAAATTTTTTTAACTGAATAGCATTTTAATTCACATGCTTTTTATTTTTTGGTACTGGAAATTGAACTCAGGGTGCGTAAGCACTGCGCCACATCCTCAGCCCTTTTGTGTATTTTATTTAGAGACAGGGCCTCGCTCAGTTAGTGAGACTGGCTTTGAATTTGCGATCCTGTCTCAGCCTCTTGAGCTGCTGAGATTACAGGCGTGTGCTACTGTGCCCAGAAGTTCATATGCTTTTAGACTACACCATTTTAAGTGAAGATTATTTTTTGAAAGGCCTGAAGTGTCAGTCTTCACCAGACAACCACATGCCTAAGCCTGCAAAAATATGTGTACAGAGAACAGTAAGAATGGGGTTCATATGATCATGCTTGATAAGCAGTAATTCAAGGTGATGAAATGAATATGACGACTTGGTACAAATAAAAAGTCTCAATGCTTTAAGTTCACCCCTAGGGTTTTATTAAAACAAAACAATGTCTAAAAAGAAGACAGTCCTTTTAAAAATGACATAAAAGGGGACTGAGGTCGTGGCTCGGTGGTAGAGCACTTGCCTAGCACATGGGAGGCACTGGGTTCGATTCTCAGCACCACATAAAAGATAAATAAAACAAAGGTATTGTGTCCACCTACAACTATTTTTTTTAAAAAATGACATAAAAGTTGCAAGAATTACAATGTGGCCAGACACCATGGTGCACACCTATGATCCCAACAAATCAGGAAGCTGAGGTAGAAGGATCTAAAATTTGAGGCCTGGGCAATGCAGTGAAACCCTGTATCCAAATAAAAATCAAAAGTGGTAGAGCACACATGGGCTCAGTCTCCAGTATCACACACACAAAAAAGCATCTGATTCTACACCCACACAGTCTAACCCAAAATAAAGTCCTGAATGGACTCATTCTCATCCTGATTTCCCAAGAGATTACTAATGATCTAAAGGTTGAATTCATCGTTTGTTTTTCAGTGCTGGGACCTTGCACATGCGCAGCAAGAATTATCTTTAAAATCGTAATTAATGAACTTTTAAAGTGGGAAAGCTACTACAGATTGTATCTTAACAGATTTACACATATGAGGCCTTCATGTAATCCATGAAATCCAGCACCTATATTTTTTAGAAATGAATACAATATTATGTTTGTGTTTACATATAAAAATGCACGTAGCTGGGCCAGGTGGAGTGGCTCACACCTGTAATCCCAGCACTATGGGAGGCTGAGACAGGAGAATTGCGAGTTCAAAGCCAGCCTCAGCAACAGCAAGGCGCTAAGAAACTCAGTGAGACCCTATCTCTATATAAAACACAAAATAGGGCTGGGGATGTGGCTCAGTGGTCAAGTGCCCCTGAGTTCAATCCCCAGTACCAAAAATAATAATAATACATCTGTAAATGTATTTGCATTTGAAGTTGCCTGTTTCACCAGGGCAAATCTTTTTATTTTTTTATTTTTTTATTTTTTTTAGTTGTAGATGGACACAATGTCTTTATTTTATTGCTTTGTACATGGTGCTGAGGATCAAACCCAGGGCCTCACACATGCAAAGCAAGCGCTCTACCGCTGAGCTTCAAGCCCAGTCCTTTTTTTTTTGAATAGTGGTAGATGGACAGAATACCTTTATGTTATTTGTTTATTTTTATGTGCTGCTAAGAATCAAAACCAGTGCCTCACACATGCTAGGCAAGTGCTGTGCCACTGAGCTACAGCCCTAGCCCACCATGGCAAATCTCTTAAACATGAGAAGTAAGGCTCCTTAAAAGTTTTTATTCTTTTTTGATAAAAAATACTAGACTGTGAGAATGAATAAAAGTCATTCTTTGAACTATGGATATTTCAGTCAGATTAAAATAGGTTGCAATGTAAATTTCAAGTCAAAGAAAAAAGATTCACATATATGTGATCCATGAAGACAAGTTTAATCCTGCATTTTCCTAGAGTAACATTCATTGCTGGCTATATATGGATTGAAAGTGCATTTGCCAAGAACTGTGAACATTAAAAATCTTTACATGAAATCACGTGTTGATACAGACACACGACGTCTTCTAGCACCAGCAGAATACATACATAACATATGCCAAATGGTCTTGATGGACAAATTTGCTTCACTAGGTAATGCTACTTAGTATAATTCAGTTAATGCAGAATTTCATTTTAAATTTACATCTTTATTATACATTTTTTTCTAAGACATTTTTAAAAAACACCCTTTCATTAAAGATTGTATTTGCATGGCGATAAACAAAGATTTCACAGGTTCTAAGTTTCCCCTCCTCTTTCTCTCCCCTTCCCACCCCATTCTAACTTTCTTAAAGGTGTCCATAGCAATGATTAACACAAATCAGAAGATTTCAGTTTGCAGCACCTGACTTAAAACAATAGTTAAATTCATATAATACATTCACTAAAATTATTAGTTTCTTGAGAGATGTTTCAACTGTTATTTCCCAGACTATATTTGAGCATGAGTATGTACTATTTTTAATTGGTAAGCAGAATTTTACTCACATAAGGTATAGCCAGAACAGGAACTCCCAACAGCTCTGAATGACCTTCCACGCAGGACAATAATGATGAATGTCTAAAATGGATTGGGAGTTAGCCCCTACGTAACATCAACAAACATGCTCCTAAGTATTCTTGAAAAATAAAAATTTTGAATGTATGTATAATATTCTACCACATGATGTAACCATTTCCCAATTGTTCATTTATATCATCTGCAATTATTGATATTATGAATAATATTGTGAGGAAGCCCCTCATCCATAACTTTATGCAAGACTGATCAATACTTTAGGATAGTATCAAATAAGTACCTTACTGGATCAAATAGTGCACATGGTTTAAGGCTTTTAATATACTTTACCAAATAATCTCCAGAACAACTTACAATTATTACAATAGTATGTTGTTGTGCCCACAAAATGGACTTTGTTGGTAACAATGAAACAAACTCAACCATAAATCTATTATATTCTCACTCATAACTATCACACCAATGAAGTAAAGAGACATTAATGGTAAGGAAGCCAAATTCAAATTCCTTTTTAAAATAACTCAACTTTGAATCAGTAAGATAACCAAGAGAAATGCTTCCCAGAAAGAGTCCACAGCATTGGAGCCGGGAGTGTAGTTCAGTGGCAGAGCACTTGCCTAGCACATGCAAGGCCCTGGGTTAGATCCCCAGCACCACAAAAAAAAAAAAAAGTTTACAGTGTTTTTCTAAAATAAAAAGTTAGAAAGAGGAAAAAGTCAGTACCAAATGACCAAAATTTTTTATTTGACTAAATTCTGTGTCATGTATAAGCATGACAGTCTCCCCTGTTTATTAGACTTTGGCAATAAAAAAAACCAAGCAGCCTTGTACAGGACAGTGAAAATGCCAAGGGTGTCTACAGTCTTACTGTAGGATAAATAGATATATATTTAAAAGGCCTCTCTCCCTTTGGCCATATCAGCTCAGTCCAGATCATTAAATATAGACAAGTTTTTCAAAATCACTTCTTTACTTCTCCAAGGTCTTCAATGCTGTCATCGTCCACCTGTAAAACACAGACATTTGTATTGCATGAGCTGTGAATCAAACAAGGAAAAAGGGAAGCAACTTGCTTTAAAAAAAACTTAATTCTATGAGTACATGCGTTCCATGTACTTACCTCTGGCCATTTTTCCTGAATGACATCAATTATGTCATCTGTAAAGTCCCCCTGAATGATGATTTCATCTTCCCCTGTTACTGAGGCACCACAGGAGAATTTTTGAGCAAAAAATCTTTGTGCTTCTTTAAGATCAATTTCTGTTGGTTTAAAAGGGGAGGGGATAAGATTATGATTGAAATTGTGAGTCATGTATTTTTCCATTTTGAAATTTAATCTGCAAATTAAATTCATAAAACAGGTGTTAATGGTTCTCATACTCCTTTCAGAATAGTAATTAAAATAGGCAGGACTCTTAATTCAACTTCCTTTTTCAAGGTCAAATAAAGGTGTAGTACATAAAAATAGCATCATTCATACTATTCCTAGCTCATACAGCAAGACCAAAATGAATCCAAGAATACATTACTTCTAAGCATTATATACACACTTCTAAGTAGGAATGAAGTTCTTTTGTTTAAGCTCCCTTATAACAGAAAAATATACAGTGGAAAAACAATCCTTAATATTTAAAATGCAACCCACTGGTTCTTTCTCAATTGTCTGTTGCCACTTGAACAGACCTTGGTTTACACTTTCATCCCAAACTCACTATTCAGTTAAGGTCCCCAGGAACTGAAGGGGCTTTCAAAGAGGGCATTCTGCAGGTACCCACCTTCACTCACCCCTGTCATTCCCAGAGGATCTGGGCCATTCTGCAACCCTCTGCCACCAAGTCACAGGGAATCTACCCAGCCCTCCTCATCCTACATAAATGTACCCAAACAAGAATTCCAGAAAGGAAAAGAGTGTACTACTGCCCTCTAAAAAAGTTTTAAATTCCCCCAAATTATGATTCTGAAGCTAGTTAAAAATGCAAAGCTGAGCTGGGCACAATGGCACACGCCTATAATTCCATTACTTTGGGAAGCTGAGACAGGAGAATTGTGAATTCAAAGCCAGCCTCAGCAACGGCAAGGCGCTATGCAACTCTGTGAGACCCTGTCTCTAATCAATATACAAAATAGGGCTGGGGATGTGGCTCAGTGATTAGTATCCCTGAGTTCAATCCACGGTACAACAAAAAAAGAAAAGCAAAGCTGGGTATGGTGGCGCTTGCCTGTAATCCCAGCAGTGCAGGAGACTGAGATAGGAGGATCACGAGTTCAAAGCCAGCCTCAGCCACAGGGAGATGCTTAAGCAACTCAGTGAGACCCTGTCTCTAAATAAAACACAAAATAGGGCTGGGGATGTGGTTCAGTGGTCGAGTACCCCTGAGTTCAATCCCTGGTACATCCCCTTCCACCCAAAAAAATGCAAAACCTAATTTTATACCTTCTTAGCAAATGTAGACCTGTGAAGTTTTATGGTATCAGATAAAAAGAGCAAGAGAGAGAATATAATTCATACATTTTACACATACACTGTGATAAAAAAATAAACTTAAGCTTGAACTCACCAAAAGTTGCAAGGCCACATACTCTTGTCACATATTTCTTCTTTGCTCTGGGAATTTTAGCTATAGTAACCTTTTGTGGTACAGTCTTCTTTTTCTGTTTTATTTGACCCCTTCCACCTGTATTTATTAAGAAGAGCTTGTATTAATTTTTTGTTTTTAACGTAATTACAGAAAGCTAAGTCTTTAAATTTAAATTTTTTTTCTTTTCTTTTTTCTCAGTACCAGCAATTGAACCAGAGATGCTTAACCACTAAGCCACATCCTCAGCTCTTTTTATAATATTTATGTGACAGACAAGGTCTTACTAAGGTCCTGCCTCAGGGATTACAGGTGTGCAACACCACACCCAGGCAATGTGTTTTTTTTTTTTTTTAATATTTTTTCAGTTGTAGATGGACGCAATATCTTTATTAGTTATTTTTATGTGGTGCTGAGGATCGAACCCAGTGACTTACGCATGCGAGGCAAGCGCTCTGCCACTGAGCCACCGCCCCAGCCCAATGTGTTCATTTTTTAAAGGTTTAAGTTCTTTTTCTTTTTGTATAACAGGGACTGATCCCACGGGCACTCAACCACTAAGCCACATCCCCAGCCGATTTTTATATTTTATTAGAGATAGGGTCTTGCCAAGTTGCTTAGGACTTGCTAAATTGCTAAGCCTGGGTTTGAACTAAGGATCCTCCTGACTTAGCCTCTCAAGTCACTGGGATTACAGGCATGCAGCACTGTGCCCGGCTAAATCCCTTTTCTCTAAAAGAAAATCACACCAGTGGCTGGAATTGTGGCTCAGTGGTAGAGCACTTGCCTCATATGTGTGAGGCACTGGGTTCGATCCTCAGCACCACATAAAAATAAATAAAAGAAAATCACACAGTGACTCACATCTGTAATCCCAGTTCAAGGTTAGCCTCTACAATTAAGTGAGACACTATCTCCAAATAAAAATAAAAAGTGCTGGGGGCTGGGATTGTAGCTCAGTGGTAGAGCGCTTGCCTCCTATGCATGAGGCCCTGGGTTCGATCCTCAGCACCACATACAAAGCAATAAAATAAAGACATTGTGTCCATCAACAACTAAAAAAAAAATTTTTTAAATAAAATAAAATAAAAAGTGCTGAGGATGTAGCTCAGTACTAGAGGGAAAAAAATCTCATGTATGTATTCACTCAATAAACATTTATTAAGTACCTACCATGTGCCCAGCACTGAACATAATCCCTAGCCTACATGTTAAGTAATTACCGTAACCTGGTATATACTAGGAGAGGGTCCATAAATAAGGCATAGCTTGACAGAGGAATGACCTAACCTGCTTCTAGAGGACAGAAAAGATTTCCTAGACTGAGTGACATGTAAAGTAGGTCTTGAGGAATGAGGAAGTGTTCAGGTGAAGGGAAAATGGCTGGAGAAGATGATAAAAAAAAGACATTCTAAGCCGGGCGTGGTGGCTCACGCCTGTAATCCCAGCACTTAGGGAGGCTGAGGCGGGAGGATCGCGAGTTCAAAGCCAGCCTCAGCAATGGCGAGGCGCTAAGCAACTCAGTGAGACCCTGTCTCTACATAAAACACAAAATAGGGCTGGGGATGTGGCTCAGGGGTCAAGTGCCCCTGAGTTCAATCCCCGGTACCAAAAAAAAAAAAAAAAAAAAAAGACATTCTGGGCTGGGGTCGTGGCTCAGTGGTAGAGTGTTTGCTTAGCATGTGTGAGGCACTGGGTTCAATTTTCAGCACCGCGTATAAATAAATGAATAAAATAAAGGTATATCAACAAATAAATAAAATATTTAAAAAAAAAGACATTCTAAGATGGGCATGGTGGTCATACCCATAATTATAGTGACTTAGGAGGCTGAGACAGGATAGCAAATTCAAAGCTAGCCTTAGCAATTTAGAGAGACCCTGTCTCAATTTGGGGAAGAAAAAAAAAAAGGACTGAGGATGCAGCTAGTAGTAAAGTACCCCTGTGTTCGATCCCCAGTACAAAAAAAAAAGACATTCTAGGGAAAGGGAACAAATACAGAGGTAAGAGAAAGCACTGTATTTGGGAACTGCACTGGTCTTAACTGAAGGATGCTTAGGGAAATGTAGCAAATGAAGCCAAAAGAGCAAAAGATTATATACCAGTCATTAAGGAACTAGAACATTAAACTCTAGCATTTGACTTTATATTGTAGAAGAGAAGTCATTGAAAGACTGCTGGAAGCTGGGCACAGTGGCGCACACCTGTAATCCTAGCACTTTGGGAGGCTGAGACAGGAGGATCGCGAATTCAAAGCCAGCCTCAGCAACTCAGTGAGACCCTGTCTCTAGATAAAACACAAAGCAGGGCTGGGGATGTGGCTCAGTGGTCGAGTGCCCCTAAATTCAATCACAGGTACCACAAAAAAAAGACTGTTGTAATGCAGAGCCTGATGGCGCACACCTATAATCCCAATGCCTCAGGAGGCTAAGCCAAGAGGACCACAAGTTTGAGGCCAGCTTCAGCAACTCTGTGAGACCCTGTCTCAAAAAATAAAAATGCCTGGGGATGTGGCTCAATAGTTAAACACCCCTGGGTTCAATCCCTGCTATAAGAAAGAAAGAAAGACAGAAAGACAGAAAAGAAAAGAAAAAAAGAAAGAAAGAAAGAAAGAAAGAAAGAAAGCCTGCTAGAATGACCTAACCAGATTTATGTGTTATCAAGCTTGCTCTAACTATTGTGTAAAGGATGCATCTTCGGAGAGTAAGGCTCATATTGAGGTCACTGCATTATCTTCAGCAAAAAAAATCAAAATATAAAGCAAATATGCCATTTATAATGGCCACTAGGTACAGAATAAAGAAAGAAAAATAACTAAATTTAGAACTGATTAAAGGGGACAAAGAGAGGCTAAAATGGTTCTCAGGATTATAGCTCAGATACATCACGTCATTACCAAAATGGGAAAGTAAAAAATGGATGTGATGCTAGTTAAGTTTGACTTGGAAGTGCTGCATTCAAAATGCCTCCAGGTCCTAAGGTACACATTGGGAACTATGGGTATACAGTGTGGCAGAAGGTGGGGAGAGAACCATCCAGAGAGAACAGTAGAATGAGAAGGTAAAAGGACCTGGGACAGAGTCCTGGGAGACATCTGCTTTTAAAGGACAGAGGGAAGAAGAGAAGTCTACAAAGAAGACTTAGCAGGAATGACAGAGTAGAACTAAGCAGGAAAAATGACACGGAAACCAAGGAAGAGGCTGGAGTGTGGCTCAGTAGTAGAGCACTTGCCTAGTATAGGTGAGGCCCTGGGTTCCACCCCCAGGACTATAAAAAACACAAAGCCGAAAACCCAACAACACCCCGGAAGTACACACTTGGAAAGAGAAGAGTGTTCAAATGCTGTTTTTACTTAGTAATACCAAGCAACTGCTGATATTTACTAGAACAGTCTCAGTGGTAACAAAAAGTCAAGTTAAGACAAACTAAAGAATGAGTGACAGAAGCCGGGCGCGGTGGCTCAAGCCTGTAATCCCAGCACTTAGGGAGGCTGAGACAGGAGAATCGCGAGTTCAAAGCCAGCCTCAGCAATGGCGAGGCGCTAAGCAACTCAGTGAGACCCTGTCTCTACATAAAACACAAAATAGGGCTGGGGATGTGGCTCAGTGGTCGAGTGCCCCTGAGTTCAATCTCCAGTGCCAAAAAAAAAAAAAAGAATGAGTGACAGAGGGGCTGGGGCTGTAGCTCAGTAGTAGAGTGCTTGTCTCGCATGCGTGAGTCACTGGGTTCCATCCTCAGCACCACATAAAAATAAATAAATTATGTCCATCTACAACTAAAAAAAATATTTTAAAAAAAAGTGAGTGACAGAACAGAAAGTGGGGTAGTAAGTCTACTCTTAGGAAAGAAAGACATCTGGCTATTAAGACAAGGGCGCTTGGCAGAGTTGTTTTTTCTGTTTTGTTTTGTTTTGTCTGGGGGGCGGGGCCGCTGGGTATTGAACCCAGGAGTGCTTCACCACTTAGATACATACCAGCCTTTTTATTTTGAGGCAGGGTCTAAGTTTCTTAGGGCCTTGCTAATTTGCTGAGGGCGGCCTTGAATTTACAATCCTCCTGTCTCAGCCTCCTGAGTCACTGGGATTACAGGAGTTGTTTTTTCTCTTGAATGCAAAATTCTCAAAATATTTAACAGCTAATTTAATTACAGCAACACATAATTAATGTAGAAAAACAGGCAGGGATAGGATCTAGAACATGAGGTATTAAATAGGTATAAAACAAAGTTTTCAATTTAACTATCAGAAGTAATGAGAGGATAAATTCTTGCATATATTTCCTCAGTCCCCTTAAACAGAATACACAGGAATCTTAGCTGGATGACTGCATCTTACATATACATATACATGGCAAATATGCACATTATCTTTTGTCCAATTTACTGATAAAACCCAAATCACACCACATCCAAGCATGACCCTGAGAATGTAATTTTGTGACCTTCTCTATGACACATATGTGGAATTAAATTATAACTGGTAGATGTTTCCCACTTTGAGAACCCTAATTCCTTTTATGTTCTATGAGAGGGAAGGTATGTTTATTCAAATCAAAACATAGATGTAGGTCTTACCTCTCTTCTGTTTTTTCTTCTCCTCTTCTTCCCCTACTGTTCCTTGACCTTCATTAATTCCAGCTTCTTGTTTGGGTGAGTTTTCTAGATATAAAAATGAAATCCAAGAGCATTAACATCATTTCAGACTGTTTTAAAAAGGAATCACCTTTGAGGACCTTTTATGTGCAAATAAGGCATTTTACCAATAATTGAGCATGACATTTCTAAAGCAAATGATTGTATGGCTTTATTTCTATGCAAATCTTAATTCTAAAGTCACTGTGGTGTTATGGTTTGGATGAGTGCACCCAAAGGTCCATCTGTTAAAGGCTTAGCCCCCATGGTGGTGCTACTGGGAGGTAGAGGAACTCTTATAAGGTGGGGCCCTGTAGGAGGTCCTCAGGTCTTGGGGAAAGTGTCCTTGAAGGAGATAGTAAGACCCTTCATCCCCCTCCACTTCCTCACTACCGAGCCATGAGGTAAGTAGTTCTGCTCTACCACCATGATGTTGAGCTTCATCATAGACCCAAAGCAACAGGACTCCCAATCATAGCCTGGAACCTGTGAGCCTGAATAAACCTTTTCCCTTCTTAAGTTGATTTTTTCAGGCATTTGTTACAGTGATGGAAAACTGACTGACACAGTAAGTACTGGTAATAGAAAAAGAAGTCTTGGGTATGTGGGAATTATGGAAATAACTGGAAAATCAAGCAGCACAGGGGGACAACGTGGGACTTACTGAAGTACGCCTGTCCCCAGCCCAGGCTTCCTCTTGTTCCTGTCACTGCCTTCATTTTTAACTATCTTCCCCTGCTCACACCTCACATTCAACACAGCAGGATATTCCATCAGCTCCACTTTCAAAATAGCTTGCTTTCACCGTCTCCATCTACTGCTATCATTCTGGTCCAAGTCGCCATCATCTTCTAACCAGATTTTACAAGAGCTTCCTGCCTGCTGTCCCTGCTCCTCTGCTTAGGCCTCCATCGAGTGTATTCCCTCAGCAGTGAAAGTGGTGCTGCTGACTTACTCTGCTGCTCAAACCCCTGCAACAGCTTCTCAGTAAAGGCCCCGGCTTGGCCTACAAATGTGGTCCTTCGTTACCTCTGATTCCATAACCAACTTGTTTCCTCCTTTGATCAGCTCCAGACACAAAAATCCCCTTGCTGTCTCTTTCTTTTTGTTCAGTGTCAGGGTCCCCTGCGTGCTAGGCAAGCACTCGCCTTGTTGCTACGCTCCCAACACCCCCTTGTTGTCACTTGCCTATACTAAGTGCGCTGCTACCTCAGGGCTTTTGCACGGATTGTATCCTCTGCCCACAATGCTCTTCTCCCAGATATTCAAATGATTCATTAATTCATTTTCAAAGATGTTTAATCAAACGCCATCTTTATAGCAAAACCATCCCTGGCTAAATGGTTGTCCTTTTCCCCACACACAAAAAACATTTTTTAAATTCTAATTCTCTCCCAACAATTCTCATCTTCCCCCTTTCCTGCTTATTCCCATTATTTGTATGCTGTTTTATTTACCTGTCTCCCCCTTCTAGAACAAACTCTCACAAAACCAGATCTTTTTTTTTACTTTTTATTTTTTTGTAGTTGTAGAGGGATAGAATGCCTTTATTTTATTTGTTTATTTTTATGTGGTGTGAAGGATCAAACACAGTGCCTCACACATGCTAGGCAAGCCCTCTACCACTGAGCTACAGCCCCAGCCCACAAAATTAGATCTTCTGTTTACTGCTTTACCCTTGGAACTTAAACAATGTGTAGCAGCATACAGTATACTCAAATGAATGTGAACATTTCCCTAAATCACTTACTTTTGTCCTATCAATTGATACAGATCTGTCCTTCTGAATGTAAACAGTTTTAAAGTTAATAGAGATTAAATGAAATTCTGTAATATCCTACTAAAGGAGAACTTTCACATTCAATACCATATGTACATCTGTATATAAGTTAGAGAAGAAAAAAACATTCATACCTACAGTGAGTTTCGCAAATTCATTTGGAAAATTCTTCTCTAACCACTGTCTACATTTAGCAACATCAGGCATATATTCACAGTACTAGGAGGAAAAAAAGAACAAATTGAGTCACAATAAAACATTTTCAATCAACTTATATATTTTAATTAAAAAGTACTGCTTATACTTGCTAAAGAATGATTAACTACTTCCGCCAGACTTCTTATCCAAAGGAAATCTGTATTCAAACAGGAAATGCCCCATAAGAAACTAGAAATCAGAAAGGATTAGGTACCACCTCACTGTAGCTATTTATTTCTTCTTCATCAAACAAAAAGTCCATTAGAAAAAAGAGCAATGAACAAAACCCATCCTGCTTTGGGAACACAGGGACTTCATTTTTTTTCTGAATTACCCATAAAGCCTGTCTTATTTACTCTTATAAGACTATGCTTCATTGACCTGGGTCTTTTTTTTTTCTTGATGTAAGACTTTTTTATATTGCTTCTTCTTTCCTCTCCTCAGACATGATAGTTTTGGCTTTAGGATTACTCTTGCTTTATCAGCTGACTATTCATCAGTTCCATGCAAAAATCCAAAATGTATATATAGCTAAGTGCAAAAAAAGTACATGTAATAGCTGAGCACAGTGACACGCACCTGTAGTCCCAGCTACTCAGGAGGCTGAGGTAAGAGGATCACTTGAGCCCAGGAGTTCAAGACCAGCCTGGGCAACACAGCAAGACCCCATCTCCAAAAAAAGAAAAAAAGAAAAAAAGAAAGGGGGAAAAAAAACAGTACACGTATGACTCAAGGTCTAAAGGAAAGAATTTATAAACAGGCATGATGGAGCACACCCTGTAACCCCAGATACTCAGAGGCTGAGGGCAGGAGGATCGAAAGCTTAAGGCCAGCCTGGGCAATTTAGGGAGACCCTGTCTCAAAATAAAAAATAAAATGAAAAGGGCTGGGGATGTGGTCTGTTGGCTAGTACTATAGTGCTTGCCTAACATGCACAAGGCCCTGGGAACAACCTTTCAACCTGGCCCCCACCCCCAAATACTTATAAGACCATAAAAGTATTCTACACCAAAGATCTATATAAAAAGTTGAAATTCATCTATCAAATGATAGGAAATGAAAAATAAGAAAGCTCTGTGTTAGCTCTAAAATCAAGAGTGACCCTGAATGCAGAAGTTAAAAAAGAGAAAATAATTAAAAAAGGACTTACCTCTGTTGGTAATGAACATACTAGAGAAATGTAGAAGAAAAAAAAATGAAATGTTAAATATATGAATACATACAGGACTCATCATTATGTTTATGTTTGACAAATGCTTCATTTCTAATTTTTCTGTACCATTTTCAAATGTTTCTTCAAGGCTATTTTTGCAGTAAAAGGCACATGATTATTTGAGATGACACCATCTTGATCTTCTGATTTAACGAAGACTTCAGTTCATGGAACATGGAGCCTCTAGTACACTAAAGCTCATCTGTTAGAATGTTTGTCTTCAGTTAAGCTGCGAGCTTCAGAAAATAATCTTGTCTTAGTCATTTCTGCATGTGGAGCATAAGGCCTGGCACAGAGCGGAAGCTTAAAGCATGTTTTCTAAAAGCATCAAAGCTGCTCTCTAAATCCCTGCTCAGACTCTAGCTGAGCTGAGACCAGTCTAATTTGCACCTTTCTTTTTGCAAAGAGCAAGTAGGGAATGGAGCAACAAGAAATGTACCTTTGCTTCTATTTTTATCTTTAATCAAGTACTCTATGTAAGGATTTTTCCTCTTCTGTAAGCACTCCAAGAATACTAAATGTCTGCCAGAAAGTAGTTTTAAAGTGTATTTCTCCCCCTCCCTTGTCCTCAAACCCGATTAACTCCTTTATCCTGTTGATACCACTGCCATCAAAATCTCTCCCCTCAGCTGGGCGCGGTGGTGCAAGCCTGTAATCCCAGCACTTTGGGAGGCCGAAACAGGAGAATCACAAGTTCAAAGCCAGCTTCGGCAATGGCAAGGCATTAATGAACTCAGTGAGACCCTGTCTCTACATAAAACATAAAATAGGGCTGGGGATGTGGTTCAGTGGTCGAGTGCGCCCGAGTTCACTCTCCAGTATCAAAAAAAAAAAAAAAAAATCTCTCCCCTCAACCTTCTCTAATTTATGCCACTTGAAAAAAAAAGAGAGAGAGTGCCTCACTAAACTGCCCAAGCTGGTATGAACTCCTGAACTCAAACATTCTGCCTCAGCCTTCTGAGTAGCTGGAGCTACAGGTGTGTATCACCACACCTGGCTCTGCCACTCATTTAAACCCTAATTAACTTTATCTAAAGTCTTATTATAGTCTGGCAATAAGTTTTCCTCCCCCAACTTTTATCCTAATGCTGAATTCATCTTCATATAAATTCTCTGCTCAAAAACTTCTAGTAACCTACCATCATCTACAAATGAAGTCCCCCACAATCTGGCCACTCCTCTCCATGAATCCCACATTGCAACCAAAACATAGCATTTGCAACCCACTGGACACTCCCCATCTTTTCCTCACCTCTCTCCTGTTGTTCCCTTGCCTGGTAGGGCTTATCGTCTGCCCTCTGTGCCTGCCTAAATGCTCCCTTCCCTGCAAATTCCCACACAACTTCACCACACAACTGAAGCTCTCCCTTCCTCACTGCAACTGTGGCTAACTGTCCCAGACCTTTATTTCTCCTCTCTGCTGCCAATCTCACCTGTGTCCTTCTTTCAACACTCACCAACATCTTCCTGGTTATGTATAGATGAACGATAGGGCTCCTGCCAATTTTCAATCCTTCCTGGAACTTTGCCCATAACCTTATACATGAAAGGTATTCAGTAAATGTTTTTACAGTCTTTCTAAATTGTTGACTCACTATAAAATGGACTTAGTAACAATGCAACGATGCTTCCTTAGAAGAAGATGGCTAACGTTAAAGGCCCGCTTTTTTTTTGGTATTGGGATTTAACACAGGGGCACTTGACCATTGAACTACATCTTTTATTTTACTTTATTTTTAAATATTTTTTAGTTATCAATAGATCTTTATTTTATTTTTTTATTTTTTTTTGGTACTAAAGATTGAACTCAGGGGTACTTGACCACTAAGACACATCCCCAGCCCTATTTTGTGTTTTATGTAGAGACAGGGTCTCACTGAGTTGCTTAGCGCTTCGCCGTTGCTGAGGCTGGCTTTGAACTCGCGATTCTCCTGTCTCAGCCTTCCTAAGTGCTGGGATTACAGGCTTGAGCCACCGTGCCCGGCTTAGACCTTTATTTTATTTATTTATATGTGGTGCTGAGAATCGAACCCAGTGCCTCACATATGCTAGGCAAATGTTCAGCAACTGAGCCACAACCCCAGCCCACTATTTTATTTGTTTTGAGACAGGGTCTCACTAAATTGATGAGGCTGGCCTCAAACTTGTGATTCTCCTCCCTCAGACTCCTGGAGTTTCTGGGATTACAGGCATGTGCCACCAGGCCTGGCAACTCCACCTTTTTTTTTTTTTTAATGTTTATTTTTTAGTTGTAGGTGACAGAATATCTTTATTTTATTTTTATGTGGTGCTGAGGATCGAACCCAGTGCCTTATGCGTGCTAGGCGAGCACGCTACCACTGCACCATAATCCCAGCCCCTCCACCTTTTTTATAAAGTGATAATGCTGGAGTGATAATGCTGGAATCTAAAAGTACAGCCTACACTTGTCTCCAATACTTCCGGACAGTATTCATTAGGTAGAAATGTATCTTTCAATAGCTTCCACCTTGTAGTCCTAGTTTACTGACTCCTTGAGGTCACAGAAAAACAGAGCTTATCCTTGAATCACAGACGCTCTCAAATTAAATTTAAAATGTTATATAGGTACCCATCGTGAAAAAATACAACAGGAACCTATATTTTATGCATCCTGTTAAAATATATGTACCTATTTTTCTTGCATCCTTAGTTATTCTTCATAACTACAGAAAAATGAAACATGGTTTCCAGAGGCTGACATCCTCACTGAGCTAACCCTCCAGCAACAACCTCTCTGGGTGGTGAAATCCACCACCTCAGTCATAGGACACCCCAAGGATCCTCTTTTTATTTTTTTTTTAATATTTTTAGTTGTAGATGGACACAATTTTTTTTTTTTTAATTTTTATTTTTATGTGGTGCTAAGGATCGAACCCAGTGCCTCACATGTGCAAGGCAAGTGCTCCTCCACTGAGCCACAATCCCAGGCCCCTGACTCTTCTTTTCTTAGAAAAGTTCACACACTCTCCACTTTCTATCTCTGTGGCAAAGAGTTCCAGATCTTTCTTTTCTTTATTTCTCTGCTGCCAATTTTGACAAACTGGATCCTTCCATTTGGAGAAATTCATATTAGAAAAATGAACCAAATATCCACCTGTAAACCTAATCAACTTCATCACTTTTAGGGTTTTTCTGTTTTTCAACTCTCTCAGTTTAGAAATAGGAAATTCATCAGTGTTACCCAGCCCTAGTTTTTTTGTTTGTTTTTGTTTCAGGTGGGGTGGTAGGAGGTGCTGAGGACTGAACCCAGGGGGACTTAATCACTGAAACACATCCCCAGTCCTTTTTATTTTGAGACAGGGTCTTGCCAAGTTGCCGAGTGTCTCACTAAGTTACCAGGGTTGGCCTCAAACTTGTGATCCTTCTGCCTCAGCCTCCCCAGTCACTAGGATTATAGGTATGAGCCACCATACCCGCCTCTTTTCCCCTTCTATTAAACACTTCATCTTTTCTTTTTTGTTTTCTAATTTTTTTTTTTTTTTGCAGTGCTGGGGAGCAAGCATACCAGGCAAGAAGAGCTCTACTACTGTGCTACATTCCCAACCCTCATCTTTTCTTAAAGTAACCCTCTTTATTTCCTTTTATATTGTTTCCACTATAATCATAAAACTCACTTACCTCACACCTACATTTCTGAAACTGGCCTTTCAACCTGTGGATTCTCCCTCCTCCAAATAATGTAGCATATTAACTTCTCGTCAATTTATTTTCCTGCTCAAGAAACCATCAGGGTTTGGTTTTGTTTTGTTTTGTTACCGGGAATTGAACTCAGGGGCACTTGACCACTGAGCCACATCCCCAGCCCTATTTTGTGTTTTATGTAGAGACAGGGTCTCACTGAGTTGCTTAGCGCCTCACTGTTGCTGAGGCTGGCTTTGAACTCGCGATTCTCCTGTCTCAGCCTCCCAAAGTGCAGGGATTACAGGCTTGTGCCACTGCGCCTGGCTTAAGAAACCATCAGGGTTCTTATAGGAGACCATAGTAACTCAATTTATCTGACTTTGAGGAATAACATTTACTGAGAACTCACCAAGTGCCAAACATTGTTATGTACTGTATTTTTTAAATTTATCTCTCTCAACAGCTCTCTGAAGGAGGTTCTGCTACTATCTACATTTTATGGATGAGAAAACTGACCAAGATCACAGTCAGAAAAAGACTGCACCAGGATTTAAACTCAGGGCTGGGAATGCAGCTCAAAGCAGAGTTCTTGTGTAGCATGCAAGTCCTGGGTTCAATCCCCAACACTGCAAATAAAATAAACACAGACCCCTCGACATCTGAAGTCTGCACTCTGAAGACAAAGTATCCCCAGAAATGACCCCACCTCACCTAGCCTGGTTTCCTACTCTACTCCAAATCATCATTCTGCTCCAATCAGTTCTTTCACCTCCCTCTCCCCTGAATATACCATATAAAACTTTACCACATTTGAGCTGGGGTGTGGCTCAGTGGTGGAGTGCTTGCCTAGTACATGTGAGGCCCTGGGTTCCATCCTCAGCTCCACATTAAAAAAAAAAAGTCGAGTGTGGTGGCAAATGCCTGTTATCTCAGTGGTTCTGGAGGCTGAGGCAGAAGGATTTCAAGTTCAAAGCCAGCCTCTGCAAGGGTAAGGTGGTAAGCAACTTAGTGACACCCTGCATCTAAATAAAATACAAAATAGGGTTAGGTGTGTGGCTCAGTGGTTGAGTGCCCCTGAATTCAATCCTCAGTACCTGCCCCCCCCCAAAAAAAATAAAGGTATCATGTCCATCTACAATTTTTTTTTTTAAGTGCTAGGGATTGAACCCAGGACCTTGTGCATGCAAGGAAAGCACTCTACCAACTAAGCTATATCCCCAGCCCCCATTGTTTTAATTTTTTTTTAAATTTTTACAATTTTTTTTTTGCAGTACTAGGGATTGAATCCAGAGCTCATACATGCTAGGCAAGTGCTCTACCACTGAATCACATCCCCAGCCCGCCACTGTACTGTACTTATGAATACCTTCACCTTTCCATGCAAGTTCTACCTATCAGCTAAGATTTAATACAAATCCTACTTCCTTAAAAACCTCCCTACTTGCCTCTGAACAAAGATCCCTCCTCTCTCCCAAACTCCTAATTCATAGTTACAAGTCAGTACCATTTAATTCAGCATTTAATATTCCCTAAGTGTTTCTCACAACCACACTTCAAACCCCTTTACTCATTCTAATATTGTCTTGCAATATCAACACAAAGTAGAGAGGAAAGTGAAAAGAATAAACTTTTGTCAAAATGTTAGGGAATAGCCAGGCACGGTGGCTCAAGCCTGTAATCCCAGCACTTTGGGAGGCTGAGACAGGAGAATTGCGAGTTCAAAGCCAGCCTCAGCAACGGCGAGGTGCTAAGCAAATCAGTGAGACCCTGTCTCTACATAAAACACAAAATAGGGCTGGGGATGTGGCTCAGTGGTCGAGTGCCCGAGTTCAATCCTCGGTACCAAAAAAAAAAAAAAAAGTTAGGGAATTCTTGGGGCTGGAGTTGTGGCTCAGTGGTAGAGTGCTTGCCTAGCATGCGTGAGGCACTGGGTTCGATCCTCCACATTATAAATAATAAATGAATAAAATAAAGATCTATCAACAACTAAAAAAAATACTAAAAAAAATATTAGGGAATTCTCAATACAAATTATCACTAGGGTAGACTGAGTATTTAGTGTAGTTCTTCAAAAGACACCTTAGAAGTGACATAAGCAATTCAACAGCATGGGCTTCATACCTATATATCATGGATTCTAATTTTTTAATCTTATAATTATCTTCTCAATCTAATTGGTATCTTTTTTCTTTCTTAGTGAAATCTAAAACAATAGTGCATTTTATAAGACGTGAAGCTTTAGGTTTGATTAAATAGGGAGCAAAGAACAGTTCTTTTTGTTTTGTTTTGGCCCTGAGGATTGAACAACTGAGCCACATTCCCAGCCTTCTTTAAGACAGAGTTGCCCAAGCTGGTCTCAAACTTGCAATCCTCCTGTCTCAGGCTCCTGAGTAGCTGAGATTACAGATGTGTAACACCACGCCTGACTACAATAGTTCTTATCTACATCTAACAAATAAAGATGAAGAACCATACTGACAGTATACTTTTCTAATAATTGTTAGTATTAGTGAACTAAGATCTTTTTTTTTAGTTGGAGATGGACACAATGTCTTTATTTTATTGCTTTGTATGTGGTGCTGAGGTTCGAACCCAGGGCCTCACACATGCGAGGCAAGCGCTCTGCCGCTGAGCTACAATCCCAGCCCGTGCACTAAGATCTTGTACGAGTTGTTGTAGCAGATGCTTTACATGAATCATCTGACTTAAATGTAATCTTCCTCCTCATTTTATAGATCTTAGAAACAGGTATCTAAACCTTATAGAAATCAATTAACTTGCTCAGGGACATATACCTGGTAATTGCTAGAATCAGAATGTAAACTCTGACTCATGACTGAAGGCAAAGAATGTAACTACATGAGAACAATATCATAACAAAACTCAATCAACCCTACAAGAAGTTCCCCTGCCTACTCTCTTGCTGAGGAACTATACCCTAATTTATTATCAAAGCCATTCAATAAATGACTCCATGACATCAATTCTCCTTCCATAGTACTTAAATTCTGGATGAGGTCTTCATTGCACTCACAGAATATAAAGCCCATGATAACAAGGACTTTTTCTGATTTATTCATAGCTCAATCCTCAACAGCTAAAACATTACAAAGCACCTAGTGAGTCCTCAAAAATTTTACTAAAAAAATATTTACTTGTCCTTTTACTGTTTTTTCCTTTCTTTCCTTCTTTTTTTTTTGAGGCGGGGGGATGTTAACAAGGGATTGAATCCAGAGGCACTCAACCACTGAGCCACATCCCCAGTCTGTTTTTATTTTTTATTTTGGGACAGAGTTTCGCTAAGTTGTTTGGTCCTTACTAAATTGCTGAGACTTGCTTTGAACTTGAGATCCTCCTGTCCCAGCCTCCCAAATTACAGGTGTGCACCACAGCACCTGGCCCTTTACTGTTCTGTATCTTCAAATTTTTCTTAAATTTTCTATGATGGTAATAAAATAGAATATTTATAATTCACAAATATTTCTGTATTGAAAATGAGAAAAATACTCAAAGGGGGAAAAAAATCTTAAGACTCATACATACATTATAATTAGAACCAAGAAGACTTTCTCTAATTGTCCTACTACCTATCACTCCATTTAACCTTTTCTAGTCCTTAACTGACACCTTCTTATACTATACACTAATTCAAAGCTACTCAATTCACACACATGCTTCAAGCTTTTCCTTGCATAGCTGTTCATTTAATCTATGATGGCCTTCCTGACTTCCTCTACCATTCTTCACCAGCCTTTAAGATCCGGTATCTTCCAAAAGGTCTTTTTTAATAGCCTGAGCAGCAACCAGCATGAAACATCAGGCTGAAATAATCTGTTTGCACATCTCCATTCCAACGGACTGTAAGCTTCTCCACGTCATGTAACAAGTCACAAACCACACCAGTGGAGATATGTTAACCTAGGCCCCCTCCTCATCAGGTTCCCTCCCCAATTAAGGATTTATCAAATGACAAAAACAGCACATAAAAGCTTAACAAGTTTAAGCCTGTAATCCCAGTGGCTCCGGAGGCTGAGGCAGAAAGATCCCAGTTCAAAGCCAGCCTCAGTCAAAGCAAGGTGCTAAACAACTCAGTGAGACCCTGTCTCTAAATAAAATACAAAATAGGGATGGGGATGTGGCTCAGTGGTCCAGCGCCCCTGAGAAAAAAAGGCTTAACAAGTTCAAACACGAAACTACCATGGCATAAAAATACAGCGAGTAAAACCCATTTTCTGCCTTCTAACACTTGCCTCCACAGTAAAGGACGCGAAGTGGGTAATCAGCGTCTAACTTGGCACTATTCCTTGGATCTCCTTTGCCATCAGCCCCACTGGATTCAGAAATGTCAGTAGCCATTTCACAAATCTGTAAGCAAGAGAAATAACACAACTTCATTTTTTGAAACAAGACCCCAAAGAAGCAGTAAGGGAACTCTGTCTAGCCTCCTCCTCCTCCATGTCCCCTCATCCCAAAGCTGTTTCAATGCAGTTTAAGTGAAGAATAAAAGCTGTATTATTCACAAAATATAAGCAATTTCAGACACATCTACACAGTCTGCAGGTCTTTAGGGAAGTAAGCTGAGAATGGCCCATGAAAGATGGGGGAGAGGGAACGCTAAAGAAAAAGCAGCAATTGAAGGGAAAAGGATGGGGTGAGTGACCTCCCGAGAGACCGAGCAAAAGGTCTGAGAGGGACCCGGAGGGATGCAAACTGCAGTCAGAGGAAGCGTACAAAACAGTTGAACGGAGAGAAACTGGAAAAATCTAGGAAGAGGACGCGGGTCACCAGGTGTCCGAAGGCAGGTTGTGGGAGCGGCGAAACGCCGAGGGAGGAGCAGCGAGTCAGGAAAGGAGACGGACGGGAGGGGGCGGGTGGCCAGAGCCCGAGGAGGGTGAGGAAAATGGCAGAAGAACAAGGAAGGGGCAGAATGCAAAGGGGCTGAGGGCGCAAGGGCGAGCAGGTCTCAGGAGAACGGGCCATCTCAGAGGAACCCATGTGGGCGGGGTGGAGACGCCCGGCCCGGCCCGGCCCCCTTCCTCCGGGAAGCACCTCAGCTTCCCCCACGCTCACTACGAGCTGCCGGGAAGCCGGCGAGGTGGAGGGATCGTTACCCGGGAGGTCGCACAGCCCTCGCCGCCGCCGCTCCCGCAGCTCCCGCCAGCTGAAGCGACACATGCAATTCCCCTTTCCTAGCCAGGGCCTCCCGAGAGCCGGTCTACCAGAGGCGCTCCCGCGAGACAATAAGCCTTTATCGCGAGACTCAGACCGCCGCTGAGCAGATGTCGCGAGAGGCCTGAATGTAGGCGGGAGTAAACTGGGGCGCATGCGCCCTCCGACCCGGGGCGGGGCCACGAGGCCGTGCTGCGGGAGGCCGGTAGGCGGTGCTCGCTACCTGTTGGAGAGGAGGGATGGTTCAAGGTGCGCGCGCGGAAGGGGGCGCGGACTGGACGTGCAGACGCGTGCACCTGAGTCAGAAGTGACTCCCTATTAATAAGCCCGGGGAAGCATTGCCCTGGTGTCTGGGGTACATCCTAGAATCCTGACTAACCTCCAGCTGTTGAATAAGTCACTCCTCTGCGGGGACACTGCAGCTGGATAGGCGCTCGGTTTCATCTCAGCACGAAACCCTAAATTGGAAGAATTGTTCTTGAAAACACAGTATCAGCTCTGTTTAAATGCTTTCATCGCCTACCGTCTCACCACGCCATGTTCCTCCCTGGCTGGTGTTCATCTATCCTTGTATGCGTTCTAAGTTGGAATTGCTCTATCCCATCCCAGCCTTTCTCTCAGACACAACCACATAGCTTTGCTTTGCTTCCATTGGTTTTATTTGGGGGAAATGCCTTCATATGCATACCCAGCATGAGTCCCCTTCATTCTTGGTGAAGTGGGAATGGTAACACTTAAGAGCTTTCACAGACACGAGGGGTAGGGGACTGATACCAAAAAGAAGTGTTTTGTAGATGGAGTAGTGGTTCTTTTCTGTTTTGCTTCATCCTCCACTCAACACCTACCTAATTCCCCTCTTTCACGGACAACTTCATTCTACCATCCCTTTACAGTTCCCTTTACAAATTTATTTTTCATGTGAACGTAACCATCCGGAACAATCTTTTCCACTAGAGATTCATATAGCACGGCCTCCATCCTGTTAATTTTTTTAAATAAAAAAGTTCCATCACAGGAGAGTTGATTCTACATTATACAAGTGAAAAAGAAAATGTCTTATGCCCACTAAAACATGTTTGATTCCAGCAATTACAGTTTCCATCTATTGGCACCCACCTCCCACTATGTGCCAGGAACCGTGCTCATTTGGGGGTACAGAATGTAGGTGGATTCAAGCCACAAATTTTTCTTAGGTTCTGCTATGCATCAATCACTATGCTAAGCACTGTGGATATTTCTGTGAACAAAAGAGATAAAATTACTCAGTAAATTTAATGGCCTCAGACATGTTAGCTGATTTAATCCTTACAAAAACCCTGTGAAGTAGATATTCTTTTTAAATATTTTTTTGTTGTAGATGGACAAAATACCTTTATTTATTTGTTTTTACGTGATGCTAAGGATCGAACCCAGTGCCTCACACATGCTAGGCAAGCACTCTACAACTGAGCCACAACGTGAGCCCAGTGAAATAGGTATCTTGTCTCTAGTTTCCAAATGCTGAAATGAAAGCTTGAAAGTGGAAATAAGGGGCTAGGGTTGTGGCTCAGTGATAGAGTGCCTGCCTAGCATTTGTGAGGCACTGGGTTTGATTCTTAGCACCATGCATAAATAAATTAAAGATCCATTGAGCTCGCTCTCTGTGCTTCTTGATCAACACATGAGCTGGTTCCCTCTGCCACACTATTATTCTGCCATTATGTTCTGCCTCACCTCGAGCCCCAAGGAATGGAGCCAGCCTTCTATGGACTAAGACCTCTGAAACTGTCATCCTCTACAAGGAGAAGGAAACCAATAAATGGCAAAAGAACAGAATGTGTTGACTGGGAGCATCATTATAGCATGACTTGGCAGAGCTGCTGTATTAAGAAACTATTAAGGGAAAGGAAGAATATGAACTCGTAAATGAGATCCTTCTGTTGGACATGGAACTTTCTGGAATGCCATATGAGGATTTGGATTCTCCTGCAACATCAAACATAGTACTTGGGGGCTGGAGTTGTAGCTCAGTGGTAGTGCACTTGCCTTGCAAGTGTGAGGCACTGAGTTCGATCCTAGTACAACATGAAAAGAAATAAAGGCATTGAGTCCATATACAACTAAAAAGAATATTTTTAAAAAACAAAAACATAGTACTTGGGATTGAACCCAGGGCTGTGTGCATGCTAGGCAAGTACTACAATTGAGCTACATCCCCAGACTCCAAAAATCTTATAGTGAGATATGATTACCATTTTTCATGATTTCTACATCCAGAAAAATTCAGATCTTTGAGTTTAATAAACATAATAAAACTACAAATGCTCCTTGGAGAGGCCATTTCAGAAAACAAGCCAATCTTTCCCCAGTGATGATTTATATTCATTTCCATGTAGCAGAAGCTACAGCAAATAAAGCAAATTCACTCACCCAATATCACCAAATCCCTTTAATTTCCTTCTTGTACTATAAAGCATGGAAAGCAAACCAAACTATAAAAGACCCTATGTTCTTCTGACTCACTTTCAGAGGAGTTGGTTCAGCAAGCAATTTGACCTCCACCAAGCCAACATCCCATTTTAGACTTACAAGCAGAAGTCAGCAGTGGGAGACAGTGACTGCACATGGAAGAATGGATTTTCTGTGGAAAGTATGGTGACAGTTATATGGTCTGATAGCCAGCACCATAACAGCCAGATCATAAAACATGGAGAGAGTGTGGTTTCTATGAAAACAGCACCAAGTGGACTATTTCTTTCTTTTTTTTTTTAATATTTTTTCAGTTGTAGATGGACACAATATCTTTACTTATTTTTATGTGGTGCTGAGGATCGAACCCAGTGCCTCACGCATGCAAGGCAAGCACTCTACCACTGAGCCACAATCCCAGCCTCCCCAAGTGGACTATTTCTCATGTCCAGAATTGGTTCTCTTCGATTCCCTCATCCCTGAAACTCAATCACTGAAATGCCCTAAGTTGCCCTATTCTTTATCATAAGTCTTCTTTTCTCAAATTAGAGAAAGTACATCTAGTTAAAGTTTAAAACTAAGAATCTCAAACAATACTCTGAAAGAGAAAGTTATTTAAATTTTTTTATAATTGTAGCCTATGAACTTTGAACCAATCATGTTGCTAATACTACTACTAATAAGAATGAGTTAACATTCACTTGGGAGCTACAACGATAATGTCAAGCATTGTGATAAACGACTTATTTGGATTAAATGTTCTTATGTTCTATGAAAGATCCCCTGGGTGGACTGGAAGGGAAAAAAATCAGAAGTTAACCACAGAGGAATCTACTCTTAATAAACCAATTCATGGATGAGCTATTCTTAGAAATATTCAGATTATGATAAATCTTTTATAGGAGATAATCAAACTATTAAAAAATCTTTACCTTGTTGCTCTTCTACTCAACATTAAATGCAAAAACATATGAAGCTCCTCATGATTTTTAAAGTAGCCCATAAAACTCAAACTTGCAGTTTTATAAAAAAAAAAAATGTGGCAAATATGTTGTCCCTGTGACTGCACTTTGGCTAGAAAAGATTTTGTGCCTGGAGATTGATCTCTGCCTCATATAAGGTTAGGCATGAGCAGTAATGTTGATCTCAGTCAATGTGTTAGGACCACCACAAAGAACGTTGGCTGTTTCCTTTCTATGGACAGCAGCCATCCAGCAGACTGACAAAACTAAACTGGAACAGGGAAAAAAATGTCACATTATGAAGTATAATGAAAATTCCAAGAAAAGTTAAAAGTTTCCTTTATCTTCAAAAATTTCTGCCTGATGTGGCATGTCATTTCAGCCAACATAAAAAATTTCATGTACAGATTCATAATGTAGAAAACTTGCACAAATGTGCACATATATTTTACGAAGACACCTAGATTTTCCACAGATGGCATTCTGACATGCCATATCTCAGACCAAGATTGGCATATGTACGAATATTGTGTTTACTATCCTGGGTTTTTGCCTCTTCTTTTTTTTTTATTTTTTTTTAAATAATTTAAAAAAAATTTTTTTTTTCTAGTTGTAGATGGACACAATGTCTTTATTTTATTGCTTTTGTATGTGGTGCTGAGGATGGAACCCAGGGCCTCACGCATGCGAGGCAAGTGCTCTACCGCTGAGCTACAATCCCAGCCCCTTTGCCTCTTCTTATGAACTTTTTTATTTTTTTTTGGTACCAGGGATTGAACTCAGAGGCATTCAACCACTGAGCCACATCCCCAGCCCTATTTTAGGTTTTATGTAGAGACAGGGTCTCACTGAGTTGCTTAGCGCCTCGCCATTGCTGAGGCTGGCTTTGAACTCGCGATTCTCCTGTCTCAGCCTCTCAAAGTGCTGGGATTACAGGCATGCGCCACCGCACTGGGCTAAAAAAGAGTTAAATAAATGGAAAGATATAGGTTCATGGATAGGAAGATTCAATATTGATAAATTTCAGTTATTCCCACCTTGATTTGTAAATTGAATGCAAGCCCAATGAAAATCCTAGCAAGTTATTTTGTATATTATAAAAAACCTGATTCAAAAGTTTATAAGAAGAGGCAAAAACCCAGGATAGTAAACACAATATTGAAGAAAAAGAAACCCAGAAGACTGATACTACCTAACTTTAAGACTTACTTTAGGGTCTGAGATTGTGGCTCAGCGGTAGAGCGCTTGCCTCGCATGCGTCAGGCCCTGGGTTCGATCCTCAGCACCACACACAAAGCAATAAAATAAAGACATTGTGTCCATCTACAACTAAAAAAAATTAAAAAAAAAAAAGACTTACTCTTGAGCTTCAGTAATCAAACCAGTATAGCATTAACTTAAAAAATGACAAATACATCAATGAAAATATTAGAGAGCCAAGAAATACACTCACATAACTATCTTTGACAGAGGAGAAAAAGAAACAATGGAAAAAAGATAATGTTTTTAGCAAACGGGGGCTGAAAAAATTTAATATTGGCATGAAAAAAATCTAGAAATAAACTGTGCACATTTCACAAAAATTAACTAAAATGGATCACATGTAGAGTGTAAAACTATATAACTCCTAGAAGATACTATAGGAGAAAACAACTTAGACTTTTATTCGGCAATAAAAAAAAAAAAGAGAAATGAGTCGTTGAGCCATGAAAGACGTGGAAGAATGCTTGTTTGTTTGTTTGTTGTTTATATGATAATGGGGATCAAACTGAGAGACTTGTGCATGCTGGGCAAGAGCTCTACCACTGAGCTACTATGTCCCCAGCCCCTATATAAATGAACATTACTAAGTAAAAGAAGCCAGTTTAAAAAGAGTTACAAATTGATTTTCATCTACATGACACTCAAAAAGACAACAATAAGGAGATAATTTAAAATCTTTACCACATGCACCTCAGATAAAGCATTAATCTCCTGGATATATAAAGAACTCAAAAAATAACAAATAACCCAATCAATAAATGGGCTAAGGAACTGAACAGACACTTCACAAAAGAAGAAATTCAATAGACCAACAAATCTATGAAAAAATGTTCAACATCTCTAGCAAATAGAGAAATGTAATTCAAAACTACACTAAGATTTCATTCCAGTCAGAATGGCAATCATCAAGAATATAGGCAAGCCGGGCGCGGTGGCTCACGCTTGTAATCCCAGCACTTAGGGAGGCTGAGACAGGAGAATCGCGAGTTCAAACCCAGCCTCAGCAATGGCGAGGCACTAAGCAACTCAGTGAGACCCTGTCTCTACATAAAACACAAAATAGGGCTGGGGATGTGGCTCAGTGGTCGAGTGCCCCTGAGTTCAATCTCCAGTACCAAAAAAAAAAAAAAAAAAAAAAAAAAGAATATAGGCAGAGGTTGTGGCTCAGTGGCAGAGTGCTTTCCTCGCACGTGTGAGGCACTGGGTTCGATCCTCAGCACCACATAAAAAGAAATAAAATAAAGACACTGTGTCCATATATAACTAAAAAATATTTAAAAAAAAAAAAGAATATAGGCAACAATAAATGTTGGCGAGGATGTGGGGAAAAAGGCACACTCATACATTGCTGGTGGGACTGCAAATTGGTGCATCCACTATGGAAAGCAGTATGGAGATTCCTCAGAAAACTCAGAATGGAACCACCATGTGACCCAACTATCCCACTCCTCAGTTTATACCCAAAGGACTTAAAATCAGCATACTCTAGTGATGCAGCCATATCATAGTTTATAGCAGCTCGATTCACAATAGCTAAACTATGGAACCAACTGAGGTGTCCTTCAACAGATGAATGGATAAAGAAAATGTGGAGCCGGGCGCGGTGGCTCACGCTTGTAATCCCAGCACTTAGGGAGGCTGAGACAGGAGAATCACGAGTTCAAAGCCAGCCTCAACAATGGTGGGCCACTAAGCAACTCAGTGAGACCCTGTCTCTACATAAAACACAAAATAGGGCTGGGGATGTGGCTCAGGGGTCGAGTGCCCCTGAGTTCAATCCCCAGTACAAAAAAAAAAAAAAGGAAATGTGGTATATATATTCAGTGGAATATCACTCAACTTTAAAGAAGAATGAAATTTGGTATTTGCCAGGAAATGGATGGAGTTGGAGAATATCATGCTAAGTGAAAAAAGCCAATTCCAAAAAAGAAAGGCCAAGTGTTTTCTCTAATATGTGAATGCTAATTCACAATAAAAGTGAGGGCACTATGGAAGAATAGAGTCACCTTAGATTAGATAGAGGGGAGTGAAGGAAGGAGATAGGATATGGGGATAGGAAAGATAGTAGAAAGAAACAGACATTATTACTTTATGTATATATATGACTGCATGACCAATGTGATTCTACAAGATGTACAATCAGAAAAATGAGAAATTATACCCCATCTATGTATGATATATCAAAGTGCATAAAAGCATTCTACTGTCATGTTAACGAATTAAAACGAACATTTTTTTTTTTTTTTGGTACTGGGGATTGAACTCAGGGGCACTCGACCCCTGAGCCACATCCCCAGCCCTATTTTGTGTTTTATGTAGAGACAGGGTCTCACTGAGTTGCTTAGCACCTCACCATTGCTGAGGCTGGCTTTGAACTCGCGATCCTCCTGTCTCAGCCTCCCTAAGTGCTGGGATTACAGGCTTGCGCCTCCACGCCCGGCTAAAACAAACATTTTTTTAAAAGATCCATTGACAACTAACAAATATTTTTAAAAAAAAAAAGGAAGTGGAAATTAATTAAGTAAACTTATGCTTAATATCACCCAGCAAGGCTGGGGTTTAGCTCAGTGGTTGAGCACTTGCCTAGTATGTGCAAGACCCCCAGTTTCAATCCCCAGTACCATAAAAAGATAAAAATTGAGCCGGGCGCGGTGGCTCAAGCCTGTAATCCCAGCACTTAGGGAGGCTGAGACAGGAGAATCGCGAGTTCAAAGCCAGCCTCAGCAATGGCGAGGTGCTAAGCAACTCAGTGAGACCCTGTCTCTACATAAAACACAAAATAGGGCTGGGGATGTGGCTCAGTGGTCGAGTACCCCTGAGTCAATCCCCAGTTCCAAA
>CM053407.1:122064841-122112981 GCA_028644305.1 Xerus rutilus | reverse complement strand
TGGTACTGGAGATTGAACTCAGGGGTGCTCGACCACTGAGCCACATCCCCAGCCCTATTTTGTGTTTTATGTAGAGACAGGGTCTCACTGAGTTGCTTAGCGCCTCGCCGTTGCTGAGGCTGGCTTTGAACTCGCAATTCTCCTGTCTCAGCCTCCCTAAGTGCTGGGATTACAGGCTTGAGCCACCGCGCCCGGCTTCCTTCCTCTTCTTAATTTTTCGTACATTCTATATTCTCAAAAAACCCTTTGTTAATTTTTTTTAAGTGGTACTGGGATGTGAACCCAGGGTGATCTATCCCTGAGCTGCAACCCCCAGCCCTTTTATTTAATTTTATGATAGGTTCTCACCAAATTACCCAGGCTGGCCTCCAACTTGTGATCCTCCTGACTCAACCTCCAGAGTCCATGGGATCACAGGAGAGCGCCACCACACCCAGCTCATTGTTCACAGTTTTTAAAGTTCATTCTGAAGTGTCAGGAAACTTCCTCTTCAGAGCCTGTGTCAGGTTAGGGTGACACTGGAGTTACACAATGAAGAAATTCTCATGTCTCCCTTAAGGACAGTTTTTGTTTTGTTTTTTGGTACTTGTCCCCAGCCCTATTTTGTGTTCTATTTAGAGACAGGGTCTCATTGAGTTGCTTAGCGCCTCGCGTTTGCTGAGGCTGGCTTTGAACTCATGATTCTCCTGTCTCAGCCTCCCTAAGTGCTGGGATTACAGGCATGCACCACCGCGCCGGGCTAAGACAGTTTTCTCTCAGGTTTAGGCCCCCGGCTTTTCTTGGGCTGCACTGTTCCCCACAGAAACAAAAAAATAAAAAAATATGATGAATCACTTAAACCTTAGATTATGTTGGTGATTCTTCTTCCTTTCCTTTCCTGTGAGGACATTTTGAAATAGTTCGGTAGAGAGGAACTCTAGACCTTGAACACTAAGGGTGAAAAGGCCACAGCAGGAGGTTGAATAGTGACACTCTCCCCCTAAAATATAGGTCCATGTTCTGAGTCCTTCCACTTGTGCATACAGCCTTACTAGCATGGAGTTTTGCAGATATAATAAAGGATCCCAACACAAAATAATTCTAGGTTATCTAGGCCCTAAGTGAATGTCCTTAAAAGAGACACATGGAGCCAGGAACTGCAACACATGCCTGTGATCCCAGTGACTGGGGAGGCTGAGGCAGGAGGATCGCAAGTTCAAGGTCAGCTCAGGAAACTTAGTGAGACCTTGTCTCAAAAAATAAAAAAGGGCTAGCCAGGTGCAGTGGCGCACGCCTGTAATCCCAGTGGCTCTGGAGGCTGAGACAGGAGAATCGCGAGTTCAAAGCCAGCCTCAGCAATGGCAAGTGCGAAGCAACTCAGTGAGACCCTGTGTCTACATAAAACACAAAATAGGGCTGGGGATGTGGCTCAGTGGTCGAGTGCCCCTGAGTTCAATCCCCAGTACCGCCAACACCTCAGCGTCAGACTTCTGGCTTCCAGAAGCATGAGGGGACAGCTGAAGCCACGCCGTTGGTGATAATTTGCTACTTCAGAATCAAGAAGCTAAGAAAGTCCCCCATGTGGCCCCGGGCTGGGGAAGGAGTTTTGGGGAAGCAGATCCTCTGGGTTCATACAACCCACGGTTTCTCCTCCTACCACCTGTTAGGAGGAATGCCCAGCCGGAATGTCCACTTCCTGCCCTTGTCATGAATACAGCGGAATGCTGTTTCATAGAAAGCGTCAGAGGAGGTGGCGTGACAAGGCCCGAGGGACCCGAGCTCCTGCCTGATCAGCCCGGCAGGTGTGTCCCCAAGTTCTCTCAGTCCACTCTTCCTGTTCAGTCGTGTGTCCCCACAGCCAGGAAATAAACGGCACGGGCCTGGAATCATTTGTTCACTATTTAAGACACACTGTGTGTCCCTCGGTGCCGGGTGAGGGGCTATGTATGTTCTGGGGAGAAGCAAAAGTAAATCATCGCCAGGCTGTGTGATGAGTGCATGGGTGGCAGAAATGGCTTCTTCCAGACTAGAGGGTGGGATTCACAGAAGGCATGGAAGTCAAGGGAAGTGACGGTTCCTGGGCTTCCTATGTGGTGGCCACAAACTACATGTGGCTTTTAAATGTTCATCAAAATTGAATTTTATTAAAAATTCAGTACCCACGAGCCCAGTATCAAGAGCTCAATAGCTACATGTATACAGTTGTCCCTGGGTATCCAGGACCCTCCTCCCCCAAACTCTGCAGATTCTAAAGTCCCTTATATAAGATGACTTAGCCAGGCAGGGTGACACACACTTGCAATTCCAGCAACTCAGGAGACTCGGGCAGGAGGATCACAAGTTCCAGGCCAGTGTGTGTAATTTAAGGAGACTTTGTCTCAAAATAAAAAAATGAAAAGTGCTAGGGATGTAGCCCAGTCGTAAAGACCCCCTGGTTCAAGCCCCAGTACTGTAAACAAAAATAAAAACAAAAACAACAACAAAAAAGGCTTGGTGTTTTCATATAACCTACACACAGCTTCCTATATATATATATATATATATATATATATATATATATATATATTTTTTTTTTTTTTTTAACTGGGGATTGAACCCAGGGGTACTTTAACACCTAGCTATATCTGCAGGCTTTTTGGAAACAGTCTCACTGAATTGCCCAGGCTAGCCTTGAACTTGGAAGCCTCCTGTCTTAGCTTCCCAACTAGCTGTGGTTACCATAGTGAGTCATTGTGTCCAACATCCTCTATACTTTAAATCTCTAGATGACTTATAATAACTAATACAATACAAACACTATGTAAATAGTTGCTATTCTGTATTATTTAGGGAATAATGACAAGAAAAATGTCTGTTCGAATGCAGCACAAACACAATTTTTTTTCAAGGATTTTTAATACGCATTTGACTGAATCCTCAGATGTGGAACCCACCCTAGGAAGAAGGACTACATTCTAGAACATTTTCAACTTTGTAGAAAGTTCTGTTGGAGCTGGGCACGGTGGCACATGCCTGTAATCCGAGCACTTTGGGAGGCTGAGGCAGGAGGATCGTGAGTTCAAAGCCAGCCTCAGCAACGACGAGGCACTAAGCACCTCAGTGAGACCCTGTCTCTACATAAAACACAAAATAGGGCTGGGGATGTGGCTCAGTGGTTGAGTACCCCTGAGTTCAATCTCCAGCACCAAAAAAAAAGAAAGAAAGAAAGAAAGAAAAAGTTCTATTGGAAGATGCTGGTCTCGGCTTAAACTTGAAAAGAAGTTAGCCAGATCTAAGGGGGAAGGAAAACCATCCCTAGAGATCCCTGTGGAGCCCTTGAAAGCAGCATGGTTCGTGTTGGAGGCACTGGGCCAGCCCCTGCAGTGCTTGTGTGCCACCTTGGATTTCCTTCTAGGGCCGTGGAAGGCCCGGGTGCTGAACTGGTGCTGAACTGGGGGAGTGACCGGAGTTTGGGGAAGACAGATGGGAAGAGGACGGGGGCTGTAAGCGGGGGCACCAATCACAAGGCAGCCATTTTCCTTCAAAATCTTTTTTTTTTTTGGGTACTGGGGATTGAACTCAGGGGCACTCGACCACTGAGCCACATCCCCAGCCCTATTTTGTGTTTTACGTAGAGACAGGGTCTCACTGAGTTGCTTAGTGCCTTGCCCTTGCTGAGGCTGGCTTTGAACTCGCGATTCTCCTGTCTCAGCCTCCCAAAGTGCTGGGATTACAGGTGTGCGCCACCACGCCCGGCTTCCTCCAAAATCTTGACCAACCAATGTGGTAGCAACACAGGTGCAGAAGAGACCTTGGACTTAGGCTCAATAGACTGCAGATTGCGGTGGGACCAGGAAGAAGAGGAACCACGCTACGGCTTGAGCTTCTGAGTGGGGTGACGCAGTTCCCTGTGTCTGAAGTGGAATCTGAGGAAGAGGATGAGAAACTGCTGCTTGAAGTGCTGGTGAATAGGAAGTGGCTTCCGTCACCGGGAGGGCCTCATTCCCCATCCTGCCTCCACTGTGGCTCACCTCAGAAACAGCAGACGAGGCTCTGAGCCCAGGTGACAAAAAATGGGCAGAAGGGGAGTGTGGGATGAGATTTGTTGCTTCCTTTTTTTCTTTCTTTTTCTTCTTTTTGGTACCGGGGATTGAACTCAGGGGCACTCGACCACTGAGCCACATCCCCAGCCCTATTTCGTGTTTTATTTGGTTCATAGTTTTCAAGGTTAAAAGTCTGAGATCAGGAGCTGGGGTTATGGCGCAGTGGTAGCGTGCTCGCCTAGCACACGGGAGGCACTGGGTTCGATCCTCAGCACCACATAAAAATAAAATAAAGATATTCTGTCCATCTACAACTAAAAAATAAATATTAAAAAAAAAAAAAAGTCTGAGATCAGGCAGCCCCATCTGTTTGCCCTCTAGTGAGGGCCCCCTTGACTTCACCACAACATGGTGGAGTAGCAGAAAGTGAAATGGTTATGTATAGAAGGGATCAATTCTGTGGGGTGGCCTCTTTACAACAACAGACTCTTTCAAGAACTCACTCCAGGAGACTAGTATTAATCCTTGCTGAGAGCAGTGTTCCAGTGCTTTTCAAACTTAAATGTGCAGATGGATCATCTGGCATCCTTTCCAAAAGCAGATTCTGCTTTAGCAGACCTGAGCTCTGGCCTAAGACTCCACTTCTCTAAGCAGCCGCCAGGTGATGCTGAGGCTGCTGGTCATTCCATAGCACTGGAGGTGACCAAACTCTAGTCGAGGATATTTTAACCCTAATCTTACTGTATTCCTGAATATCAGGAATCTGCACATCTACTTGAGTGGAAGATTATGATGGAATCGTCTTTTCATCATTCTCTTTGCTGGAGGGGATTTGTTTTCCCCAGAGTGGGTGAGTAGTGGGGACCAAATGCATTTAATAACTAAAAAGAGAATAAAAGCTGGACATGGTGGTACATGCCTATAGTCCCTGTGAGTCTGCAGGCTGAGGCAGCAGGAACGCACATTTGAGGCCAGCCTGGACAACCTAGCAAGATCCTGTCTCAAAAAAATAAAAAGGCCTGGGGATGTGGCTTAATGGTAGAGAATCCCTGGGTTCAATTCCCAGTACTGAAAAAAGAATTAATTAAAAATTTGCCAGGTACTGTGGTGCACACGGCTCAGGAGGCTGAAGCAGGAGGACTGAAAGTTCAAAGCCAGCCTCAGCAACTTAGGGAGGACTGAAGCAACTTAGGGAGACCCTGTCTCAAAATAAAATATAAAAAAAGTTCTGAGGATATGGCTCAGTGGTTAAGCGCCCCTGGGTTCAGTCCCCAATACCACAATAAATAAATAAAATCATAAGAAAGGATTGAAGGACAAAAAACCATGGTGAAGTGGGACATTAGGGGCTTTGGAACAGTCAGGTCTGGTAAGTGGAAGCTTGAGGCTGGCTTTGCAAGAACAATAAAAGCTGGTGTGGTAGAGAATTCAAACTGTAAGGAGCAACAGAAAAAAGAAATAAAAATTCCTTAAATTCCAACCACCCTGGAGATACTCATCACTCACATTTTGGCCAATGTCCTTGTAGACATTATTCTGTTTGCATTTTGTATGTATAACTTCATAGAAATGGAGTCTGCTGCACAGGCTGCTTTGCAAATGCTGGACTGTCAATGTGTCACAGAGCACTGCTGTGTCTACCATAGCCAGCTCTGCATCATTCTCTTCAATGGCTGTGGACTATTCTGGATTTGTGTGTGTGGCAAAATATCAACCATATGAAATTTACCATTTTTTAAAATATATATATATATATATTTTTTTTTTAAATATTTTTTAGTTGTTGATGGACACAATGTCTTTATTTTATTGCTTTGTACGTGGTGCTGAGGATCGAACCCAGGGCCTCACGCATGCGAGGCAAGCGCTCTACCGCTGAGCTACAATCCCAGCCCTAAAATATATATATATTTTAATATTTATTTTTTAATTGCAGGTGGACAGAATATCTATCTTTATTTTATTTTTATGTGGTGCTGAGGATCGAACCCAGTGCCTCACGCATGCCAGGCGAGCACGCTACCACTGCGCCATAACCCCAGCCCATAGATATATATTTTTAATTGTTGATGGACCTTTATTTTATTAATGTATGTATATGCGGTGTTGAGAATCGAACCCAGTGCCTCAGGTGAACCCAGGTGAAGCAAGTACTCTACTACTAAACCACAACCTCAGCCCCTGAAATTTACCATATTAACCACTTAATTTGTTTGTTGTGCTGGAGGTTGAACCCAAAGATGCTGAACTACATTCCCCTCCCCCCTTTTTTTTAAATTTTGAGTCAGGGTCTCATTAAGTTGTGGAGGCCATCCTCAAATTTGCCATCTTCCTTCCTCAGCCTTCCCAGTCACTAGGTTACAGGAACACACCATCACACCTAGCTAAATGTGCTTTCTTTGTTTTTTCTTTTTCTTTTTTTGGGCCTGGGCATTGAACCCCAGAGGTGCTCTACCACTGGGCCACATCCTCAGCCTTTTTATTTTTTATTTTGAGACAAGGTCTTACTAAATTTCCAAGGCTTTCCTCTAACTTGCGATCCTCCTGCCTCAGCCTTCCAAGTTCTGGGATTACAGGTATATGTCTACCATGCCTGGCTTGACTTCCATTCCCACTATATGAAGAACTCCCATTCCAAGGAGTTCTTCATATAGTCTATACGGTTCTCAAATACGCTCTCCATGCCAGAGGTTGCCTTCTTGCTCTGCCAAGAGTGTCCTTTGATGCTGAAAAGCTTTTAATTTTGATGAGGCCCAATTTATCTATTTTTTTTTCTATTATTGCTTGTGTTTTTGGTATCGTATCCAAGAAATCAATGCCAAATCCAACCTCATGGAGCTTTTCCCCCTATGTCTTCTTGTAAGAGTTGTGTGGTTGAGGCTTTTCTGTGTAGGCCTTAGATCTATTTGAGTTCATTTTTGGATAGATTTTGATCTGATGCATGAAGGAGAGGATGAGGAGTATCCCTGGAGCATGGGGTCCCCCAGGAGCGGTCCTCCCGTAGCCCCTGGGGTAGAATCAGAGCAGTCTGTATATGAAAAACCATTAGACTTTCAGAGAAAGAGAAACTGCTTTTGATCCTTTGCCTTCCAGCTAATTCTACAGAGAGGCAAGTGATTCGACAAGTCAGAAAGGATGTGGAAAAGAAGTCATGTGGGGAAAAGGGAAGTACTTGTGTTTACAAGAACCGCTGCTGGTACCTGATAATACAGAATGAAGAGAATTTACCGTAGGAGCTGGGGCGTGGCTCGGTGGTGTCTTTAGCCTGGCATGTCTGAGGCCCTGGGTTCCATCCTCAGCACTGAAAAAATAATACTTGCCATTTGTTGACACTTCCAGGCTGAGCACTTGAAGGTCTTCAGTGTTACTTACCTGGCCTCGTGTTGGGGTGTGACAGCCCACAGTGGTTACTGTCCCCAATAGTTAACTCCTCAGAGAACCCCAAAGCCCACAGAGAGAGAGTGGCTGTTAGGAGCTCTCACAGACAGCTCATCCAGGTCCCTATTCTTCCCTATTCCTTCCTGCCAAGAGCATGGGATTTGTCTTCAAGGAGCTCATGGCTGGGTGCAGTGGCGCATGCCTATAATCCTAGCGGCTCAGGAGGCTGAGGCAGGAAGATTGCGAGTTCAAAGCCAGCCTCAGCAATGGCGAGGCACTAAGCAACTCAGTGAGACCCTGTCTCTACATAAAACACAAAATAGGGCTGAGGATGTGGCTCAGTGGTCGAGTGCCCCTGAGTTCAATCCCCGGAACCAAAAAAAAAAAGGAGCTCATGGATGAGTGGGGGACTAGGTACAGATGTACTTGGGGAACAAGAAGGCTTTTGTATGTCAATCTGAGGAATGTGACTTTCAACCTAGAACAGAGGTGACAGAACCAAAAGCCCGTAGAAACCAGGCATGCAAATTGGGGGGGGGGGGGTCAACCAGAGCTAAGGTAATAGGGAATGGTGAGGACAGTGGCAAGCTGCAGAGCTCATGTCCTCAGGGGCCAGCCACTCTCAGCTCCAGCTGGTTGTCACCATGTGAGGTCATTGGTAATAGATCTGGGGCAGATCTTCCAATTTTCTAAAAGAAGACAGATATTCAGGCTTCCATAGGACAATCCTAGGTTTCCTAAGCATGTGGCCCAAGCCAAACTGGTTTTTGAACCCTGTATGGCCCTCAAGCCACCAGTCTGCCACCTTGACAGATTGGAAGGAGCTAGTGCCTGAGAAAATTCAAATTGTTGTGTGGGAGAATTGCTGAGACCAAGAAGAGGAAGGGGAGCCAGCCAGGGAGCCGCTTCCAAGTCCAGGTGGGAGGTGACGGCGGAAACAGGGGAGAGTGTTGTTGGCTTGGGTTGGAATCAAGCATTCAGTTGGAAAAATGTAGCCTTCGCCAGCATCTGCAAGCAGCTGTCCGCATTCTCCCAACTTACCCCCCTATCCCACACCCACCCCCTTTCCTAAATTGGGAACAGAAAAGCACAGGGCAGATAGATAATCCCTAAAGTCAAAGGGCAGGAAATTTCGGCAAAGACTCCAGTTTCTGGCGCACTCTAATTTTACCCAAGATGATTTTAGAGATAGATCCTTAACCAACTCCCCCGGTCCCCATCCTCCCGCACCCACAGGCTCAGCAATAATTAAAATTAAAAACATTCATATTGTGGCATTTGGCTCTTTGGAGAGCCAGTGGGAAACTCAGAGCCAAGTCCCCTTTGCAAAATGCTAGCTCCGCTCTGGCTCGGCGGGGGAACTGGCTCCCACAGAGGCTGCCTCCTGGAGATAGACATGGAAGTGGGCTTCAGGTCCATTTCATGGTCTTGGTGGTTGTGCAACTGGTCACTTGGGTCCATAGCAGGAAGCAAAGGATAGGGGGGTGGGGAGGAAGGGGAGGAAGGGTGACCTCCTCCAAAGAATTTTTCTAACACCCAACAAATGTCATGTTTAGGACTTTTTTTTTTTTTTTCCTGTATAGACCCTTCCAATTTTTGAAGGCTGTTTTGGGGGTGGGCACAGGAAATGCCTCTGAGCAGCTGCAGAACTCCCCTCTCTGGCATGGCCTGGGAGTGCCCCATGGGATGGGAGAGAGGACGGGGCAGTCAGGCAAAGGTTAGGGGAGGAAAGCCATGGCAGAGGCTCGGATGGACTCCAGGAAATGTTTGTATTTCTCCACCAGGAGGGAGGACAAACAAGCATTTCCCTGCCTTCTGGGCCAGCACTGTGAGCTCTCCAGAACAGAGTGAGTCGCAGGGGAAAGAGAGAAGCCGAAAGTTAAAATTATTCTGGGGCTGCACCCAGCAACTCCTCTGCAGCACCAATCTCATGGGACCCTCTGGACACTTTTCAGAAATGACCACCTACAAGCTATCACATGCATCTCGGAGACTGGCCAAGCTACTGGCTTCACCTCTCTGGAACATAAGCAGCTTGTAACCCTGGGCTCCAGAGAAAGGACCTCCTTGTGGCTTTCGTTTCCTGTCTGGTTTCTCCTCTGGGTGTGGTGGCCTCATCTACCCCCGTGTGCTGTGACTGATTGGCAAGGTGATGAGGTTGGAGACACAGCCACGGGGTCAGTGGTAGCATCTGTGTCTTGGTGGCAACTCCAGGGGCCACTTGGCACCCAGGATACCTGTCCTCCCTGCATTATGGACAACGGGTCTTGCTGCCTCCTTGAGGGGGACCTCATCTCTCAGGTGATGCCGCCACTGCTCATCCTGGCCTTTGTGCTCGGTGCCCTGGGCAACGGGATTGCCCTGTGTGGTTTCTGCTTTCACATGAAGACCTGGAAGCCGAGCACTATTTACCTTTTCAACTTGGCTGTGGCTGATTTCCTCCTCATGATCTGCCTGCCCTTTCGGACAGACTACTACCGCAGACACAGACACTGGGCCTTTCAGGATCTTTCTTGTCGCCTGGTGCTGTTCATGTTGGCTATGAACAGGGCCGGGAGCATCGTCTTCCTGACGGTGGTGGCCGTGGACAGGTATTTCAAAGTGGTTCACCCCCACCACATGGTGAACACCATCTCCAACCGGACTGCAGCTGGTGCCGTCTGCATCCTTTGGACCTTGGTCATCCTGGGGACTCTGCATCTCTTGATGGAGAGCCATCTGTGTCTGCAGGAGAACACCACATCTTGTGAGAGCTTCATTATGGAGTCGGCCAACGGCTGGCACGACATCATGTTCCAGCTGGAGTTCTTCCTGCCTTTGGGCCTCATCTTGTTCTGTTCCTTCAAGGTTGTCTGGAACCTGAAGCAGAGGCAGCAGCTGGCCAGACAGGCTCGGATGAAGAGGGCTACCCACTTCATCATGGTGGTGGCCGCTGTCTTCGTCACTTGCTACTTGCCCAGCGTCCTGGCCAGACTGTATTTCGTCTGGACAGTGCCCTCCAGCGCCTGCGACCCATCTGTCCACGTAGCCCTGCACGTCACCCTCAGCTTCACCTACATGAATAGCGTGTTGGACCCCCTGGTGTATTATTTTTCAAGTCCATCATTTCCCAAATTCTATACCAAGCTCAAAATTCACAGTTGGAGGCCCAAGCAGCCGGGACCCTCAAAGTCACAGAGGATGCAAGAGATGTCGATTTCCAATCTCTCATAAGAGTTGCACCAGCGTGGCAAATAGTGTCCAAAGCCAATTGGGTGTTCAGTGGGACCTCCAAATGTGTTGAATGGCACTAAAACAAACAGGCCAGCAGCGTTAAGGAGGATGGATGTCCACTTTGAGTTAATTCATGCTCAGGCATGAGGGACCTTGAAAATGCTACCACCCTTTCTTAGCTGAATCCTTTTACTCTGTTGGAAGTGACACGCATGCTCCTCTACCTTTGGGGAAGGTTCCAGTTGATTGAAGTGAGTGTTATGTTTATATAATCTGATTACAGTGATAGGGGACAGGACGGGCATGTATATGTTGGTTAGGAATTGCTCAGCTCCCGTGTAATTTTAAATGGATGAGGATTTAGGTATGAATCTTTACTGGGTCATGTTCTTGCTCTGGGAGGAGTCACTGAACTTAATGACATATTACTATTTCTTATTCTTGGACCTTAAACCTTTACTTATTTTGAAAAATAGGAACTGGACTGAGTTGATAGTTTTATTTTAGGCTGAAAGAGGCTCTTTAAATCGGGATGTCTTGGTTCTGATGATTTTCATCTTCCCGTGGGCCCCTCTGTACATTTCTTTGTCAATGTTTTGACTTCTAGGCAGCCCAAGAAGGGGCTGAGGGACCCCTTCCCTGGTTTTCCCAGGGATTGCTGAGAGTTTGAAAGCCTGCTGTCTTTTCGCAGGCACTGACTCCAGCATAAGTGCTTTTGACTGCTTGTTATGTACGAGTGAATTGAAATCGTTCATTCTTTCTTTCTTCAAATATTTACTGAATTCGAATTTAGTGTGGGACACATGCATCCCTTTGGCCTGGAAGGTTGTTACATGACAGCAGTTTGGGGGTAGCCGTCACCTTTTCATTGAACACCTGTTCTGTGCACACATCATGGGTTTCCTCTTGTTGTAGGTCTCCCCTGTGCACATGCTTTTTCCAAATATGCACCTGGAACCCTCAAAACTAGATGATTCTGTGAAATGACAGGCTGCTCTTCCTCTGAGTTAAGGAGAATGATTCCATGCCTACCTTAGCTCCACTCTCAAGCCACAAAGTGGTGAAAGTAATTCTCTACCCCTCCATTTACACTGGCTCTAATTCCCAGGGTAGTCTTCCCAAGGACTTTGCCAACATTTAGTTCTTTAGCCTGAAAAGACCCCCTGTAGGCTGGCTCATTACTTCCTTTCTCAGAGGCACTGCACAGCCTAGCAATCAAAGGGACAATCTGTAGAGAGTCTGACAGATCTAATTTTGAATACCAACTCAGCTACTTTCTAGACATGTGATCCTAGGGCAGATTTTTATTTAACTGCTTTTAGATTCAATTTCCTCATCTGTCCAACAGGGGTAATAATAATAACGACCTTCAAAGGGTCATTGGGCAGATTCAATGAATTTAATCCTGAAGCACAAGGACTTTATTCACTATTATGTCCCTGTTGCCTAGAAGAACACTTTCACATAGTAAGTGCTCAATAAATTCTTGTTGAATGAGTGCGTGAAAAAGTACATATGAAGCCCAAAGCTTTATCTCTGGCAATAAGTGCTCAATGCTGTGACTTATTACATGAACATGTTTTACACATAAAGAAACAGAAACAGTAGTGATTTCCCTTGTGGTTCAGAGCCCTTAAGTAGTCACCCCATTATCACCAGCTGTATTCTCTTGCTCCACAGCTGCTCAGCCCAGGAAGGAGTAAAGATTAGGACTTTTTTTTTTTTTTTTTTGTAATACCGAGGACTAAACTCAGGGTCTCACATATGCTAGGTAAAGCACTCTACCACTGAGCCACATCCCCAGCCCTTTTTCTAATGTTATTTTGAGATGGTGCCTCACTAAATTGTCCAGGCTGACTTTGAACTTGCGATCCTCCTGCCTCAGCCTCCAGAGTACCTGGGATTATAGGCGTGCGCCACTGTACTTTTTTTTTTTTTTTTTTGGTACTGGGGATTGAACTCAGGGGTTATTTGACCTCTGAGCCACATCCCCAGCCCTGTTTTGTGTTTCATGTAGAGACAGGGTCTCACTGAGTTGCTTAGCGTCTTCCCTGTTGCTGAGGCTAGCTTTGAAAAGTATTCTTATCGGCATCAAAGGACCACAGAGCCTCCAGATAGAAATCTGTGAAAACCCCATGCTTCTGCTTTTAATTCTATTTTTGGTTGTAATTCTTTCCTAGGCTGCTGTTGCTTCATCTTAATAAAAATGTGTTTTGAAAGAAAGTCTCTTTCCTGTGTGACTGGTTTGAAAGACTCCTGTGACTGCCTTCTAAGGAACAAAAGGCTCTAATACCCAGAAGCCCACGGGCAGGTGTGTGGACAGAGCTTCTCACTAAAACCAGTAAGAACCAAGCAAAAGAAATCTCAGACCAAACTTCAAACATAGGCTTGATTATAAGTTTGCTTCCCTTTTTAAGTTCATGGAATGTGACACAAACTAACTCTTATCAAGGAAAGTTCTTCAGAAATCCTGATGAAGAGGAATGTAGCTTTGTTGAGAAACCCTGTTTAAATTACTTGGGAGAGCAAAAACTATTGCCTTGGAGGGAAGTATTTTCCTCTGGTAGGGTCTTTTAGGAAAACTTACACGAAAATCTTTTTTTTTTTTTTTGGTACTGGGGATTGAACTCAGGGGCACTGGACCACTGAGCCACATCCCCAGCACTATTTTGTGTTTTATGTAGAGACAGGGTCTCACTGAGTCGCTTAGTGCCTCGCCATTGCTGAGGCTGGCTTTGAACTCGCAATTCTCCTGTCTCAGCCTCCCAAAGTGCAGGGATTACAGACGTGCGCCACCACGCCCAGCTTACATGAAAATCTTAGAGGCTATTTAACCATATATTCCATGGGGATGATGTGGGGGAAATGAATGAGAAATAACTTTTTTTTTTATGGTACCGGGGATTGAACTCGGGGTTACTTCACCACTGAGCCACACCCCCAGCCCTATTTTGTTTTTTATGTAGAGACAGGGTCTCACTGGGTTGCTTAGTGCCTCGCCGTTGCTGAGGCTGGCTTTGAACTCGTGATCCTCCTGTCTCAGCCTCCCAAGTCTCTAGGATTACAGGCATGCGCCACCACGCCTGGCCAGAGTGGATTTCTTTACCCTTTATTAAAATTGAAATGGTTAAAATAGTGTTTGAAGTCATGGGGTATCTGTAGGGTCTGCTTGGAGGGAATTCTCTCTGGGACATGGGTTAAACCACTTGTCAAAGATTCTACAGGGAGGGCTGGGGCTGTAGCTCAATAGCAGAGCACTTGCTTTGCACATGTGAGGCACTGAGTTCGATCCTCAGCACCACATAAAAGTAAATAAAGAAAGTTAACGTATTGTGTTCATCTGCAACAACAACAAAAAGATTCTACAGGGAGGCAGGCCAGGCGAGGCTGGGACTTGGCCTCACTGTGACCAAGCTCTGATCTTGCCTTCTGGGCCTTCCGTTCCATGGAGGATTCCAATATGACTCAAGACTCCATCATCACAATTAGTGCATAAATGATTTCAGGACTGGCTCCATCATTTACAGGGCCAAAGGTAAAAAGGAAATGCAAAGCTCCTTGTTCAAAAGGTAGTAAGAATTTCAAGATGAAAATAGCAGAGCATTAAACCAAACCCCAGGCCCTCCCTAACTCATCCATGTAGCTGGACAAATGTACACAAGTGTGTACGCACACACACACACATACACACACACACACACACAAAGACACAGAGACAGAAATGGAGTAGAATAAACAGAAGGGCTCACATATGGGCCTAATCTATATTCAGGTTCCAGTGGATTAAACTATAAAATGATCCAGTGGGAAAATTTTGATATTTTCTTCCTTATGAGGATTCACTCGTTCATTCATTTCCCCTTCCAAGGAACACTGAGCACTGGCTGTCGCCAGGCACAGTAGAAACACGCATGGGAAAGCATAGGTCCTGACCCTGGGGGGTCCATTGAAACCAACGGGAAAAAAGTGAAATTAAAATTCAGGATAAAATGGGCACAGTGGCACATGCCTGTAATCCTAGCATTTTGGGAGGCTGAGACAGGAGAGTTCAAAGTCAGCTTCAGCAATGGCGAGGCGCTGAGCAACTCAGTGAGACCCTGTCTCTACATAAAACACAAAATAGGGCTGGGGATGTAGTTCAGTGGTCGAGTACCCCTGAGTTCAATCCCTGGTGCCAACAAAAAATAAATAAATAAAAAATCAGGATAACCTCATAGAAAGGGTTAAACAGAGGAACCCACCAGAGAATCCAAGGGTCCTTCCTGGAAAACAGCTGGAAATACCTTAAATGTGCCCTTTAAGGCTGTCTAATTTAACCAATGGCCTTTTAGTGGACATTTAGGGTGTTTCCAGCTTTCCTCTATTTCAACCATGGTGTGGTTAATATTCTGAATCATGTATCTTTGGGCACACATATGAGGATTTGGGGAATATTTTGGAAGGTTCTTTGATATAGGACTGTCGGGCCAAAGGATAGGAATACCTGGGAGAGGAGGGTGCAGAGACACATAGCTCCTGGAGCCAGACTGGGTTCAGACATCATTTCCTTTACTTACTAGCTCTGTGACCTCAGGCAAGTCACTTACCCTCTCAGTGCTTTGTTTTCTTTGTCTGTAAAATGGGGACAATAATATCTGCTCCACTGGGTTGTTGTAAGTACTCAATGGGTTCAGCTGTACAGTGCACCTAGAGTTGTGCCCGAGGTAGAATCTGCACCATTTCTGTGTTACCTCCCACTATCATCTTGACAGATCCCAGAAAATTATCCAGCAAAAAGGCTCAAACAGCCTACACTCCCACAAACAGCGTTCCACGCGGGGCCGGGTGGTCCGCACCTGTGGCGAGCTCAAAGCCAGCCTCAGCAACAGGGAGGTGCTAAGCAACTCAGTGAGACCCTGTCTCTAAATACAATACAAAATAGGGCCGGGGATGTAGCTTGAGGCTCATTGGTGAAGTGTCCCTGAGTTCAATCCCTGGTACCCCCCCCTCCCAAAAAAGAAAAAGCCTTCCACATCACCCTCTTGACAAGGCCCTTCTTTGTTTAATATGTATTTTTTCTCATTTTGTAACAAAACCAAGCCTCATCCTTATGAAGCGAAGTCTAATATATCCATTCCTTTATGCATGTTCTCCTGGAGTTGTGCCTCAGAAGGCTGGGCCTCACTCCAGTCCTGAAGACGCAAGTTTATTGCCTGCTGTGGGCTCTCACCTTTAGGTCCATAAGCCATGTAGGTAATTTTTTGTGTCTAGTGTGAGGAAGGGTCCAGCTCTTTTTCTTGTGGGTTAATTGTCCCAACATCACTTACTACAAAGACTATTCCTTCCCCCACTGAATTGTCTTGGTACTCTTGCTGGAAACCAGTTCACCTGGGGGCTTGGTGGTACACACCAATAACCCCAGTGACTGGGGAGTCTGGGGCAGAGGATCGCAAGTTCCAGGCCAGCCTGGGCAAATGAGCGAAGCCTGGCCCTAAAATTTAAAAAACAGGGCTGGGTTAGAGTGCCCTTGGGTTCAATACCCAGTACCAGGGGAAAAAACAAAAAGGAGAAGACAAAGGAAATCAGCACCCATAAACACGAGGGTGTATTTCTAGACTCTCAGTCTGTTCTCTTGCTCTACATTTCTATCCTTACGCCAGAAGCACATGGTCTTGGTGGCTAATTTTGTAGCAAATTAAATATAGAAGCGTGCATTCTCCTGCTTTGCTCTTCTTTTTCAAGATTATTTGATTATTCTGGTTTGCCCTTAGGTTTTTCTTTTCTTTTCACATTAAAACCAACACTATATTTTCAAACTCTGAAGTACTTTTCAGATACATGTAAACTTCCCGACTTCTTTTGTGTGTGTGTGTGGTACTGGGTGCTGAATCCAGGGGTATTCTACAGCTGAGCCACACCCACAGCCCTCTTTATTTTTTATTTTGAGATAAGGTCTCACAAAGTTGCTTAGGGTCTCACTAAGTTGCTGAGGCTAGCCTGGAACATGCCATCCTCCTGCCTCAGCCCCCTGAGTCGCTGGGATCACAAGCATGTGCCATGGTGGTGCCCGGCAACAGTGGTTATTTTAAGTCACAAAGTTTTGTGTCAATTTATTATACAGTAGGAGATAACTGAAATAGAAATCCTGGTTTAGTCAAAGACATGGAATACTTAACTAGCTCACTTCTCTAAGCCTTGGTTTTCCAATCTATGAAATGCGAATGACAATAAAAGCACCTCTCTCACAGGGTTTTTGTGAAGACTAAATAAGGCCACACATGCAAATCTCTTAGTACAATTCCTGGCACACAGCCCGTAGTTGACAAATGATAGCTAGTTTTTAAGTGGCTGTTGAATTTGTTTTTGCAGTGCTAGAGACTGAATCCAGAGCCTCATGCATGCCAGGTACTTAAGTGTACTACCACTGAGCTACACCCCCACAGCCCTATTATATTTAATAATACCCATCTGAAGTTCTAGCTACTCAGGCAGCTACTCAGGATTCCTTCAGCCCAAGAGTTTGAGGCCAGTCTGGGCAACATAGCAAGATCTTGTCTCAAAAATAAAATTAACTGGGTGTGGTGGTGCATTCCCGTAATCCCAGCTACCCAGGAGGCTGAGGCAGGAGGATTGCGAGTTCAGAGACAGCCTCTGCAATGTAGTGAGACTCTGTTTCATAATAAAAATGAAAAAGGGCTGGAGATGTAGCACAGCAGTGGAGTGCTTGCCTAGCATGTGCGAGGCACGGGGTTCAATTCCTAGTACTGTAAAAATAAATAAGTACATACATAAATTTAATTAAAATTTTTTAGAAAATGGCTCAGTTCAGTTCCCTGGCACACCTTAAGCTGTCATAGAATACCCAGGAGATTGATGTTAATGGTAAGAGTCATGAAGGCTAAGCGGAGTTTCCACTAAACTCAGTGGAAGCACTGTCTTAGTTCTTGTAATGATTCATTATAATAAGTTTCTGTACAGCTCATGCACAAGTCAGGGGAAAAGTAAGTCCATAAAAGAAGGACATAAGCAAGATAAAACATGCCCACTGTACGGGGGAGGCTGGGAAATTCAGATTTGCATTCTGTCTGAACAGTTATGAACTTTGGTTTAAAATCATAGACTGTGAGAACTGGAAGGAAGCTGGAAGTTTGCCTGACTCAGCTTGCCGGAGACTAATCTGTGAGGTGAAGAGGTTTCACAGCTGGGTAATGTTGGGAGCAGAACAAGGCTGGACTTTTTACCAGTTTCCCCCTATTTCCAAATGTATCAGTATTTGTTGGTCTTCTTTTTCTCTTTTCTTTTTTTTGGCACCGGGGATTGAACTCAGGGGCACTCGACCACTGAGCCACATCCCCAGCCCTATTTTGGGTTTTATGCAGAGACAGGGTCTCGCTGAGTTGCTTAGCGCCTCGCCCTTGCTGAGGCTGGCTTTGAACTCACGATCCTCCTGTCTCAGCCTCCCATGTTGGTCTTCTTTTTCAATTTTACCTGTGACAAATGTTTAAAAAGATCATAAAATTGTAAAACTGAGGAAGGAGAATCCCTTGCAAATTCCAGCTCCCGGAAATGACTGAAAATAGGTTTTCTGACTCTTAGTAAAGGCCCTCAAGATTACTTCATAATGGTGATGTCATGGAGAAGCACACATTTATCCAAGAGGGAAACACACTATTCACAGGCAGCAAGGACAGGGAAGAAATCCCAAGTATTTCCACAGAACCTGAATACAACTGCACAAGGCAAACTCAACAGTCAAGATGAAGGCATAATGGGGCTGGGATTGTGGCCCAGTGGTAGAGCGCTTGCCTCGCATGCGTGAGGCACTGGGTTCGATCCTCAGCACCACATAAAAATAAATAAAGATATTGTGTTCATCTACAACTAAAAAATATTTAAAAAAAAAAAAAAAAAAGATGAAGGCATAAGAGTCAGTGCTGTGTAATGGTTAGGGACTGGATGTCAGTGACAGATTCAAATCCAAGTTCTGCTCTCTTCAGAGCTGGGTGGCCCTGAGTACATTTTCACCCTCTCTTAGCTTCACTTTCCCCATTTCTAAATCAGAATTAATAATAGTCCCTCCAAGCCGGGCACGGTGGCTCACGCTTGTAATCCCAGCACTTAGGGAGGCTGAGACAGCAGAATCGCGAGTTGAAAGCCAGCCTCAGCAATGGCGAGGCGCTAAGCAACTCAGTGAGACCCTGTCTCTGCATAAAACACAAAATAGGGCTGGGGATGTGGCTCAGTGGTCGAGTGCCCCTGAGTTCAATCCCCGGTACCAAAAAAAAAAAAAAATAGTCCCTCCTGGGCTAGGATTGTGGCTCAGTGGTAGAGCACTTGCCTCGCATGTGTGAGGCCCTGGGTTCGATCCTCAACACCACATACAAATAAATGAAAAAATAAAGGTCCATCAACAACTAAAAAAAAAAAAAGTAAAAAAAAAAATAGTTTCTCCCTCATAGACTACAGTCAGAGGGTGAGACAAGATAATGTATTCAAAACACATAGCACCTTGGAGCCCTTGCCAAGGTCATCTCAACCAGGATCACTTCATCATGACCTTCCTCACCAGGGTCCCCAGTCCAATGGGACTCTAATATCAGTTCATCCTGACTTTATTTAGCTGAGAGAGGTCTAGAAATGCGTATTATTTGAACCCAGGCATGCAACTAAAGGAATAAATCCCCAATTTCTCAAAGTAGAACACCACAAATCAGAAACCTCTTGTGCAGCAAAACTTGATAAGACCAGAGTATTAAAGGGTAGAAATGTTCTGTAGGATGACACCCAATCCCACTAAAAAATCCGAGAAATGATGTACGTGAAATGATGTCCCCCTGCAAGGCAGAGTTCAGTGACCTCTTAGGTCCTGTGGTTTTAACCCTAATTTTTTTTTTTTTTAAATTTTTTTAGTTGTAGATGGACACAATATCTTTATTTTATTGCTTTTTGTATGTGGTGCTGAGGATCGAACCCAGGGCCTCACGCATGCGAGGCAAGCGCTCTACCGCTGAGCTACAATCCCAGCCCTTAACCCTAATTTTTAAAATTTTTAAAAATTTGTTTTGATTTTGCAAAAAAAAAAAAAAAAAAAAAAAAAAGCACACATGCACACACACAAACCAAATTGGGGCTTTTAAATATCATGTGCTTTCTGGGAGGAGGGGTTTTATATTGTGGGTGGCAGAACATATATAAGGACTCTCCATACCTTCTGCTCAATTTTGCTGTGAACCTAAAACTTCTCTAAAAAATAAAGTTTATTCATTAAAAAAATCACATCCTTAAAAATAAGTCACTTAACTTAGCATGGAACCATATCAAAATCTAATAAAAACAAATAAGAAAAACCCAACTTAATTCAACACACCACTGGCAACCAACCTGGGCTCAAGTTTTCAAACATCTTAATAAAATTTTATGCTTTCAAGTAGCATTTTTCCCCCCTAACCAGAGATTAATTGCAGAGTTCTATTGTAGAAAAGCAACCCATGTTTATATAGAGAAGTAGCATAGAAAAAGAGTGCAAATTGAACACATAAAACTCATAAAATGGCCAAGGACGGTCTTCTAGGTCTTTCCAAAGGCAATCTCATGCATGTTAATAATATTTCTTTTTTTTTTTTTTTTGGTAATATTTCATGCTAATTTTTTTCTTTTTTTTTGGTACCGGAGATTGAACTCAAGGGCACTCGACCACTGAGCCACATCCCCAGCCCTATTTTGTGTTTTATGTAGAGACAGGGTCTCACTGAGTTGCTTAGCGCCTTGCCGTTGCTGAGGCTGGCTTTGAACTCGCAATTATCCTGTCTCGGCCTCCCAAAGTGCTGGGATTATAGGCGTTTGCCACCGTGCCTGGCCTCATGTTAATTCTTTTTTTTTTTTTAATATTTATTTTTTAGTTGTAGATGGACAGAATATCTTTATTTTTATTTTTATGTGGTGCTGAGGATCGAACCCAGTGCCTCACGCGTGCTAGGCGAGCACGCTACCACTGCGCCATAACCCCAGCCCTCATGTTAATTCTTAATGATTCTGGAAAACCATGCTGTTCAGCCCAGGATATTATTATTGCAGTTGTTGATCTGTCCATTATGTAAACCTAAGACAGTGAATCAATTTTCCAGTGCTGAGCAGTCGAATCAGTGTACACACGTGCAGCCTTCCAAAGCGATATCCCCATTTTTTTAGTCACTTGCACATGACAGTTGGCTTGCCTAAACTTATCCTTTACATTTAGAAAAATCTGTGGGTTCCTGTCTGCCCAGGGGACTTTTTATTACTTGTTTATGCAAACAGCAGGTTGCACAAGAGCCAAGTTGGCTTTTTTTTAAAAAGTGATTTCGTCGTTTCCTGGTAACCATTCAGTCATCTATTTCAACACCCCGACATGACATAAAGGCGGGCGCTGAACCACACGTCCACCACACACGCTTCTTCCTTGAGCATTCGCTAGGTGAGGCGCTCTGGAGCCGGCAGACCCGATCCACTCATGAACCGGCAGCAGGCGCAGAACCATTTTCTGGTGATAGACAACAAGAACTGCTGTGTGTTCCGGGACGACTTCATTGTCAAAGTGCTACCACCGGTCTTGGGGCTGGAGTTTGTGCTGGGACTCCTGGGCAATGGCCTTGCTCTCTGGATATTCTGTTTCCACCTTAAGTCCTGGAAATCCAGCCGGATTTTCCTGTTCAACTTGGCCGTGGCTGACTTTCTCCTCATCATTTGCCTGCCGTTCCTGATGGACAACTATGTAAGGAACTGGGACTGGAAGTTTGGGAACATCCCTTGCCGGCTGATGCTCTTCATGTTGGCCATGAACCGCCAGGGCAGCATCATCTTCCTCACAGTGGTGGCCGTGGACAGGTATTTCCGGGTGGTCCATCCCCACCATGCTCTGAACAAGATGTCTAATCGGATGGCGGTCATCATCTCCTGTGTCCTGTGGGGTATCACCATCGGTCTGACAGTTCACCTCCTGAACAAAAACATGCTGACCAAGAACGGTGCTGCAAATTTGTGCAGCAGTTTCAGCATCTGCAAAACCTTCAGATGGCACGATGCCATGTTCCTCCTGGAGTTCTTCCTGCCCCTGGGCATCGTCTTGTTCTGCTCAGCCAGAATCATCTGGAGCCTGAGGCAGAGACAAATGGACAGGCATGCCAAGATCAAGAGAGCCATCAATTTCATCTTGGTGGTGGCCATTGTCTTCATCATCTGCTTCCTGCCCAGCGTGGCTGTGCGAATCCGCATCTTCTGGCTCCTGTACACTTCGGGGACGCAGAATTGTGAAATGTACCGCTCGGTTGACCTGGCGTTCTTCATCACCCTCAGCTTCACCTACATGAACAGCATGCTGGACCCGCTGGTTTACTACTTCTCCAGCCCATCCTTTCCCAATTTTTTCTCCATGTTGCTCAACCGCTGCCTCCGGAGGAAGACAGCAGGTGAGCCAGATAATAACCGGAGCACCAGCTTGGAGCTCACGGGGGACATGAGTGCTACCAGAAGTGTCCCAGATGCATTAATGGCTGAACCCAGTGAACCATGGAGCCCCTCTTATCTGGCCCCATCCTCTCGTTAAATAACCACGCCAAGAAGGGAGGTTGTCACCAAGAACCAAGATCTCTGCAGAAAGTTTGGATGTTGCATGGACGAACCTCACTAGACCTGGCCTGCAGTTTCCCGGAACTTTCAGATTCAGAGACTCAGACTTAGAGAAATAGCACAGCAGAGGCCGTGGCTCAGTGCAAGGTGTGGTCACGGAAATCTCGGGAACGAAGAGTAAAGGCGCCTGAAACTTCTGCTTCATCTCGACACTTGTGGGCCCAAGGTGGGCTGATCGTTCACTTCCTGTCGCACTGGGATGGAGCCAGGGAACTGCCCGTCGGTACCTGTGACTCGTTTGTTGGCCTCTTTCCTTTCCCTGACTGCGACTTGGGTGGTCCTCAACTCCTAGGGCACAAATTAGCCTCTTCATGAACCTCAGAGAGATAAGGAAAATCAAGAGATTGGAGGGGAGTTATGTTGCTCCTGGAGGGGACCCAGGCATCCCTAAGCAAGCCAGTAGGTCACCTGAGTTCCATGGGCCCATTCACCTTTCAGCCATGCTTTAGCAGAAATGGGCAAGGTGAAGAGATTCTTAAGCTTTGGTTAATACCTGAATTTCCAGAGGTGGTCAGCAAGGGATTCTCCCCAAGAGGGACTAAGCTGAACAGTGTTCTGAGTGTTAGGAAATGTCATTTGTCCCACAACTGGCAACTAATCCATTCCTCCCCGTTTACACAAATTCAAAGATTGAGAAGTTAAAAGGCTTCAGGGAAGAGAACTGCTTCCCACCTGTTTTGCTTCTATCACAAAAGGGAAATACGCGGCTGCCCAGTGGTTAGGGGGGAAGATTCCTCCTGGTTTGTTTGCTTGTGTTTCTGTACTTATAATAATATCTACCATTTCAATAAATTTTGATAGGAGACACAGTCTGGTGCTGCATGTCTGGGTTATGGTTCACAGAAATCGACTTCTTACTTAAGCAGAGACCTTTATGGGTTGTTAACTATGTCCTGGTAGAAAAACACCATACGCTGGAAAGTAAGAAAGGGACACAGGCACTGAATTATATTATAAGACAGTCAAGTAAAACTTACACGTCTTGGGATAGGAAAGGACTGGGAAGAAATAAAAACAAATTAATCAGGAAGGGTGGTACAGATAAGATTGCAAGAGCACCTTATATTTATTTAGAGCTTGGTGAGTACTGCAATTAGTATTTGTGTATTTAAAAAGGAATCCGACCAGGGAGGATTTTTTTTTTTCTGCAAGAGGAGGAAGAAAGAGCTTCCTAGGGAATGGTTTCAGTTCCCAGTTCTGAGATGGAAAGGAGATGTACTGGTTTGAATCTGTGATCTGTCCAAGTTTCTGTTGTGCTTTCATTTCCATCTTCTGTCACTCCTTGATTAACAAGATGAGGCTTGCTGACTTGGATACAGATAAGGAATGCAGATACGCAGACTCCTAGCTTTCTGCAACAGCAACAAATGAGAAAGACGGTTTTGAGTTTCTTAAGTGTTTTCAGAGAGCTTCTGTCTGTCTGTCTAGGGGTAGAAAGTTCAAAGCAGGGATCCCTTCTTAAAGAAGAGAGAGGAGAGATGAGCTCAGAGGAAAGTCGGGATTTCCCCAGCCTCAGATGCATGAGTCAGCTCCAAGCCCAGTGGTGCAACTCCAGTTCCTTCAGGGGCCCAGGTGGTGTGCTGTGTTTGGGACCCAACAAGTAGCACTCATTCATTCATTCATTCAGGCGTGTCCTCAGTTTTTATGTATTCAGCACCAACTGTGTGTCAGGTACACAGGGGTGGGGATGACCGGGAGGGCCTCTAGAAGGAAGTAACCTTGAGCTGAGCCCGAATGACAAGACAGAGCAAACAATGAGAAAATCTCAGGGAAGGACATTGCAGGCGGAGGAGCTGCTAAGTGCCAAGGCCCTGAAGTGAGGATGAGTTTGATGTGCCGTGGGTGTGTTTCCTATGGCGGCCTTAACAGAGCACCATAAACTGGGTGCTCTTAAAACAACAAAAACTTATTCTTTCACAATTCTGAAGGCCAGAAGTCCAATGTCAAGGTGTCAGCAGCGTGCTGAGTCCTTCATGCGGTTCTGAGGGGAATCCAATCTGTGCTTCTCTCTCAACAATCCCAGGTGCTCCTTGGCTTATCTCTTAATGTCTCTGTGTCTTCTTCTCTCTCTCTCTCCTCTCTCTTTTTTTTTTTTGGTACTGGAAATTGAATCCAGAGGTGTTTTACCACCAAGTCACATCCCTAGCCCTTTTTATTTTTTATTTTGAGACAGAGTCTCACTAAATTGCTTAGGGCCTCACCAAGTTAATGAGGGAGGCTGGCCTTGAACATGCTATCCTTCTGCCTCAGCCTCTCAAGTTGCTGGGATTACAGGCATATAATCACCACATCCGACATTAACAATAATTTTTAAGAGAATTTCCCCTTAAATCAAGTCTGTTTCTTTGTCCAGGAGAACACCAATGTCAATTCAAAATGGGAGAAAGGGTGGGCGTGTGGCTCATAGAACTCTTGCCTAACATGCTTAAGGCCCTGAATTTGATCTCTAGGGCTGAACAATAAATAAATAAAATGAGATAAAAATGGTAGCCAACAAGGCCACATTGGACTAAACCAAGGGTGCGTGCACTTGGTTTCAAACTACGGTTTTGTGAGAAAAGAGAGAGAGAAAGAAACAGAAAGAATATAGCTGGCCCTTTGCATGCAGGGGTCTCATCCTCGGATTCATTATTCCCTAAACAATCCAGTGTGACAATCATTCACATAGTAAGTACATGTACATGATATGAGATATAAGGAATCTAGAGATGATTGAACAGAGGAGGATGTGTGTAGGTTCTATGCAGGTGATAGACCATTGTATATAAGGAATTTGAGCATCTGAGGATTATTTGAGCATTTGGTATCCACAGGGGTCCTGGAACCAAACTCTTGTTGGTACTCATGTGTGCATATATGTCTACACAGGCACATGGGGGCAGTTATCGTTATTTTTTTTTTTTTTTTGGTACTGGAGATTGAACTCAGGGGCACTCGACCACGGAGCCACATCCTCAGCCCTATTTTGTGTTTTATGTAGAGACAGGGTCTCACTGAGTTGCTTAGTGCCTCGCCCTTGCTGAGGCTGGCTTTGAACTCACGATTCTCCTGTCTCAGTCTCCCAAATTGCTGGGATGACAGGGGTGTGCCACCGCGCCTGGCTCCCAAAACACTTCTGACCGTGACCTGGTGATCTGCTGGCCTTGCTGCGACTTCACAGGTGCTCTGTCTGAGCCTCCTGACCCCTTTCTTTCAGTCCTGTGCAACTGTTGCTGAGATTTAGCTGAGGAACAGTTTCTCCAGCGTGCCTTGGACAGTGGTGGTGTCTAGTGGAGTCACTACAGATGATTTACCAACCAACAGGGCTTCAGGTCATTTCCTGCCATCTTCTGGTTCAGATTGCTGATGTCTTCAAATCAGCATCTCAAATGACGATGAAAAAAATTTTTTTTGGTACCAGGGATTTAACCCAGGGGTACTCTACCACTGAGCCACATCCCTAGCCATTTCTGTTTTTTTATTTATTTATTTTAGTTGTAGATGGACACATATCTTTATTTTATTGCTTTGTATGTGGTGCTGAGGATCGAACCCAGGGCCTCATGCATACGAGGCAAATGCTCTACCACTGAGCCACAATCCCAGCCCCCCTTTCTGTTTTTTTATTAAAAACAGGGTCTTGCTAAATTGCTTAGGGCCTCACTAAATTGCTGAGGCTTACTTTGAACTTTGAACTTGTGATCCTCCTGCTTCTCCCTCCTGAGTCGCTGGGATTACAGCCATGTGCCACGGTACCCGGCAGGATGAAATTCTTAGATGGTTGAAACCAGGGCTGTTCATGTGGTGCCAAACTTCCCAAAAAGGAAATTCCTTTTTTTCCCTCTTCTCATTGTAGTGAGAAGATGTCATTATAATTGTTTAATGCAAGGTCCTTATGCTTGCAAGTAACTGAAACACACTTTGGATTAGCGTAAGCAAAAAAATTAAAAATAGAAAGAGAGGAAGGAAGCTGGAGAAAGTGGTGGTTCTCCCAGAAACAAGGAAAATTAAACTGGGCTTGAGCAACTCCGGGAGAGCATCATGTGGTCCTCCCCAGCTCTTAGCTATGAACAGACTCAGCCTCAGGACGTCTGCATCATTCAGGTCGGATTCTCACATGAGAGAAGTGGCTTTTCATCCTGTGGGGCTGAAGATTGAACTCAAGGCCCTGCACATGCTAGGATGCGAGGCAAGGGCTCTGCCACTGAGCTACACCCAGCCCTGGTTTTCACATTTTATTGGGGGAAACCAGGGAGAGTCTGCTTCTATCAACAGAATGGTCACAGTGTCTTCAACCACTCCACAGGGGCTTCTGGGGCTTCTGGCCATGTTCGATTACCTGGGAAGGTCACTGAGTAGTTGGGGTGGGCCTAGGGGCCCAGGATGGCATCCTTGGTAAAGAGAGTAAACGGTGGTAGAGCAACAGGGTGGCTCCAGATGGTAAAGGACAGGATCAGCACTGGCCCCTATGCCCCAGCATTCACAGGGCAGAGGATCTCAGGGCCATCTTGATCCTGGTGGTAGCATTAAGGGTATTTTCATATTTATTTATTTATTTATTTGGTACAAGGACTGAACTCAGGGGCACTTGACCACTGAGCCACATCCCCAGCCCTATTTTATGTTTTATGCAGAGACAGGGTCTCACTGAGTTGCTTAGCGCCTCACCATTGCTGAGGCTGGCTTTGAACTCACGATTCTCCTGTCTCAGCCTCCCAAAGTGCTGGGATTACAGGCATGCGCCACCGCGCCCGGCTATAAAGGGTGTTTTTAAACAACTTTTTACACAACAACATTCTCTCTGCCAGGTGTTCCTCAAATAATAAGTCACCCTTCAATGCACTATCATGTTTGGACTTTCAGCAGAGCCATTATCTGGCTTCCAAAATTTCTGCCATGTTGCAAAACTATGGTCCTCCTGATTACAGAGAGGCCATCAATCAATCTTCAGGGAGCTATGTAGTTCCCACTGACCTAAATCCATTCATGCTTCTTCAAATTTGTGTTCTATAGCCCTTCAGCAAGGCTTCCTGGGGAACGAAAGGCTTTGTTATTCCATACATTGTTTAATACACTCAGGGCAATGAAATACTCTTTGGCAAGTGTAGCTGAAGTGAGTACCTGTCCGTGAAGCTTCCTTCACTGTTTCTTTCTTTATTTTTTGGCACCAGGGGATTAAACCCAGGGATGCTTAACCACATCCCCAGCCCTTTTTATATTTTATTTTGAGACAGGATCTCACTAATTTGCTTACAGCCTTGCTAAATTACTGAGGCTGGTATGGAACCCACCATCCTCCTGCCTCAGCCTCCTGAGCCACTGGGATTACAGGTATGCACCATCATGCCCGGCTTGTTTCTTGTCTTTAATCACAAAAGGCAGATGACTATTCTCCAGTCAGTGCAGGATTCTCCCTGGGCTCAAATGTAACATTTAGCTAATGCTCTGTCTCATCAGGCAGAAGGGGTTTGCATAGGGCGTTATAAATGTCCAGGACCTATAGTCCACAATCCCTCAGCCCTGTCTGATGGAAGGCTGGTGCTTCTGGGCTCTTAACAAATATAGACAGACTCATAGATGTGGCCGCACCTAGAGATGGATTTACAACCATCAGTAGGTACTGGGGGACAGTACATGATGTTCTCAAGGCAACTCTGCTAAGAAGAAAAAACAAACTGACCTGCTGATACTGTCAGGTTGAAAAACAATTGGTTTCTTCTCAGCATGTTCACAAAACATGTAATACACATGTGGTGGGAAAGTGGTTTCCATAGCCACGTGGGGTGGTGCACCCCTGTAATCCCAGCTACTCAGGAGACTGAGGCAGGAATATCACAAGTTCAAGGGCAGTCTCAGCAACTTAGCAAGACCCTGTCATAAAGTAAAAAGGGTCAGGGACGTAGCTCAGTGGTAGAGCACTTATCTACCATGTGCAAGGCCCTGGATTCAATCCCTAGTACCAAAAAAGAAAACAAAGGAAAAAGAAAACGGTTTTGGTACAGCAATGTGAATGCAAAGGTACACTCAAATTAGAGAGAAGCCATATTCAACATCATCTGATCACCATCTATTATTATATCTAAGATTTGCTCTATGGTAACTGGCAGATGCTGTGCTACCATGTAGATGATTTTATTTAATCCTTTCACTAACAAGGCACAGGGGTGCACACCTGGAATCCCAGTGACTAAGGAGGCCAAGGCAGGAGGATTGCAAGTTTGAAGCCAGCCTCAGCAACTTAATAAGACCCTGCCCCAAGGTAAAAAACAAAACAAAGGGCTGGGGATATAGCTCAGCAGCTGAGGATATAGCTCTGTGGTAGAGTACCCTTGGGTTTAATCCCCAGTACCACCAAAAAAAAAAAAAAAGGTTACATACTGTATAATTTAATTTATGTATCTTTTAAAAAATATTTAAAAATATTTTTAGGTTGTAGATGGCATGTATCTTTATTTTTTTATTTTTTTAAAATTTTTTTTAATGTGGTGCTGGGGGTCGAACCCATGCCTCATGCGTGCTCGGCAAGCGCTCTACCACTGAGCCACAACCCTAGTCCATACATTCTTTTCTTTCTTTTTTTGTTATGCTTGGGTTTTGTTTGTTTGTCTTGTCCTTTAATGGAACTGGGGATTCAACCCAGGCATTTGTGCACACAAGCCAAGTGCTTTGCCACTGAGCTACATCCCAGGCCTTGTCATGCTGGGGATTGAGCCCAGGGTGTCAAGCATGCTAGACAAGAGCTCTGTCACTACCACTTCTATCACTGAGCCAGGTCCCCAACCGCCACGTATCATTTTTACTTTTTATTTTTTTGGTACTGGGGATTTAACCCAGGGTCCCTTACCACTGAGCCACATCCCCAGCCCTTTTCATTTTTTATGTTGAGACAGGGTCTTGTTAAGTTACTTAGGGCCTCCCTAAATTGCTGAGGCTGATCTTGAGTGTGTGATCCTCCTGCCTCAGCCTCTAGAGTCTCTGGGATTAATGGCATGTGCCTCCACACCTGGCATGATTGGTGTCCTTATAAAAAGAGATTAGGAGCCAGGCACGGTGGCGCAAGCCTGTAATCCCAGCACTTAGGGAGGCTGAGACAGGAGAATCGCGAGTTCAAAGCCAGCCTCAGCAACAGTGAGGCGCTAAGCAACTCAGTGAGACCCTGTCTCTAAATAAAACACAAAATAGGGCTGGGAATGTGGCTCAGTGGTCGAGTGCCCCTGAGTTCAATCCCCGGTACAAAAAAAAAGAGAGAGATTAGGACACAGACACATCCAGAGGAAAGAACATGTGAAGACTCAGGAAAAGAGGCCTCAGAAGACGCAACCCTACCAACACCTTGATATGAGACTTCTAGTCTCAAAACTGTGAGAGAACAAGTCTATTGTTGAAGCCTCCCGGGCTGCAGTGCTTTGATATGGCTCTGGCTCACTGAGAGAGTGTCTGATTATCAACCTTCTATGCCTTCAGCAGCTGGTTCCAGAGCTCGACTGGAATGTCATGTGTGTTTATTTAAAAACCGTTTATCACCTATAAATCTGAATAGAATTTTGCATGAGGCCTGCTGTGCTGCACAGCCGAGAAATTCAACTTTAGAAAAAAGAGAACATGAACAGACTGACTTTATAAGCAAACATACTCCAACCGCTTCCTCTCTCCCCATCTATCTTGTTAATAATAGAAATAAGTCATAAAATCCATTAAAATTCATCTTTAAAAAATGAATGAGGAGCCGGGCGCGGTGGCTCAAGCCTGTAATCCCAGCACTTAGGGAGGCTGAGACAGGAGAATCGCGAGTTCAAAACCAGCCTCAGCAATGGCGAGGCACTAAGCTACTCAGTGAGACCCTGTCTCTACATAAAATACAAAAAATAGGGCTGGGGATGTGGCTCAGTGGTCGAGTACCTCTGAGTTCAATCCCCAGTACCAAAAAAAAAAAAAAAAAAAATGAATGAGGGGCTGGGATTGTGGCTCAGCGGTAGAGCACTTGCCTCGCATGCATGAGGCCCTGGGTTCGATCCTCAGCACCACGTAAAAAATAAATAAAAAACAAAGATATTAAAAAATAATAATAATAGGGCTGGGGTTGTGGCTCAGCGGTAGAGCGCTTGCCTTGCATGCGTGAGTCACTGGGTTCGATCCTCAGCACCACATAAAAAATAAATAAATAAAGATATTGCGTCCATCTACAACTAAAAGAAAATTTAAAATAATAATAATAATAATAATAAAAGAATAATCCCTTTAGAATAGAATGAGAGGGAAAAAATTATATCGCTCTCTGGTTCCCACAGAGGTAGAACACTGACATTTCAGTGACGATTTTAAAACAGAAACTAAAAACTATTACAAAATTATGATAGCCAGTCCAGAAAACCCTCCTCAATATTCTCTTTTTTTTAAAAAAATATTTTTTTTTAGTTGTAGATGGACACAATGTCTTTATTTTATTGGTTTGTATGTGGTGCTGAGGATCGAACCCAGGGCCTCACGCATGCGAGGCAAGCGCTCTACCGCTGAGCTACAATCCCAGCCCCCTCCTCAATATTCTTATCTCCCATTATTATGTCTAACAAAGAATATATCCACATAAATTTTCTAAGAATTGTTTGCTCTTCAACAAAAACTGGATTATGCCTCTTTTCCAAATACAAAAACTTCCAATTATCAACAGCAAAAAGTTCTAAATCATGAGTTGGTGGTGCAAGCAATACCATCACCTAATTTTAGAAATTTTTCATCACCACACAAAGAAACCTGGTGTCCATTGGCGGTCAGTCCACATTCCTCCCTCCCTCCACCCCCCAGAAACAGAAATCTAATCTGACCCTATAGTCACAATGGTTTTTCTTTTATTTTTTATTTTTTTTTTTTTTTATTTTATTTTTTTGTGGTACTGGGGATTGAACTCAGGGGCACTCGACCACTGAGCCACATCCCCAGCCCTATTTTGTGTTTTATGTAGAGACAGGGTCTCACTGATGGTTTTTCTTTTATAATGAAGAAAATGTCATAACAGGATAAGAAAAATTAGGAAAAATATAGGGGAATTATTGCAATCCAAGAAACTCCAATCTAGTTTTTAAAATACTTTTTTAATCTGTTGCAGCAAAAGGATGATATTCAAGGACATCCAAGGATTCAGAGTGCAGTTCCATGGTGCCATATAAGGAAGCTACTTGAAAAAGCCTGACCAAACCACCAATGGACCTAAAAAAAATGAAAGAAAGTGGGAGGGAGAAGCCAGGTGCCATGGCAAACACCTGTCATCCCAGCACTTAGGGAGGCTGAGACAGGAGGATCGCGAGTTCAAAGCCAGCCTCAGCAATGGCGAGGCGCTAAGCAACTCAGTGAGACCCTGTCTCTACATAAAACACAAAATAGGGCTGGGGATGTGGCTCAGTGGTCGAGTGCCCCTGAGTTCAATCTCCAGTACCAAAAAAAAAAAAAAAAAGAAAGAAAGTGGGAGGGAGAGGGAAAACTGTGTTAAGAACACATAGGAGGGCTGGGGCTGGGACTCAGTGGCAGAGCGCTTGCCTCACACATGTGAGGCACTGGGTTGGATCCTCAGCACCACATAAAAATAAATAAACAAAATAAAGATATTGCGTCCATCTATAACTAAAAAATATTTTTTTAAAAAAAGGGCTGGGGTTGTGGCTCAGTGGTAGTGTGCTTGCCTAGCATGCGTGAGACACTGGGTTTGATTCTCAGCACCACATATAAATAAATTAAAAAAAGGTCTATCAACAACTAAAAAACAAATTTAAAAAAAAAAAAAAGAACACATAGGAGCCAGGCACAGGGGTGTACTCCTATAATCCCAGCAACTCAGGAGGCTGAGGCAGGAGGATCACAAGTTTTAGACCAGCCTCAGTAACTCCCTCAGCAAGTTAGTGAGATCCTGTCTCAAAATAAAAAAATATAAAGGGCTGGGATGTGGCTCAGTGGTAAGGCCAGTCCAGAAAATTGGCCTTACTGAGGATTTAACCCTGGGTTAAATCCCTAGTACTTAAAAAAAAAAAAAAAAAAGTCACATAGGCATATGAAACCTTTTTTTTTTTTTTAGTTATACATGGACACAGTATCTTTATTTTGTTTATTTATTTTTATGTGGTGCTAAGGATCGAACCCAGTGCCTCACATGTGTGAGGCAAGCGCTCTACCACTGAGCCATAACCTCAGCCCTGAAATCTTAAATAGATATCTTTAGGGCTCTATTTTTTAGTTGTCCATGGACATTTATTTTATTTTATTTATTTATTTTTTAAAATTTTTTTAGTTGTTGATGGACCTTTATTTTATTTATTTATATGTGGTGCTGAGAACTGAACCCAGTGCCTCACGCATGCTAGGCAAGCGCTCTGCCGCTGAGCCACGACCCCAGCCCCTCTGTGAGACTTTTGTAAAAGAGAAGGCCTCAAAGTAAACTGATATTCTCTAAGGGACATTATAAAGAATACTAGATTTTTCTCAGCCAAATTGGAGATTGGGGGTGGGGAGGAGCTGTTTCCTGGGTCTTATCAGGGAACATGGGGGCAGGAAAGGGGAAGGAAGTGAAAGTATTCCAAAGGTCTCATGTTATTGGGGTGAGAGAGAAAGGAAGTATGACATAATAAGAAATATGTATATTGTTTGTGACCCTGGTTGCTGGCACAGAAATTTTTCATTCTTTTTTAAATATTTTTTTAGTTGCCAATGGATCTTTATTTTATTTATTTTTATGTGGTGCTGAGAATCGAACCCAGTGCCTCACACATGCAAGGCAAGTGCTCTACCACTGAGCCACCACCTCAGCCAGAAATTTTTCATTCTTGAACTTCCCAAATAAAATATTTGGTTCTTGTCTCTGTTCCTGATACAAGGGCTTTAAGACCCTGGACATTTCTGGAGTACTTAGTCTTTTGTTTGTTTTGTGCTGAGGATTGAACCCAAGGATACTTTGTCACAAAGCTACACTCCCAGTCCCTTTAATTTTTATTTATTTATTTATTTTTAATATTTATTTTTTAGTTGTAGATGGACACAATATCTTTATTTTATGTTTATGTGGTGCTGAGGATCGAACCCAGTGCCTCACGCGTGCTAGTCGAGCACTCTACCACTGAGCCATAGCTCCAGCCCCTACTTATTTATTTTTTAAGTTTTAATACAGGATCTTGCTAAATTGCACAAGCTGGCCTTGAATGTGTAGATCCTCCTGTCTCAGCCTCCCGAATCCTTGGAATTACAGGTGTGCACCACTGCACCTGGCTAGGATGTCTTTTTGTTGCTGATGAGATGACTGGTGGCTGAGATCCCTGCACAATGACTAGAGAGGGTAGGAACGTTCAGCCCCACCCTTGATTTCTGGAGGGGGAGGGACTGGAGGCTGATTCAATCATCAGTGACGGAGGATTAAATCAATTATGCCTGTATAATGAGGCCTCCATAAAACCCTAAAGGATAGGGCTTTAGAGAGCTTCTGAGTTGGCAAATATATTGAGGTGCTAGGGGTTAGGGATGCATCCCAGAAGGTGGAGAAGCTCTGGGCACCCCATACCTTATCTATGCATCTCTCCCATGTGTCTTTCTGAGTTACATCTTTTATAAAATAAAAAGTGCAAGACGTGTTTTCCTGAGTTCTGTGAACTGTTCAAGCGCATGCTGAACCTGAGAAGGTGTTAGTGGGAACCCTTGATTTAAAGCTGCTGAATCAGAAGTACGGGTGGAAATCCGAGACTTTCAGCTGGCCTCTGGAGTGAGGCAGTCCTGTAGAACTGAGTCCTGTAACTCAGGGGCTCTGATGCTAACCCAGGACAACAGCTTCAGATTCGAATTGTAGAACATCCAGTTGTTGTCCAAAGAGAACTGGAACCTCTCCTGGTGTGGAAAGCCTACACATTTGGTGAGTGTAGAGAAAAAAACAGCTTATGTCAGGGTCCTAGAGTGTAAGAAATGGTAGATCACGTATTTCTGATTTTTAGAGCAAGGAAATTTGTCATGAACGGGGAGACCTTGATCAAGCCTGGGAACTCAGAAGCTATGAAAGAAAAGATGGATATATTTGACTGCGTAAACAGCCAAATGCTTTGTGTGACAAAGGATACCATAAATAAAGCCAATTCAAATAGTGGAGCTGGAAAAATATTTGCAATATAAATAGTAGTCCTCATCTATTGAGTATGACTGTGTGTGCCAGGCACCATTCTGTTTCCTTGACGAGTATTAATTGTTTAATCTCAAACAATGCTATGAAGTGGGAAAATGGTAATGATCACAACGATGACTATTTTATAAATGGGTAAACTGAGGCATCACCAGGCTAAACCCCTTGCAGAGGTCACAGGGGCACTCAGGGGTGAATCTAGATGTGACCTTGGCAGCCGGCTGCAGAGCCAATGCTCTTAATCACTCCTCAGATGAAAGCCAGAGCCAAATGGACATTGTATAAAGAGCTTTCACAAATTGACCCTGCAAAGACAAACAACCATCACAGAAATGCACTTGGGCTATAAATAGGCTATCTACAGAGGAGCAAAAAGCAACGGGTCACCAAGATATGAAAAGAAAATCAAATTCAACCAAAGTCAGAAACATGTGGAGGAAGGAAGCCACAAGATATCTCTTTGCATCCATCAGACTGACACACTAAAATGAGGAATATCGATTGCTGGCAGGAATATGGAGAAAAGGGTGCCCTTCTGCAAGTGGAGCTTTGCAGCCATCTGGGAGAGCAATCTGGCAATGTCTGTGAAAATTGAAACTAAACATACCCTTTGACCTGCTAATCCCACTCCTGGGAATCTGTCCCAAAGAAATAAAAACACCAACACTTAAGAACAAGAATGTTTATCAGAGTATTAGTGTGCGTGTGTGTGTGTGTGTGTGTGTGTGTGTGTGTGTGTGTGAGAGAGAGAGAGAGAGAGAGAGAGAGAGAGAGGGAGGGAGAGAAGACTGGTCACAAAGTGAATGCCCACCAAAAGAGAAAGGGTAACATCTGAATGAGGGAACCCACACCCACCCTATGCGTGTTAGTCAGCTTTGCATCCCTGCAACCAAAATATTTGACAAGAACAATTTAGGGGGCTGGGGCTGTGGCTCAGTGGTAGAGCGCTTGCCTAGCATGCGTGAGGCACTGGGTTCGATCGTCAGCACCACGTATAAATAATAAAGATCTATCAATAACTAAAAAAATTTAAAAAAAAAGAACAATTTAGAAGAGGGAAAGTATTTTGTCTCAAAGTTTCTGAGGTTTAAGTTCATGGAGGGCCGACTCCATTGCTGTGGGCCCAGAATACCATGGCAGAAGGGCATAGTGGAGGAAAACTACTCAGCTCCTGGTTGCGCAGAAGCAGAAGGAGCCTCGGGAGGAAGCAGGCATCCAGGACCCTGCCCAGCAACCCACGCCCTCCAGCCACATCCCTTGGCCTCCAGTTCCCACCCAGTCGGCCCATTCAAATTAGGATGGACTGATTGGGTTACAGGTGTCACTATCCAATATCCCACCTCTGAACATTCCTGCATTAACACAAGAGCTTTGGGGAGACTCCTCCTATCCAAATCATAACGCTGTGGAATATTTTATGACCACTAAAGAGAATTAGCACCTCTGATGTTCAGTATTTCCACAAACTACCTTGAAGTACAAAAAAAAGATGCAAACAAAACAACAACAACAAAAATCCCCAAAAAACAAAAAAAGGGCATATTATCTACCATTTTATAAAACAAAAAAATGAGCCGGGCGCGGTGGCTCAAGCCTGTAATCCCAGCACTTAGGGAGGCTGAGAGAGGAGAATCGCGAGTTGAAAGCCAGCCTCAGCAATGGCGAGGTGCTAAGCAACTCAGTGAGACCCTGTCTCTACATAAAACACAAAATAGGGCTGGGGATGTGGCTCAGTAGTTGAGCGCCCCTGAGTTCAATCCCTGGTACCAAAAAAAAAAAAAAAAAAAAAAAAAGATGGAGGCTGAGACTGGAGAGACACAGTCGAGGAGTGCCTTGAGCAGCCAGAAGCTGTAGAGGCAAGAAGTGATGCTCCCCTAGAGCCTTGGGAGGGAGTGTGGCTGTATTGACAACTTGTTCTTGGATTTCTGGCCTCCAGAACTGTGGAAGAGTAGGTTTGTGTTGTTTTAAGCCACCAGTGTGTGATCATTTGTTTTGGTGTGATCATTTGGCTGAAGGAAACAAATGCCCCAGTGTAGAGCCTCTTTCTGAGCAGTGCTTCTGTAACCAGGCCACTTCATGGGCTGCTGGTCAGTGATTTCCTTGGGCAGAGGTGTCAATAGCTGGTGTGTTAATCAGCTTTCTGCTGCTGTAACAAATACCTGAGACAAATAAACTTAAGAAGAGGAAAGGTTTATTTGGGCTCATGGTTTCAGAGGTTTCAGTCCCTGATTACTTTGCCCCACTGCCTCCGTGTCTGGGGTGAGGCAGCTCATCATTGTGGGAACCACACGGTGGACTGAGCTGTTCACCTCGTGGAAGCCAGGCGGGGGGGAGCAAACAAAGAGGAGGGCTAGAATCCAAGCATCTCTTTCAAAGGCTCCAGTGACCTAACTTCCCATCTCCTACAGTTCCACTGCCTCCCAATAGAGCCACGGGCTGGGACCAAACCTTCCAACACGTGGGCTTTTGGTGGACATTCAAGAGACAAACTGCAGCAGCTTGTTTAGTCCATTGAAGTCAGAAAGGTCATCTGACATGGTATTTTAGCCATGGACTTCTCTTCTCACACAGAAAGAGCGACATAAAGAACTGCAATTAGATTGGAAAGACTTGCCCTCTTTGGTCTTTTTGGGTCTATAACAATCACTTGTACTCAAATATTATTTTTTTCAAATGAAAAATAATGAAATTAAAGAATTGCAAGGTCCTAAGCAACATAGTGAAACACTGTCTCAAAATAAAAAATAAGAAGGGCTGGGACTGTAGCTCAGTGGTAAAATGCCCCTGGGTTCAAGCTCTAGTACCAAACAAACAAAATGTCACTTCTGCTGAGCTCAGTGGTATATGTCTATAATTCCAGCCACTCAGGAAACTCAGATTCTCAGGAGGATCAAAAGTTTGAGGCCAGCCTAGGCATCTTAGTGAGATCATGTCTCAGAATTTGAAATTTTTAAAAAAGGACAGGGGGCCCAGTGTGGTGGCAGTCACCTACAATCCCAGCGGCTTGGAAGGCTGAGGCTGGAAGATTGCTAGTTCAAAGGCAGCCTCAGTAACTTAGTGAGGCCCTAAGCAACTTAGCAAGACCCTGTCTCAAATAAAATATAAAAAGGGCTGGGGACGTGGCTCAGTGGTAGAGCACTCCTGGATTCAATTCCTAGTACCAAAGGGGGAAAAAAATAAAAGAAAGAAGAAAAAGAAAAGAACACATCTTGTACTGACTGTGTACAGACCTTTCTTATCATAATTCCCTAAACAATACGGGATAGCAACTATTTACATAGCATTTGTATTGCACTGTAGAGATTTAGAATGTAAGGAAGATACCTATAGGTCATATGCAAATATCCTGCCATTTATATAAGGGTTCGAGTCCAAAGATTTTGATGTTCTAAGAATGTCCTGGAACCAAGGCCCTGGGTTTGATCCCTGGGGTGGGAGGCAGGAGGAATTCAAGGCTTAGCATCAATCTCTCCACCACATTGTCACCTCCATAAGGACAGGAGCTGAGGGCCTCTGGATTGTCATTTCCCCAGTGCCTCACACATGGTGGGTAGGCAACACATGTATTTGAGCAGGTGAGCAGGTGAATTCCATAGGACCTGGCTGAGGAGGCAGAGGCTAATCTGGGCACACAAACCGGAATCTAGAAGACAGACAGACGGGGGCTCTTGGAAACGCATTCCTGGTGACCCTGCAAGGATGCTCTGCAACTTAGCAAGACCCTGTCTCAAAATAAAGTTCCACTAAAGTTCCACTACCTCCCAGTGAGCCACGGGCTGGGACCAAACCTTCAACACACCCCCACATCCTTCAGGGCTCCTCCTCAGGTGCTTCCTCAGAGCCTCCACGTCAAGGAACCTTCATCCTCTGGCTTGCTGTTTGTCACCACTCTGGTTCTTGTGTGTCACTAAGACACATGTGTAGAATAAACACAGAGAGCAATGCTTATCCCTGAAGGAAAGGCTGCAAGGCAGCTGGGGTCCATGGACTCCACACCCTGGAACCGAGTACAAACTGCTCTAATGGTAGCGGGAGGCCTGGTTGGCCAAGAACGTGCCTATCTGTGTTATGGTCATCCTCGTCACTCTCACCACCTTCTGAAAATGACCCTCCTCCAAGTGACCATGCCTTCGCAAATGGCTAGGCTCCAACCCAGCAACAGGGAGTGTCTTGATTAGTTTAAGTCAGTGGTGGTGGCTTCACTCTTTCTATTTTTGGCACTTGGGACTGAAACCTAGGGGTGCTCTACCACTGAGCGACATCCTCAGCCCTTTTTTAAAAATTTGAGGCAGGGCCTCACTAATTACCCAGACTGGCCTAGAACTTGCCATCCCCCTCCCTTCTCCTCCCAAGTGGCTAGGATTATAGGCACGCTGCTGTGCCCAGCTATTTCATTTACAGCTGAATCCCATTCCCATAGTCTTGATTGGCCATGTTTTCCTTACGCTCTCGTCTGTCCATTTACATCTGGGCTGTTTCCAGTCTTGTGAACGGTGCTACCCTGCACAGGCCTGTACATGCATTTTTTTGAATAATCTGGTTTTAATTCTTTGCGCACATACCTAGCAGTGGAATTGCTGGATCATGTGATAAACCCACATTTAACTTTTTGGGAAGTTGCCAAATGCAAAGGTCCTTTTTAAAAGTTAGGAAAAATTTCTGCAAAAAGCCCTGTGAGACTTCTTCTTGCACATAATTGGCCAGAACTTTGTCTCATCTCCATGCCTAAAGAAACGTTATGGTTAGGATCTTAAAGATCTCCAAACACACATAAGCTAAAGGCTTGGTCACTAGCCTGTGGTGCTATTGGGAGATGGTGGAAACTTTAAAAGTGAGGCCTGTGGGAGGTAGTTAGGTCATCAGAGGTGTGACCTTGAAGGGGATACTGGGGCTAGCACCTCTTTTCTCTCTGTTTCCCAGTCACCGTGAGGTGAGCAGCTTTATCTATCATGTGCCATGATGTGCTGCCTTGCCACTTGCCCAGCAGTAACAGTGAACCAACCTTAAACTGAAACCTCTGAAACCATGAGCCAAAGTAAACCTTTCCTCCTGAGAAATTGATTGTCTCAGGTATTGTATCACAGCCACAGAAAGCTGACTAGCACAAATGTCTTGAAGGAGTGTGGTGGGCATGGTGGTGCACACTTCTATAATCCCAGCAACTCAGGGGGCTGAGACAGGAGGCTCACAAGTTTGAGGCCAACCTCAGCAACTTAGTGAGACCCTCAGCAACTTAGGGAGACACTGTCTTCAAAATAAAAAAATAAAATGGTCTAGGGATGTGGCTCAGTGGTAGAATACCCCTGAGTTCCATCCCCAGTACAAAAAATATATAGATAGAAAAAAAATAAGCCAGACAAAACAAAGACCTCATATTGTATGATCCCATTTCCATTTATATGAAATGTCTAGGCTAGAACAATCCACAGAGAATGAAAAATTTGTGATGACTGGGGAGGAGGAGGGGAATGGGACTTGATGCGGGTGATGAAAATGTCTTGGGACTAGACAGAGGTAATGGGTGCACAGCGCTGTATTCAATGCCACTGACTTGTACACTTTGAAATGGTTAATTTTGTTATGTGAATTTCACCTCCATTTTTTTTTAAAATATTTTTTTTTAGTTGTAGATGGACACAATGTCTTTATTTTATTGGTTTGTATGTGGTGCTGAGGATCGAACCCAGGGCCTCACGCATGCGAGGCAAGCGCTCTACCGCTGAGCTACAATCCCAGCCCTCACCTCCATTTTAAAAAAGGATGTGTAGAAATACCTGCAAGGATGTAACGTCTGGAGCCCTTCTGTATCATGAGGCAACAAGCTAAAGGCAAACAGCCCACAAAAGGGTGTTAGAGGGAAAGGTGTCTTGGGCCTCTTCTGGGGACTCTATCTGGACCTGACTACACACGATGACATTGTTGCTTAAAGCCATTTCTAGCTCTCTAGCTGGGTTTTCTGCTACGTGCAGCCGAAGGCCCTCTTAATGTTACAGACACCCAGGTTCTGAAACAGCAAGGCAAAGCCAGTGGTTTTATTCAAATGGAACAAGAACCTCAAGACTAAACGTAGCTCACTGGGGAGTAAGGATCACATGACCTGTTGCTATAGTTAAAGCGAAAAGAATTTGCATCTTTCCAGCCTGTAGGTAATTGCTAATGGCAGGGAATTCTCAAGAGCATTTAATTCTCAGGGTCAGGGAAGGATTGTGTGTCTGTGAAATTCCCAAGATGAACCCAGGGCTCATCCTCTAGGTTGTCTCTGATTGGTCCTTATTGTTCCAGGAAACAGGATAAACTAGCTCCAGGTCCAGAGTAATTGTGAGTTGTTGGCGCTGAGCACTACAGGTGAGGTGCAATCACTGGCAAACCCTAAATGTTTCGCTTCTCTCAGTGGATTTGGAAGTTTAGAATTAACACAGGACCCTGCAATTCCATTCTGAAACATGGCCCCACACAGCAACGTGACCCAGAGCCCTAGGAAAGGCCTGTGTTCCCTGCAGTGTCCGATCAGTGATGAGATGAGTGGCTCCCTCTACAAAGTCACACTGACTTCTCGGCATCACTGGGATGCAGCTGGAAGAGAGCAGAGAAAACCAGTCGCTCCTTTTCCACAGCCTGTGCCCCACTTTTCCCTGGTCTGAAATATTCCAGCAGGGCCTCTGACAAAGGATCCTGCCTTACTTTATAGACAAGGTTGCCAGGAAAAGGATCCGGGTGGGCTGTCGATGAGGGAGTTTAAGGCGGATAGGAAGGGTTAACACTTGGGAGTGTTGCTGGATTTGATGTAATCGTGCTTTTTTGGCACTCAGACCTAAGTTGTGTAATGTGTAAACTATGCAAATAAGTGATTTGGATTGCCAAGAGTAGAAACCTGTTTCACAGCTGATAGATTAAGAGAAATAGGTCTTGTGCTGCTGCTGCTGAAGGGGCTAGGCTTATTTGTAAAGTTTCAAGAAATCAGCCTTGATGAAAATGAATTACGGTTTATCCCTCTGCGAATTTCTAACAGGGAGGGAATTATGTCCCTTTGCATTATCACATCTTGGGTTGGTTTATTTCCTCCACTCAGCTGGGTATTTATATATTTAAGGGGTCTAGAAAGAGGTAGGCTGTTTGTTTAGAGTCTCAAATCTCCAGGAATGTGAAATATTTCCAAAACAATGAGTTAAGTGTGCTGAAATAAAAAGAAACAAAACACAAAAGCCTGCTGACCTGGAGAGGGCTGCCAGGATGACACTGAGTTAACCTGAACAACAGCCTGGACCTGTTGGGGGCCAGTGGAGATCAGCCGCCAAGAAAGGAAGAGGACATAGGATAAAGGACTGCTCTTTAGTAGCCCTTCCAGCTACTCTTATCCACCTTTCCTTCCTCCTGCTCTTTTTTAAAAATTTTTTTTTTTAGTTGTAGATGGACACACAATATTTTATGTGGTGCTGAAGATCGAACCCAGTGCCTCATGCATGCGAGGCAAGCGCTCTACCACTGAGCCACAATCCCAGCCCTCCTTCCTCCCTTTTGTGCTGGGAATTGAACCCAGGGCTTTCTGAATGCTAGGCAAGGGTGCCACCACTCATGTATATACCCCAGCCCTTACCCATCCTGACGCCTCAATTCCTCAGCTTTTCTATAGATTCAGAGGGACAACTAAAGTGAGCATAACATTAATTCACATGGCTCAAGCCACAAAACCCAGAACAGAGGGTTATGTTCTGGTTTAAAGACATGAGAAACTGCCAGGTGTGGTGATGCATGCCTGTAATCCCAGGAACTCAGGAGGTTGAGGCAGGAGGATTGCAGGTTCAAGGCCAGCCCCAGCAATTTAGTAAGATCCTAAGCAGCTTAGAAAGACCCTGTTTCAAAATAAAAAGGGCTGGGTATATAACTCAATGGAAGAGCATCTCTGGATTCCATCCCTAGTGCCAAAAACAAAAACACCCTGAAAAACTAAAATCTATAATCATCAAGTAGATAAAAACTTGAGAAACATATACTACTTCTTAATTACCATCAGCGATGAGAATAAATAAAGATTTAGGTACAAGAATTCAAAGGAAGTTGTGATAGCTTTTCAAAAGAATGTTTCCCCTGCCTGTAATCCCAAAGCTCAGTAGGCTGAGGCAGGAGGATTGTGAGTTCAAAGCCAGCCTCAGCAAAAGCAAGGTGCTAAGCAACTCAGTGAGATCCTGTCTCAAAATAAAAAATAAAAAGGGCTGGGGATGGGGCTCAGTGGTTAAGCACCCCTGAGTTCAATCCCTGGTACCAAAACAAACAAAGAAAAATGGTTAAAATAGTATGTTTTACATGTGTTTTATCACAACTTTTGAAAATAAAAACAGTGGTAGAGCACTTGGCTAACATGCTTAGGGTCCTGGTTTTGACCCAGCATTGCAAAACTATAAAGAAAATAAAGAAAACAAAAACAGCACTTAGGGAGGCTGAGACAGGAGAATCGCGAGTTCAAAGCCAGCCTCAGCAATGGCGAGGTGCTAAGCAACTCAGTGAGACCCTGTCTCTACATAAAACACAAAATAGGGCTGGGGATGTGGCTCAGTTGTCGAGTGCCCCTGAGTACTATCCCCAGTACCAAAAAGAAAAAAGAAAAGAAAAAAAAGAAAACAAAAACAGAAAACGAAATAGACTTTTTAATCAGTACTGGGAATGTTTGAGTCTGGATCTGAGTGTTAGTTTTGTGGGCATGTTCACCTTGTAGAAATGTTGTCATTTCTGCAATTTCTTGCAGGTTAGTTTCTTTTGGTAAAATTTATATCACTGGATTATTACTTCTAATCAAAAGCTAGAAAGTATTCTGCCATTTAAAGGAGTATATAGTTATGATTTTTTTATTTTTATTTTTTGCTGTGCTGGGGAATAAACGCAGGTCCTTGCAAATGCCAGGCAAGTGCTCTAAGCACTGTATCACTGAGTTACGCTGCCAGCCCAAAGGACTTTGGACTTTACCCAAAGGCAGAAGCAGCAGAATTTGTGGAAGGAGGTTAAAGTGAGTTGTATCAGAGCCCCCTCCTCCCCTCCAAATTCATATCCACATAGAATCTCAGAATGTGATCTTATTTGGAAATGAGGTCTTCACAGATGTAATTAAGGCCTGAAATGAGATTATACAAGAACAGGGTGGTCCCTCAATCCAACCAGAGTGTCCTTATTAAAGATGGGAAAAAACACAGATACACACAAAGAAGTCTCCTGAAGACCAGGCAGAGATTGGAGTGATGTGGTCACAAGCCAAGGAACACAGGAGCCACCAGAAGAGACAACAAAGGGTCCTCCTCAGAGCCTTTGGAGGTGCCATGGCCCTGTGGATTTAAGCAATCTGATTTAAGCAATCTGGTTGGTGGTAACTTGTCCACAGTGGCCCTAGGAGACTCGCGCAGAGGCACTGGGGAGAGAGGGAGAAGTCGTTTCCCCTGGTGCCTCTCCAGAGACCTCACAGAAGGCTGCTGGAATGAGTTCCGGGAGCAGAATTTGGTGACTGGCTTTCTTTCCATTTCTCTTCTCATTTTATTTGTAAAATCTCCTTAGGAAAAAAATGTCTTTCGCACAGTACTTCTCACTTAGGTCTGATTTTATCCTATCAGCTTTTGTTTTTTCCCCTCTGAACACCCAGAAGTAAAACTGAAAACACACAAATCCCACCGGCGATCTTTACTGAAAAAAAGAATAACTTCCCATCACCAACATATTACTATGCAGCTTTTTTTTTTTTTTCCTTAGCTGGGAACCAAATTAATGGCCTCATGCTTGCTAGGCAAACCCTCTAACACTGAGCCATGTCCCCAGCTTAGTATGCAGAATTCTTTTTTTTTTTTTGGTACCAGGGATTGAACTTGGGTGCACTCGACCACTGAGCCACATCCCCAGCCCTATTTTGTGTTTTATGTAGAGACAGGGTCTCACTGAGTTGCTTGGCGCCTTGCCGTTGCTGAGGCTGGCTTTGAACTCACGATCCTCCTGTCTCAGCCTCCCTAAGTGCTGGGATTACAGACATGCGCCATCACACCCGGCTCAGAATTCTTATTGTTATGTGGCAAACTTTTAAATGGAAGAGCTGCCACCTTAAATGTCATATGCTGTGGATGATTATGAGTCACAAGAAAGAAAAAAAAAAGAAAAACATAACAGCATGTGCTCTCCTATGGCTTGATGATGAAAGGTTTTCCCAGATACGCTGCTCCCTATGACCAAAATACCAACAACGATGGGACACGTGACCTCACAGGGTAGGGAGGAAGGGAAGAAAGTTTGTAAATTACCACTTCTCCTTTTGAGGTATGAAATATAGAATGGGTTATGAGTAATATATCCTTTTGAGACTATAAAAATCATCATCTATATAAAGAACACTGGAAAATATGAGTTCAAAATCTTGGTTTCATAGTAAAACCATTTCCTTTTGGTTCATTATTACATTATCTCTTTGAATACAAAGAATATTGTAATGCTTCATACATATATACATATTCCTATTAAAAACGAGATATTCTGGGGCTGGGATTGTAGCTCAGTGGTAGAGCGCTTGCCTCGCATGCGTGAGGCCCTGGGTTCGATCCTCAGCACCACATACAAAGCAATAAAATAAAGACATTGTGTCCATCTACAACTAAAAAAATATTAAAAAAAAAAAAGAGAGATATTCTCCTCAGTAATTCAAGGCACTTGGATACTAAGAAAATATCACGTTATAAAGAATGAGTGTGAATTAGTGAGGCAAAGAGGGGATGGGAGTGAAGACTTGACCAGAGAGAGTTTCAACTGACATTTTAAGGATGTATGATTCTGTATATACCTATTGAAAACAAGTTAGTTTTTAAAAAAATTAAAATACAGGGGGTTGTGGCTCAGTGGTAGAGCACTTGCCTCGCATGTGTGAGGCACTGGGTTCAATTCTCAGCACCACATATAAATAAATAAAAATAAAGGTCCATTGACAACTAAAAAATATTAAAAAAGAAATTAAAATACAAATTGAGCATGGTGGCACAGGCCAGTAATCCCAGTGACTTGGGAGGCTGAGGCAGGAGGATCGCAAGTTCAAGGCTAGTCTCAGCAACTTAGTGACACCTATCTCAAACAAAGGATTAAAAAGAGTTGGGGGGCCTGAGGTTATGGCGCAGTGGTAGCGTGCTCACCTGGCACACGGGAGGCGCTGGGTTCGATCCTCAGCACCACATAAAAAATAAAATAAAGCTATTGTGTCCACCTACAACTAAAAAATAAATATTAAAAAAAAAAAAAAAAAAGAGTTGGGGATGTAGTTCTGTGGAAGTGTCCCTGGGTTCCATCCCTAGTACTACAAAAAAGAAAACAAAATGAAAAAACGAAAAAAAATATCAAGGTGATTAAAAAGCTATAGCAAGGAGCTGGGCGTGGTGGTGCATGCCTGTAATCCCAACACTTAGGGAGGCTGAGACAGGAGAATCATGAGTTCAAAGTCAGCCTCAGCAACAGCGAGGCTCTAAGCAACTCAGTGAGACCCTGTCTCTACATAAAACACAAAATAGGGCTGGGGATGTGGCTCAGTGGTCGAGTGCCCCTGAGTTCAATCCTTGGTACCAAAAAAAAAAAAAAAAAAAAAGCTATAGCAAGGGGCTGCAGTTGTGGCTCAGTGGTAGAGCACTTGCCTGGCATGTAAGGTACTGAGTTTGACTCTCAGCACCACATATAATAACAAATAAATAAAATAAAGGTCCATTAACAACTAAAAAATATATATATTTTAAAAAAAAGCTGTAGCAAATAGCACCATTTTTCATAATAGCCAAAGAAGTAGAAGCAACCTACATTAGTCAACTTTTTTGTTGCTGTGACAAAACACGAGAGCAAGACAAGTTAAAGGAGGAAAGATTTATTTTGGCTCAGGTTCAGAGCTTTAGTTCAGAGTCACTTGGCTCCATTGAGCCTGTGGTAAGGTGGACTATCCTGATGGAGAGGGCCTAATTGGGTAGATTGCTTACCTCAAGGCAGGCAGGACGCAGAGAGAGACAAAGGGGACAGGGACAAGATACAGTCCCCAAAGCCAGGCCTCCAAGAACCCATCTTCAAGTTGATCTTAAGTCCTATAGTTTCTACCACCTCCTAATAGTACATTAAAAAATGAATCCATCAGCTGGGCACTGTGGCGCATGCCTGTCATCCCGGTAGCTCAGGAGGCTGAGGCAGGAGGATTGCGAGTTCAAAGCCAGCCTCAGCAATGGTGAAGTGCCGAGCAACTCAGTGAGATGAGACCCTGTGTCTACATAAAACACAAAATAGGGTTGGGGATGCGGCTCAGTGGTTGAGTGCCCCTGAGCTCAATCCCGGTAACACATACTCCCCCCGCAAAAAAAATGAATCCATCAATGGATTAATCCACTGGTGAAGTCAGTCTCTCGTCTGAACACTGCTGCCCTGGGGACCAAGCCTTTAACACATGAGCCTCTGGGGGACATTCCACATACAAATCACAACAATCACAATATTGTAACATAAGAAATGCACATTTGATTTTAGTCCCTCATTCTTAATACAGAACTCTTAAAACCCTCATAATTTCTGGAGCAATAAGGGTGTAGGGCATCTTTTGTTCCAATATTTGTTCTTTTTTTTTGGTGTCGAGGATTGAACTCAGGGGTACTCGACCACTGAGCCACATGCCCAGCCCTATTTTGTGTTTTATGTAGAGACAGGGTCTCTACATAAGTTGAGTTGCTTAGCGCCTCACTTTTGCTGAGGCTGGCTTTGAACTCATGATTCTCCTGTCTCAGCCTCCCTATCCTCTAGGATTACAGGTGTGTGCCACCGCAGCCCGGCATTAATGTGTTCCCTTGAGCACAGAAAATGAGTTCTAAATCTACAGCCCAGAGGAGAAATGTTAGAAAGGCTGAATATCTTGGGTTTCTTTGGGCCAGGTTCTCTACCTGAAGAAGCAGAAGAGGAATACCCCATCAGTGAATCTACTGATAAGGTAGTCAAAGAAGTGAGAATTTAGCAGTCTTATCCTAAGCAAGGGATGATAGAAGGCTGTACTCGAGTCTTAGAAGTTAGATGTGGGGCCTTTACCTATTTAGCCAATGCTAACTTCCCCTGTTTTTGCTATGTCATGTGTCTTTTATTCATGTGATCAGAAAACATTAGAATGACCCTGAAAATGGTGGCTAAAATCCATTCATTTCAGTGAGGCATGGTGGTGCAAGCCTGTAATCTCAGCAATTTGGGAGGCTGAGACAGGAGAGTCACAAGTTCAAAGCCAGCCTCAGCAACGGTGAGGTGCTAAGCAACTCAGTGAGACCCTGTCTCTACATAAAACACAAAATAGGGTTGGGGATGCGGCTCAGTGGTTGAGTGCCCCTGAGTTCAATCCCCAGTACCAAAATAAATAAATAAATAAATCCATTCATTTCATAAATATTTTTAAGAGTCTGTCTCATGTCCAGCACTGTTCTAGGGACTGGGAATACACAGAAGGACACCACAGATAAAGCGCTGTTGGAATGCAGTTTGGATCGTAGTGAGATGGTCAACAACCAACTTTGGGCTGATACATGACTTAAGATGATAATCCCACAGCAAGGTGACAGGGATGGGGGCAGCGGTTGGCTTTAGTGGGAATGGTCATGGAAGGCTGGGGAGAAGGCTGGTCACAGGACAAGCCTGGTGAGCACTGAGGCTAGAAAGGCAGGCAGGGGCTAGATCACGAGGGCCTCAGAAGCCACTGTATGAACTGGTTGTAAGGGAAATTCAGATTGCAGACTCAGCACTTTAAAAAAATGGCTCTCTAGGGCTGGGATTGT
>CM053407.1:122024364-122064341 GCA_028644305.1 Xerus rutilus | reverse complement strand
AGGCATGTAACACCATGCCCAGCTGCATTACTTTTTTTTTCAGGTATGGGTTTTGAACTCAGGGGCGCTTAACCACTGAGCCACACTCCCAGCTCATTTTTGTATTTTATTTAGAGACAGTATCACTGAATTGCTTAGGGCCTTGCTTAGTTGCTGAGGCTGGCTTTGAACTCAAGATTCTCCTGCCTCAGCCTCCTGAGCCGCTGGGATTACAAGTATGCACCACCGCGCCTGGCATCATTACTTTTTAAAAGGAAAAAAAATCCCCACCAATACATTTTATTTAAACAGCGATTTTCTTTCAGTTGGTCTGAAAGCTACTACCAAGTTGTTTTTCTTAATTTGATAGGGATGCAAGTCACAACACAAAATGACGATCCCTAGAGGAGGTGGAACGTCAAGGACAAATCTCATGATTAACAAACGCATTTAATGAGCAAGCAGCAAAGTGGAGTTCAGAACAGCCCTTCTTTAATCTGAAATCTCACCAAAGAGAACAGTGTCATTCTGTGACTTAACCCTTCACCTTGCGCCATCGTGTTTTCCTGAGCCACGTGTCTCTGGTCCTGCTCCTGCTGCACTGCCAGGCATCTCGTCTAGACACGTACCCCCTCCCCGGCAACTCGCAGGCTCCATCTGGGAGTACCCGCAGCCTTCCAGCCACTTCACTCCCCTGCAGTGTCAAGTTGGTCTTCCTAAAATATCAAGTCTGTCTGTTACGTCCCCACTTAAGAAGACCACGAGTTCGTGGGTCCCAGCTCCACACCTGCTCTTGTCCAGTGCTCCAGCCACACTCTCCAGGGAAAACCCCTTGACTGATAGAGCCCATCCTGACTCTGCAGGTCTCTGGTTGGGTCACTGCTGGATGCTGGCACAAGGACGAGAAGGGTTACCTCTTTCCTCTTTGAGTGGTGGCTGGGCACAGCAGCCGTGATCTGAGTGCAGCGTGGTGGCAGCTCCAACGGCTCAGTGGTAAATGTGGGTTTGGTCCAATCTGGGGGCAGGAGCAGCTTCGGATCTTACGCACATAAGGCCTTCTCATCCTTCTTCATCTCTTTTATTCCTTCAGCCCTTTTAAGAACTTTTGTAGCCATCAAACCCCTTCTTTGCTTGGCTACTGACTGATACACACTACAACTAAATGTACTTACATACATTACTATTGATATTTTAATTTTTATAAATGTAAGAAATAGGATTTAGGCATTTGCTTGCTTTCTTTTTTTCTTTCTTTTTTTAAATATTTTTTTAGTTGTGGATGGACACAATGTCTTTATTTTATTGCTTTGTATGTGGTGCTGAGGATAGAACCCAGGGCCTCACGCATGCGAGGCAAGCGCTCTACCACTGAGCCATGCCCCAGCCTGGCATTTGCTTTTCTTGAAGACAGCAAACTGTTTTTGCATTTTGCTTCCTTCATGTAAGGTGGAAAAAAAAAAACACCCCCCTCCCACAAAACAGCCTATAATTGAGTCTATAAATTATATAAGGAAATGGCAATGAACTTATTTATTAATTCAGGACACGAGTTCTTTATGGGGTAATTATGCTAATATTGAGCATCTTAGTTATTCCTAGGGATAACATTTGACAAATAGCTATGACATATCGATCGCACAATTTACAAACTAATAAATATGGTCAGTTAGTAGCAGACTCCAAATCTCCTCTCGTAATTTTTGAAAACAGGTTCGATGATTTACTGTAATCCACTAAGAAACGTCTAAATGGGAAGAAACACAGAAGCAGAGTTTTATGCATCAGTTTTTTAAGTAGAAAATGGTCAGATAAACTATAGAACTTAAGACAATTATAGTGATAAAAATCTATATAGAAAATTAGCATTGTAGACGTTTGGCTAGGAAGAAACATATTTTAAGGGCAACAAATTTGTCTCCTAAATCAATATTCTCCCTTTTTAAAAAAGTCATCTTATGCCACTGAGCAAAATGGACTGGAAGTGAACACTGTTAGTTACTGATGGGAATTAAGAAAATGTAAGCTTATTTTAATATGCCTGATCTTCAGAGAAGGAGGCAGAGAAATGTCATACTTGGGTTTACTAAAAATAGCAAAACATGATCAAAGTAAACATTTTACATTTAAGTTTATATTTACTTATGCTTAAGTAAATATAGGAGTGAAATTAATTTATGTGCATATTTTATTTATAAAAATCTTGGAAAGATGTACAACATGATGTTAACAGAGATCTGCGTCTGGACAGTGAGATTTCAGGGACTCAGTTTAGCCTGTTTTGCTCTCCCATGTCTCTTCTTTCTATAGGGTACATAATGCCTTAATTGCTGGAGCATGACAGTAATCTATGCCTTTTAAAATTCAGTGTTCCACTTGTTTCGATAGGAGGAACTACATTCCACAAGAACTCAAGGAGCTGGAAGTGCTGAGGAGACCAGGGGCCTAGAGCGCCTGGGCTGAGTGGCTCGCCTGAGTCATCTGCTGCCCGCAGCATGACTCAGGAGAGGACAGGCCTCGGGACTTCTGGGCTAGGACTCTAAAGCAAGAAGTGCTGCATCATGATGATTCTGGTCCAAGGTGGACTGGACACACGATGGCGGTCCTCTCAGATTATGAGGGAGTTAGTACATTCCCACAGCCTAATGACACCTCAAGTGTCATGTGCAGTGCAGAGCACGACTCGTGTTTGTGGGAAGCTGGCAAAAAATCCTGCTGTGCTGCCAGCTGTATGAGAGTACAGCAGGTACAATCACGGACTGTGCCTAAGGGTGCAGCCAACCGCTACTGGTTTACAAGCTTATTGTACACATTTTTGTTGCTGTTTTAGAGTGCACTCCTACTAAAAAAAGTTTGCAGCCGGGCGCGGTGGCTCACGCTTGTAATCCCAGCACTTAGGGAGGCTGAGACAGGAGAATCGCGAGTTCAAAGCCAGCCTCAGCAATAGTGAGGTGCTAAGCAACTCAGTGAGACCCTGTCTGTACATAAAAACACAAAATAGGGCTGGGGATGTGGCTCAGGGGTCGAGTGCCCGTGAGTTCAATTCCCAGTACCAAAAATAAAAACAAAAAACCCCAGTTTGCTGCAGAGCAGCCTGCTGCGCTGTGCTGGCGACAGCCTCACACACCTTGTGCCTCCTGTCTTCTCATCACATTCGGCGAGTCACCCAGACCACCTGGGTTTGTGCAAACACATTCCATGACGTTTGCATGACACATTTCTCAGAATTTAGCCCTGAGCGGCGCAGGACTGTATATACACATGTAAGAAGACATTTACGCCCAGAATGCCAGGGTCAGTTTCACGATCGCAGAAGTGTAAATGGTGTTGGGTTAGACCTTAACCATCGGCCAGCCTTACCTTCAGGACTTCACAGGGAGCCACATTCGGAGGCACAGGTTTCCCCCAGTGCTTTGAATACTCAGTTATCAAGGCTGAAGCTTCATCTAAACTGTGGAATTAGAAGGAAAAGGGAGTTGTGAGGGAGCCCCTGGGGGTGATAAGTATGTCTGCTCTCTTCCTTGTGGTGGTGGCTTCCCAAGTGTATATAGACGTCAAATTCATCAAACTATACTCCATCAGTTAGACCTCTGAGAACAACACTCAGTCATGAAGGACAATATCTAATGATGGCTGGATTGCAAGGATGAATAAGCAGAAGGCAATCCATGGGGTGGTGACTGAGAGACAGTCCTCTCCTGACCAGCACAGTTAGGCCAGATGCAGGAAGGGATCAGTTGCCACTCAACCCCGGCTGCACCTTCCCCTCTGTAGCATCAGCGCTTTTTCCATCTCCTTTTCACTTTCGTATCTACCCCCAGCTCTTTCCCGAGCAGCTTACTATTCCTAGACTTGTGGAAGCTGGAAAGTGAGACAAGGCTGAGCCAAAGCTCCATGTTACCCACGGCCATCAGCTCTCTGAACAGGCATCCCAGGAACGGGGTGGTCACACAGGGCCCAGAGCAGAACGGAGACTCACATTGCGGGAATTTAGAAAGTGTGTCTAATCTGATTTCAAGTCCATGTTCCAAGGGTTTGGATGACAAATGACAAGATAACTAACTTCTGGGAATGCGCTCTAGTTTAGTATCTGTAGCTATTAATTACAATCACACAGCTCTACAATTGTTTCACATTTTCCTCCAAAACAAAGATACATCTTCAAGAAATTCTGCAGAAAGTTGTCTGCCCCAGATTAACTCACCTTAATTCATTTGCCAAATAGCGTGCTAGTTCAGTGATGTCGTTGGCATTTATCATATGCAACTTCAACATTTGAAAGTACTTTGTCTTTGCCAAAATCCCAAACTCCTTCTCATTTATGACATTATTCAAAACCAGACTTCTAATCTATAGGACGACAGGTATCATTTTATTAAAAATGTGTAAATGTCCAAGTCTTTATTCAGTGCTGAGAATTTCTGACAACCAGAAGTTGAAGTATCACTGTGTTGGGACTAAGCTTGGTTTTTTTTTCCTTTTTTTGGTACCGAGGATTGACGTCAGGGGCACTCGACCACTAAGCCACATCCCCAGCCCTATTTTGTGTTTTATGTAGAGACAAGGTCTCTCTGAGTTGCTTAGCACCTTGCCATTGCTGAGGCTGGTTTTGAACTCACGATCCTCCTGTCTCAGCCTCCCAAGTCACTGGGATTACAGGTGTGCGCCACCACACCTGGCTCTAAGCTTGTTTTTGGAAGGGGTAAAAGGGGAATGCTTTGGTCCAGTGTAATATACAGTAAATAAATAGAAAGCTATCGTTAAGCACATTGGGACTTTTTATGAGAATACTGTTTATAATTACAAGCACTTGAGGCTACAAATTTTCCACGGAACACAGCAGTAAACAAGATGGTTAGGATTTGTTTCTTTTTTCTTGTGGTGCTGGGGATTGAACCCAAGGGTGGTCTACCACTGAGTTGTATCTCCAGTCCCTTATTTTGAGACAGGATCTTGCTAAGTTACCTAGGTCTTGAACCTGCAACTCTCCTCACTCAGCCTCACCAGCTGCTGTAATTACTGATGTGCACAACCATGATTAGCAGTGTCCCTACCTTTAAAAAAAAATTTTACTGGGCTGGGATTGTGGCTCAGTGGTACAGTGCTCGCTTAGCACGTGTGAGGCACTGGGTTTGATCCTCAGCACAACATACAGATAAATAAATAAAATAAAGTCATTGTGTCCATCTACAACTAAAAGAAAAATATTAACAAAAATTTACTGAAGTTTAATAAATACAAAATAATTGTATATATTAACAAAGAGCTAGAGATAGTAGTTTCCTGTTTAATCTTTTTTGGGGGAAAATGATCACCTTCTTTTGTATGTGTATGTGGTGCTAGAGATGGAACCCAGGGCCTCATGCATACTAGGCAAGTGCTCTACCACTAAGCCACATCTCCAACTCGAAGAGACCACTAAGCCACATTCTCAGCCTGAAGAGGATTACCTGCTAGGATCAAATTTTTCATAGCAAAAAGGAGATGGCAAATGCCTCTTACTTGGTGCGAAAATCCTGCTAACTGGCCTTCACTCATGTGTTCTTCTAACTGCTGTAAGATGATCTGAGGATTGCATGAACCTAGAAAATTCTAGAAAAAAACATCAAGCGCAATTTTAACAAGTATTATTATTATCAATTTCTGTCAAGCCTGAAAAGTTTTAATTCTTAAATCTGAAATATCTTTTTTTTTTTTTTTTTTTTTTTTTTTTAAAAATGTTTTAGTTATAGATGGACACAATATCTTTATTTTGTTTATTTTTTAATGTGGTGCTGAGGTTCGAACCCAGTGTCTCACACGCGCGAGGCAAGCGCTCTGCCACTGAGCCACAACCTCAGCCCTGAAATATCTTTTTTTTAAAAAATATTTTTTAGTTATACATGGACACAGTGTCTTTATTTTTGTTTTTACTTATTTTTATGTGGTGCTGAGGATCGAACCCAGTGCCTCACACATGCTAGGCAAGCGCTCTGCCGCTGAGCCACAACCTCAGCCCCAAATCTGAAATATCTTAAAGAATTTCTAATATAGGAAAGTAATCCACTTCTACTGACAAAAAATTACTGAATAAAGGAAAAAAGGTATTTTATAATTACTTATTCCAACAGAAAGAGGAATTATCAGGAATTTTGTTGTTCTAAGTGCTAAAAACAATGTATTTAAACGGTGTAATGTTGAAAAGCAACAAGAGATGAGTTTATGAATAATCAGAAAAGAAAAAAATGTCAAAGACAAGCACAGATGGCTTTTTAAAAATGCAATTAATAGATCAAATGACAAATAGAAAACATGCATATTCATTTATATAACTCTCTACTGCCTTATCTACTGGGGGAGGAAATAACTGAATCATTTCAAAATGCTTGTTCTATTTGTTCTTGTATTAAGGGAAATGAGGGTTAGTTATTTTTAAAAGTTCTATCCTCAAAATGCTCAAGGCTTCCTTTGTTAAAAACCCACACATAAAATCTGACTCTCTCTCTTATCTCTCCTATCCAGCTGCTAAATCAGGCTGCCCTCCGTGGGGCCTGCCCATCTTGTTCAATGTCACTACCACTGCCTTGACTGGAGTTCTTACCCTCTAACTTCTGCAGACCACCCACAGATTGTTATGTATGAATCAAGTGAGTTGAAATTTTACTCAAATGCAAGAGCTTCCCAGTAGTTTTCCTTTCTGCCACCTCTTTCCTCTGATCCAGTCTACGAGTTAATGGTCCTCCTAGGATATTGACTTTATCATTGTACTTTGTTATTCCAAGAAAATCAATTGTTCCCACAGAGAAAGAAGTCTTTTAAGAGATCCCTCAGGTGGACCTCAATCTATCTTTCTGTCTTAGCTTCCACTCACCCCGCCACAAGCCTTCCACCTCACCCATACTGACTTACTCATGCTTTATAGGTTTGGCGAAAAGAAAATGTAGCCTTTTGTGAGGGATGTGCAATGTGAGACCTACCATTTCCTTGGCAACCCAGAGTACAATGTGCAAAATACCTTAATTTGTTGGTGTCTTTTTTCTGAGTGGGGCATGAGCATCAGACAAGCTAGTGCGAAAGCTGGAAGTTCCAACTGGACATACTGCCTGGCAATTCCCAGCATGTCGAGATCACCTGAAACTGGACATCTTCAAGAGACCATGTTAATTAAGACTTAGCAGATTTCTTTTATTTTTTTAAATATTTTTTTAGTTGTTGATGGATCTTTATTTTATTCATTTATTATTTATATGTGGTGCTGAGGATCGAACCCAGTGCCTCACGCATGCTAGGCAAGCGCTGTACCACTGAGCTACGGCCCCAGCCCAGCAGATTTCTTAAACTAATTGGCCCTCCTAGTTTTACACAGATATTATCTGTCCAGACTTTGAACAATTTTAAACCTCAAAGTGCTGGTAGAACAACAAGAATAATATTCATTTATAACGAATTTAATAGCATCACCAGATTGCACTTTGGGGCTATCATTCAGTGAAAGAAAACTTACTTGGACGCAAGCCCTGTGATACCACGACAGCTGATCTGATAACTGAGAGGGGTTCTGGGTGATTATGGATGGACAGTGTATGTCCATGGGCAGGCTGGACAGAGGGATGATTTATATCCTGGTGGGGAGGCATGAGACTTCATCATGTTATTCAGAATGGGATATAATTTAAGATGTATAGATTGTTTCTGAAATTTTCCATTTAATATTTTCAGACTAAGGTTCACAACAGATAACCCCAATCACAGAAGTAATGCTCAGCTAAGGGGGTAACACTGTGCTCACAGAGATGTCTCCCAGAAAGGAATTTCATAAGCAACAAATTCTATTTTCTTGGAGAACAGACATTTTACTTACTCTAGGACAGCGATGAGACTCTCAGAACAATCTGACAACTGACTTGGTCTTAAAGGACAAGAGGCTGAAGATAAAAAACAACAATGATGCACACAGGCCCTCAAGTACAAAATGCTACTACTGTCAATGTTTCAAAGGACAGAAAAATACCTGAGAGCAGTGGTATCTGTATCACATGCTGCCAAGCTTTGCTGAAGTAGGGAACCTGCAAACACAAGGGTATTACAGAAGTCATGTCCAGGACGTTGTGAACTCTTGGTGCTGCAGTCACACAACTGTACCTTTACAGCTATGTTCTGGATGCTAAGACCCAAACCATAGCTGCTATCTCCCTGTTGGAGGTTATTAAGATTCTACATAATGTTCTTCATAGCTGTATATAGTTCAGGATCTTTTTATATATTCTTGGCTGATTAATGTGCTCCATTTGTCACAAAGTGTCAAAACTCAACTCAGGAAACAAAATTAACACTAAGTCTATTTTGTGTCAGACATTATGCCTGGGCCATAGGAAAGGAGGAAGGCGACAAGAGAAGGAATTTCAAAAAAATCAATAAGAACAGACTCCCAGGGGTAGAGGAGTAACTTCTGCTACACTTTACTCCATATTGTGGAGGATAATTAAAAAGGACCAGCACTTAGGGAGGTTGAGATAAGAGAATCGCAAGTTCAAAGCCAGCCTCAGCAATGAGGAGATGCTAAGCAACTCAGTGAGACCCTGTCTCTACATAAAACACAAAATAGGGCTGGGGATGTGGCTCAGTGGTCGAGTGCTCCTGAGTTCAATCCCCGGTACCAAAAAAACCCCACACAACCCCCTCCCCCGCAAAAAAACTAAATAAAGGCATTTTGTCCATTTACAACTCAAAACCCCCCCAAAAACTCATTTTCTATCTATATATACATATGTAGATACACACGCACGCACACTTATAAATATTTCAATATGGAACAATCTTCCAGATACTGCTGTTACACGAAAACAGCACTTTGTCTGGAATGTAACTGTATTTACGTGCACACAAGTGCACTCAGGCGTGCCCGTATGCTGGTACAACACAAACGCTCTAGAAGGACATGTAAGAAATTATAAGCAGTAGTTATCTCTGGGGAGATAACTGTGAAGAGAAACAGTGAAGGAGAATCTTTGAGTTCTACTCAGTGTATTTCCATATTCTGTTTTAGTAAGCTCAAAATAAACTACATATTTCTACATATTATATAATGATACGCGGTGATAATTTAGAAAAAATGAATAAGAAGTAGGCTCTAACTCTAAGAATTTTTTTTAATATTTCTTAGTTATCAATGGACTCTTATTTTATTTATATGCAGTGCTGAGAATTGAACCCAGTGCCTCACACATGCTAGGCAAGCTCACAAGACAAGATGCGTGGTGAGGATTCTGGAGCATCATCCTAGAAGGCCGATCTATACTGCTCTCTTTTCCTTTCCTGTTTAAATATTTTTTAGTTGTCAATGGACCTTTATTTTATTTTTATTTATTTATATGCGGTGCTGAGAATCAAACCCAGTGCCTCACGCATGCTAAGCAAGCGCTCTACCACTGAGCCACGCCCCAGCCCCTCCCGTTCTGTTCTTTACTGAGGACCTGACTATTTAATTCAGTGCACCTGGCAGTCACAAGGCTGGCAAAGGCAAGGACTGAATTTCATGATATTTACTTTAAAAAACTGCCTACCTGCCATAAAGAATGGATACTGGAAATGGCTGCTAAGACTTTCCTTAGATAAGGAATCTGTAACAAGAAATAAAATGAAAAGTTGTAAAGACCACCAAAATGGAAAGTTTCAACATGAAATATCAGCTTCTTAATGCTTTAAAAGCAATAATCATAAAAGTCCATATTCCATGAACACTGCCAGAGAAATTCACTTTAAGCCTATAAATATCAGAAAAAGCCAGGCTTCTGTGCATTTCCAGCGCAATGCAGATCATTTCTGAGCGTGTACTTTCTCTAGCTTACCACCATGCTCCTTCAGCTTGGCAGGAGTGTGGTGGCAGTGGATATTTTCAGCATGTACCTGCTCAGTAACAGGTTACAATTTGAATCGTGTGGGGGATGTTATGTATGAGTTTCCAGAAATCCTTAGTCTTACCATATTGAAGCCAAGAAGCTTTTGCAGGAGCCCATTCCAAAGCTGCAGGTCATAGATTTTGAATTCTAAACAAAGCTCTGTAACCAATCTTACCGCCTGAAGCCAAACAAAAACAAATTGGAAAAAAGAAAGAAAGATAAGAGGGAAAAAAAGTAATCATATTATTTTGAGACATGGGTAAGTCCAAAGACCTCTGAGAAAGGTAGGGCAGCTTAATCCAGGATGGGTGCATCATCTACAATGTTTACTGCCTAATTTCAAGGAAGGCTTCTTTCTTTTCTTTTCTTTTTTCTTTTTTTGGTACTGGGGATTGAACTCAGGGGTATTCTATCACTGAGCCACATCCCCAGTCCTATTTTGTGTTTTATGTAGAGACAGGGTCTCACTCAAGGAAGGCTTCTTTCTAAGGAAATAGAAATTCTTCTTTGTCTTTCTTCTACTTACAAAGTTTGCCTGCCCTAGGCTCCAACTGCCTCGACACCAAGTCCCCAAAGGCAACTGAACAGAAGAGGAAATACACCCCTCCCCATGGGGGGACACATGGCCTTGCCCCTTGACAAGCCTTGGAGAGGACTAAAGTGCTTTCTTAATATTGGCAGGGATGATGGCCCATGGGCTTCATTGAAGCAAAGGGGAGTTTCTTGTTGCCATGGTCATCCATGTGCCAGGACAGAACATAGGAAAGGCCAGTAGACCTGCTTAGGGAGAAGGGGTCTCTCAGGACCCTGAGCAAAGGTGAGCAGCCGAGTGGCTGCAATAGCACAAGTGAAGACCAGAGCCCACGCCCGCTGACCCTGCATACCATAGGCTCGTGGCTGTGGTTTTTCCACAGGCCCTTGACCATTCCTTCTTTAGGACTGTTGCAAAATAATTCACATGTGATGGGGATATTCAATGTCTCAAAAGCTGCCAGAAAAGTTATACATTTCAAATAGGATCTGGAAAACAGAGTGTTTGTAAAAATCATTCTCACAGGCTACACTTGCAAAAAATAAAAAATAAAATAAAAATCAAAAGTAGCCACAAGGAGGTATAAGGCCAGTTTGTTGTTAAATGTCCATTTTGGGCTTTAAATATATTCACAGAATGTAATATTAGATACCAATAAATTTCAGGGAGATAGAGAAAATATTGTTTCTAAATACTGCTAAGAAATGATAGAGATAAGATGCTCTAAAAGGCCTATTTCCCTTTTGGACTACGTTGACACAGCTATTCAAAGGCACTCTAATAAAAGGCTTTAAAGTTACAGCCTCCCCTCAAAAAAGTTTTCTATTTCTTAAAACAATTCAACAAATTCTACTTACTTTACTTCTTCAATGGGTTTTTTGAAGAGAGATTCTATAGTTTCCTTGTCAGCCAAATAGAAGAGACACTGAAGAGCTCGTGTTTTATGGGCAAAAGTTAACTGACGCATGCCCAGTGCCTGCAAAACCAAAAAAAAGGGTGGTGCAAGCCTGTAATCCTGGCACTTAGCGAGGCTGAGACAGGAGAATTGTGAGCTCAAAGCCAGTGTCAGCAATGGCAAGACGCTAAGCAACTCAGCGAGACCCTGTCTCTACATAAAATAAAATAGGGTTGGGGATGTGGCTTGGTGGTCTAGTGCCCCTGAGTTCAATCGCCAGTACCAAAAAAACAAAACAAAACAAAGAAAACCCAAAAGGCTTGGAGATGGACACACCTGCATGCTGTAGTTGGGTAAATGGGTGTCAAGCTAGGCAACATGAGCAACATCATTTTTTTCCCTTAAAGCTGATCTCTGCCCTTCAGAAATACACAGAAGAGAACAGTGGTTCTCAGAATGCAGTTCGTGGACCTGGAGGGGCACCCCTCAAACTTTAGGAAGAAAAAGGTCAAAACTATTTTCATTATAATGCTAGATTTTTTTGCCTTTTATACTGTTGATATTTGCACTGATGGTGCAAAAGCAGTGGTGGGGGGCTGGGATTGTGGCTCAGTGGTAGAGCGCTTGCCTTGCATGCATGAGGCACTGGGTTCGATCCTCAGCACCACATGAAAATAAATAAAATAAAGATATCGTGTCCATCTACTACTAAAAAAAAATTAAAAAAAAAAAAAAAAAAAGCAGTGGTGAGTGCAAATGCTGGTAGAATACGGGCGGGGACCCTGCCATCCTGGTAGCTACTGTATTCACAGGCACGCACTCAGCACTGAAAACCAAAGATGAGCTGGGCATGGTGGCCACATCTGTAACCCCAGCGACCTGGGAGGCTGAGACAGGGGGACCACAAGTTTGATTCTAGCTTTGGCAACTTAGACTCTGTCTCAAAATAAAAACCAAAAAAGGGCTAGAGATACAGTTCAGTGATAGAGCACACCTGGGTTTGATCCCTGGTAAAGGGGAGAAAAAAGTCCCATAAAGATGACTTTTACTAACCAGGCGCGGTGGCGCAAGCCTGTAATCCCAGCACTTAGGGAGGATGAGATGGGAGAATCACGAGTTCAAAGCCAGTCTCAGCAATGGCGAGGCGCTAAGCAACTCAGTGAGACCCTGTCTCTACATAAAACACAAAATAGGGCTCTATGGATATGGATGTGGCTCTGTGGTCGAGTACCCCTGAGTTCAATCCCTGGTACTTTAAAAAAAAAAAAAAAGATGACTTTTACTTAAGAATGTTCTTCATGAAGCACTAAAAACTGACTTTATCGGTTGGGGATGTAGCACAGGGGTAAAATACTTGCCTGGCAAGATTGAGGCCCTGGGTTCCATCCCAAGCACTACACACACATACACATAACAATTATTAAACCACAACTCTTGGGTATATATTACATTAACAAGAATTCAGGGCTGTGGCTCAGTGGTAGAGCACTTGCCTAGCACATGTGAGGCACTGCGTTGGATCCTCAGTACTACATAAAAAATAAAATAAAATAAAGATATTGTATTCACCTACAACTAAAAAATAAATATTAAAAGAATTCACATTTGAATACATGTTAATGTTAATTATAATGCATTCATTAATACCCTGTAAGGAAAACAAAGTTCACCTAAAGCATACTGCAGCAGGAGGAAAAGTGCCATCTGGCTGAGCTAAACTAAATAGCCACTGATGAGGGAATACCATTTTTGTTTGAAAGAATGACTGAAAGACAAGCTAATGTGCAAGGAACTCACATTCAGTACCTTACTCTCCCCCTTTCCTCCCGAGGCTCACTTTCCCAGTGGCTCTGCACCCTTCCTCTCTGCTCCAGCTGACCCCTATACACAAAAGCCTGACATCCAAAGCAGCTCTGCTGCCTTTAGTGGAGTCTAGTTGGAGTTTAGTGGTGACTGGAGCCGAGGCGGGTGACGGAGGGGCGTGAGGCTGAACTGGGACTCTTCTCAGGGCCAGTTTGCTTGGTGCCCTGGTATGAGGAAAGCAGACTGACCCAGAAGTTAATAATCCTGAATGCCCCAAACCTGTAGGAGCTGTCAATAGGTCACCATTTGGTCTGCTAAGTGGACATTACAGAGGCCAGTGCTAAAAAGAGCATACTGTATTTAATAATCCTTGTTTATAAATTAAAATAAGTACTTATTAACTTTTTTTTTGTGGTGCTGGGGATTGAATCCAGGGCCTTGTGTACATGAGGCAAGTACTTTACTAACTGAGCTATATCCCCAGCCCGGTACTTATTTTTAGTGTTGATGGACCTTTATTTCATTTATTTATTTGTGGTGCTGAGAATTGAACCCAGTGCCTCACGCATGCTAGGCAAGCGCTCTACCACTAAGCCACAAACCCAGCCCAGTACTTATTACTTTTAATAAATAACTGAGTGTTATCTGAATCACCTATTATAAAATTGAGCATGATAAATATGCAGGAAAACATGTTAAGTTGAGATACACCCAAGTGTTCTGATTAAGTTTATAGAGCTTACAGTTGTAGCTGATGTCGCACATACAAATAGCATTCTTGAACTATAATCAATCGGGCGAGACAGGAGGAGATACACGGCTCTGGAAAAAAAAATTCAGTTACATTCATTTTGAAACCTAGTGATAGATTACCACAATAATAGAGCTGCATTTCTGTCCACAGTAAAAGCCATCAGACATCCCAAATGTAAACCAGAAGGATTATGGGCCAATGATATTTTTGCTTTCCCTTATAAGATGCTTAATCTTTTCTTGAGTTCCTTCACAGCTAAAGAGGATAATATATACAATAAATGCCAGGCCTCAGCAACCTAATCTATAAAGCAGCTAGCCAGTCTCTGACAATTTAAATTCTCTATTTAAGAACTTGATATAAACCAAAGCTGCGAAGTACACTGAATATCACACATATGAATTTCTGTTTTAGTAATACCCAGGGCCTTTTAACTGGCACATTTCAACCTATAGCCTCAGGGCTGGTGGGCCACTGCCAGGAAGGGCAAGAGGTAGGCACAGGGAGAGGGGTGGAGTGGACTCAGCTGGAAAAGGCAGGACGTTTGCATAAAGGGTGCTTCTGGAACTTGTTGTCCTCGGTATCTTTCCTCTTTAATTGTTTCTGTTGAAGACTTGCCATCTGGCTGGTACAGCTAGACCCATCAGGAGCTCTCTCTCGCTTGGACAAAGGGTGCAACTGCTTTTAAAAGATCAAGCAAGGGGTTTGGGGTGTAGCTCAGTGGCAGAGCACTTGTCTAGCAGGTCCTAGGCCTTAGGTTCAATCCTCAGTCCTGGGGGAAAGAATGACTAAGTAAGGATGAAGACGGGGTGCAGTCCAGAGGCAAGAAGGACAGGGAGTAGGTATTAGGTCAGCTCTGCTCCAAACTAGGAGAGATTATTTTCTTGGGCTTCTCTATGGAAGTCATCTCACAATCAGATCTCCAGGGATGAAGCAGGGTGCAGGGCCTCATGCCCCTTGATCTATTTTTGGTCTACATCAGGAATGGCAAAAAGTTAGCATGTGTGCCACCATGCCCCCTCCCATTCCTATGCCAAGCATCATTAATGAATTACCACATTCTATGTGACTCAAGTCCAGATTCAGTCTTCTTAAGAGAGTAAGCCATGAGCCATCACTCAGCACATTTGATGAAAGCAACCTATCTTTCTTGGTCTCAGTGTTAGGTTAGAAGCACAGAAGAAATTTGGTGGCCCATATTTCAGCCATCCCAGCATATCAAAGTGAGAGAGTACATAGGGGTCTCGTGACAAAGACCAAGATAATAAAAAAGTTGTCCTTTACTTGAGATATAAAGATAACCTAGAAACCTTTGACATCTGCAGGAACATGAGGATTTAGAAATTCTGGATCCTGCAGGGCACAGTGGTGCACGCCTGTAATTCCAGCACTTTGGGAGGCTGAGACAGGAGAATTGCGAGTTCAAAGACAGCCTTGGCAACAGTGAGTCACTAAGCAACTCAGTGAGAGCCTGTCTCTAAATAAAACACAAAATAGGGCTGGGGATGTGGCTCAGTGGTTGAGTACCCCTGAGTTTAATCCCCAGTACCAAAACAAAAAAACAAAAAAAAGAAATTCTGGATCCTGCGGTCTCTGATTTCTTCCAACAAACACTTATAACCTACATCAATGAACTGATTCTTCTCAGAGACTCTGCCCAAAGTTATATCTAGTAAGTGTTTTAAAAACCAACATCTGAAAAATGTATTGATAAGATTTCTATTGGACATTAAGGTAAAGGCCCATATGAACAAAGGCAAATAGTACCTTCGTAGTGCTTCATCTTCCTGAAGTTCAAATAATTCTGAGGGTTCCTTCGAAAACATAAGGAAAAAAAGTCAGAACCATAAGTTTATAACTTAAGTCAGAATCTTATAGTTTGTGACTATACAAACTTTCACCTTATAAAAATCTACATGAAAAACCCAATGTATAAAATTATTTCATGAAAAGATTTTTGTTCAAATGATGAGTTTATTCACATTTAATCACACAATAAATATTTACCAAGCACTTACAACAAGACAGGTCCTGTTCTCAGTATATGGGTTGCCTGAGCAAACAAAACAAATACTCCTGTCTTTCTGGGACTTATATTCATTAGACAATTCTTCAAAGATAAGAACTCCAGGAGTTTAAAATGAGCCATTCATTAATTCAGCACATAGTCATTAGGACCTACTAAAGTGCAGTTATGGTTCCCAGCATCAAAGAACCTTTAGTTTGGTGTTTTGAATTTACATGTAACTTGAAATACCTACAAATACTGGCTTCTAGAGTCAACCACAGATTCTCAATGGCCAAGATATGCTTTTTTCTTTTTCTTTTTTTTTTGGTACTGGGGATTGAACTCAGAGGCACTCAACCACTGAGCCACATCCCCAGCCCTATTTTGTGTTTTATGTAGAGACAGGGTCTCACTGAGTTGCTTAGCACCTCGCTGTTGCTGAGTCTGGCTTTGAACTCGCGATTCTCCTGTCTCAGTCTCCCTAAGTGCTGGGATTACAGGCTTGAGCCACCGCACCCGGCTCCAAGATATGCTTTTAAACTCTGTCTTAACTGGAACTCAGTCCTGGCTCTTGGTAAATACTTCAAAAAATACTTGTTGAATTGAATGCTAAGTGTATAAAAATTACAAATTAAAAACCTAGCCAGGCATGGTGGTATATGCCTATAATCCCCGTGACTGGGGAGGCTGAGGATTGCAAGTTCTAGGCCAGCCTCAGCAACGCAGAGAAACCTTGTCTCAAACTAAAACATAAAAAGGGCTGGGGATGTAGCTCAGTGGTTAAGTGCCCCTGGGTTAAATCAACAGTACCAAAACAACAACAGTAACAAAAAACCACCATCTAGGGTTGGGGATGTAGTTCAGTAACAGAATGTGGAATGTGTGCTTAGCATGCTCCAAGCCTTGGGTTTAATCCCCAGCACCAGAACAACAATACAAATAATAATAATAATAATTTTAAAAATAAAAGCCTAATGTCATGTTATGTTAGCTATGCTATTTGTTTACAAATGGATTCTTTTCCAATGATATTTGCCTGACTAGATAAAGAATTATAGAATCTACTTATTACATTCTACCTAAAAATTCAGAATGATGTAAAAAATTCTGGATTTTTTTTTTGGTACCAGGGATTGAACTCAGGGGTACTCGACCATTTAGGCACATCCCCAGACCTATTTTGTATTTTATTTAGAGATAAGGTCTCACTGAGTTGCTTAACACCTCGCTTTTTTTTTTTTTTTTTAATATTTTTTTAGTTGTTGATGGATACAATGTCTTTACTCTATTGCTTGGTATGTGGTGCTGAGGATCGAACCCAGGGCCCCACGCATGCAAGGCAAGCGCTCTACTGCTGAGCTACAATCCCAGCCCCACACCTCGCTTTTGCTGAGACTGGCTTTGAACTCACGATCTGCCTGCCTCAGCCTCCCAAGCCTCTGGGATTACAGGCATGTGCTACCATGCCTGGCAAAACATTCTGGATTTTGATCACTGAATCCCGTCATAAATTTTAGATGTTAATTATACTATTTCTAAAAACAGACATTATGTGTGTCCTCGTGTGATCTACTGAAAACACATCACCTATGTACTATTCTTGACTAAAATATACAACCACAAAGCTGTATATGGTGGTATACATCTGTAATCCTAGTGACTCTGGAGGCTGAGGCAGGAAGAATGCAAATTTGAGATCAGACTGGGCAACTTAGTGAGACCTTGTCTTAAAAAATGTACAAAAAGGGGCTAGGGTTATGGTGCAGTGGTAGCGTGCTCGCCTAGCACACAGGAGGCACTGGGTTCAATCCTCAGCACCACATAAGAAGAAAATAAAGCTACTTAAAAAAAAAAATTAAAAAAAAAAAGTACAAAAAGCTGAGGGTGTAGTTCAGTGGTAGAGCACTCCTGAGTTTAATCTTCAGTACTGAAAAGAAAGGGAAGGAAGGAAGGAAGGAAGGAAGGAAGGAAAGAAGGAAGGAAGGGAGAGAGAAGAAAAACAAAGCAAAAAAAAAAAAAAAGGTGACAGCCCTGACAAACACAGAGTATAACCACAGACCAGGTCCGGGCGCGGTGGCGCAAGCCTGTCATCCCAGCACTTAGGGAGGCTGAGACAGGAGAATCGCGAGTTCAAAGCCAGCCTCAGCAACAGCGAGGTGCTAAGCAACTCAGTGAGACCCTGTCTCTACATAAAACACAAAATAGGGCTGGGGATGTGGCTCAGTGGTCGAGTGCCCCTGAGTTCAATCTCCAGTACCAAAAAACCCAAAAACAAGGCTTTCTTTGAAAAGTCTGTGTTCCTGACTAGAGGGCTGTACCTTGCAGGATGAGCGCTCAGCCTTTGTGAGGAGCCCTGAACTGCTACTCCACGACCCCATGGGCCCAGTGGGTACCTACCGCACCAGGTGCTGTGGAGGGACACAGCCATTTTTCCAACAGCATGTCCCATATTTTTTCCAAATTAATTTCATTGACTTCAGCTATTTCTTTAGCTGCTGCATGTATATCTAAGATATCCAAGATAAAGAATTTGAAAAAAGAGAAAGTTGAGTTTTCAATATTAGATAACTGGGAATCAATACAATAGTTCTTCCTGGACCCAAAATAGTTTTGTCCTCACCGGGATAATCCTTGCCAGATGAATTCTGCATTCTTTGATTGATGCTGGGATGCTCGTACAGGCTGACGATGAGGTGTGCCGGCTTTCCAATCACCCTTAAATATTCCCCAGTGTTCAGCTTGTGGGCTATGAGCACAGCCTCTGTGCCTGAGCGCCGGAACTGCAGATGGAGTTTCTTTAACAAAGCCTGGGCCTTTTCACGTGTTTCATCCTTTTGAAAAATTGCAAGAAAAAAGAATTATTTTATAAACCTAATAAAACTCATTTTGTAAATCTCAGCAGAGGCTAAGATTCCATCTTCATCAATCATGGCCCTCCCTTCCTCAGCTGTATCCTGAAGCATCTCTCATTCAAAGCCATGGTCTTCCTCCTCCACTTCAGGCACAAGGGCAGGATGAGATGTGCTAGGCAAGCATAGTGCAAATTAAGAAGAGAGCAGAGCCTTCAGGCTTCTGGTTTAGACACACCTGAGGCGGGATGTTCTCTAGCCATCTCTCAGCTAAATACAGGCAGAACTTCAAACTAGACATCTTGAAGGAGCCTAAAAAGACAAAGAGATTTATGAACAATTCTCAGTCCTTTTAAGACAATGTAGCTTGGTCAAATCAAGTACTTTTGAATTACACAAATGAGCATTCAGTAAAAAACAAAGCCAGTAGGAGAAAAGAATCAAAGCAGGAAGCCAAGTCCAGGAGGTCACTTGTTGGCTTCCACTCCTGCTCCCTAGGCTGACATTCTCCCACAAGTTTCCCATGCATGTGTGTGACAATCCCAGCCACCATTCCACCTTGTTTCTTGGCTGTCTTTACAAGTCAGCCACACACACGAGGTACTGGATATCTTGCAGCAATGAAGCAGTATGAATAACAGAGCAGGCCCGTCTCCCTAGTGTGACAGCTGGACACGAGTCATGTGCAAGGGGTCAAAGTTTGGTCTGATTCTTTCTCTTCTGAGTTTTGTTTTGTTTGCTTGTATTCTTGTTTTACTTTTTGGAGAAAAGACAATTTATGTGAAGGAGGATTCTTGCTCATGGATTTGATTCCAAGGACTGAGACCTCAGGGTTGAGGGTGACCTGAAGTATGATCCTCAGCTACTTTGTGTCCACAGGGAGCATGTGGAGCCTCCACTGGGGAAGGTATTTAGCCTTATTATTGGAGGAGGTTTTCCTTTCTCTGTTTTATGCATCTCTTGTTAGATTACACACCTTCACCCAGTACCAACATCCCACTGACTTCTGAACAGTCAGTGGGTCTGTGACTCAGTGCCTTGGTTCATTTTGTCCCCTCCAGCCCTGATCCTTCCCCACATGCCTCCATATCCACTCATGTTCCTGGTCTGGCCTGGATGTCACCTGGTCCATGAAGCCTCTACCTCGTTCCAGGGCACTGTCTTTGCTAGAGAGTGAAGGTATCTGTACCTGCACCCCTTGTTGCATTGTATGCCAATGGGAATTAGGCATTACTCCCCTGGAACATACAAGAACATATATTTTATGTGATACTTTATATTCACTTTGTATATACTAATCACTCATTTTGTGGGTGGGCTGTGCAATGCTATTTAGCTTGTGGAGCAATGACCTGTGATTACCAGCCTGAGGCCCACAGATCCTCTCAGTTCAAATATATAGATCAAAATGGTTTTTTTTGGTACTGGGGATTGAACTCAGGGGCACTCGACCACTGAGCCACATCCCCAGCCCTATTTTGTGTTTATTTAGACATAGGGTCTCACTGAGTTGCTGAGCGCCTGGCTGTTGCTGAGGCTGGCTTTGAACTCATGATTTTCCTATCTCAGCCTCCCTAAGTGCTGGGATTAAAGGCATACACCATCACGCCTGGCTAGATCAATACCTTTAAAAGTTATTTTTACTCATATTATAAGGGTTTAACCTGGTCATCATGCTAGTTAGAAGCTCTGATTGGCAGCTTTAGGTCTCCTGTTTAAAAACTTAAATAAGTTAATTAAGTCGAGGAAGTTTTTCAATGATGAAGATATTTTTGGTAAAGACTGGAAACTGTCTACTTGGTGCCTAGGGAAAATGTTATGAATTAGTGTACATACAAGCCATTAACTTTTCTTTATATTAATTCAGAAGTATCTGTCAAATAAATAACAGTTTTTCAATAAAAAAATAAAAAACCCAAGCCGGGCGTGGTGGCTCATGCTTGTATTCCCAGCACTTTCGGAGGCTGAGACAGGAGAATTGCGAGTTCAAAGCCAGCCTCAGCAATGGCGAGGTGCTAAGCAATTTAGTGAGACCCTGTCTCTACATAAAACACAAAATAGGGCTGGGGATGTGGCTCAGTGTTCAAGTGCCCCTAAGTTCAATCCCTGGCACCAAAAATAAATAAATAAATAAATAAATAACCCAAATCAAATTATAATCACACACTTATAATCCCAGCAGCTTGAGTGGCTGAGGTCAGAGAATTGCAAGTTTAAGGCCAGCCTCAGCAACTCTGCAAGGCCCTAAGAAATTTAGCGACCTTGTCTCAAACTTTTTTTAAAAAAAGGCTGGGGATATGGCTCAGTGGTTCAGAGTACTTCTAGGAGTTCAATCCCCTGTACCAAAAACAAAAACAAGAAAACCAAAACCAAAACCAAAAAACAAAACCAGTTTCCTATTTTAATGCCAATTACAGGAGATTCTGTACCTTCGGGTATCTCCTGGGTGAGAGTGATGGCAATGGCCACGGCCCACTCCGGGTTGACTATAGACAGCAGGTAGGACTCGATGGTCTGCGTGATCTTAGCTATTTCCCTGTTCATCAGTGCAGAGGACTTAGCTGGTGTCAACTTCAGGAGCTTGGGCTTCAAGTTCTTTTCAAAAACGTGTTTGGCTGTAGACACGTAGAGAGTGTCTAGAGAAAACTTCAGAGAAAAAGGGAGTTAAATTTTTTTTTGTGAAAGCAGCATAAAGTCTTTGTACTCGGTGTCAGGATTAGTTATAGCATGCAGAAGCCTCTTACAAGGTTTTAAACCATTACCTTCATTAATTTAGAAATTAAGAGCAGGGTTGGGAGAGACTCTTCACTGAGCTCTGAAGCTAGAAAGGAAAGGAGAAGAGTATGATTTGCTTGAGAAAAAACTGTTGACTAGCTGGAAAAATTCCATAAGTTCACAAACATACAGAGAATTTTCCAGAAGTTCTGTGCTGTGCCAAATAATATCAGGTGAAAAGGCAGTCTAGTCTGGGCGGTTGATGGCAGAGTGATCACATGCTCTAACATGTACTGGTATTCTAGGTCCACTGGAGGGGAGATTCTTCTGTATGACTCCAAATGTTTCAGAAGACTCAATGCCTACATTAAAATAAGAAAGTAATTTCCTGTAAGAAGGATCTAATCCTACACTGTCTCAAAGTTGTCAAACCCTGTGTCATCCTATGTGGCCTTTCTTTAGACAGTCTCATTTTCACAAAGACCAGCAAAACCATTTCTAGTGTTCCCTGTAATCAAATATTTATAAACCAAAATCAATACCATCACTGAAGAAGTCATAATAGGAAAAACCAGTAGAACCTTGTTGGCAGGATGTTTTGTAAATGAGACTGGCAGTTCTTGACGTACTCTTGTTTTTTAGTATGGGTAACTGACCCCAGTGGTGCTTAATCACTGAGCCACATCCCAGCCCATTTTATTTTTATTTTTAAAATATTTTTTTAGTTGTAGGCAGACACAATACCTTTATTTTTAATTTTTATGTGGTGCTGAGGATCAAACCCAGTGCCTCACCTGTGCTAGGTGAGCACTCTACGGCTGAGCCACAACCCCAGCTCCAGCCCATTTTATTTTTTTTGAGACAAGATCTCACTAGGTTACTTAGGGCCTCACTAAATTGCTGAGCCTGGATTTGAAGTTGTGATCTTCCTGCTTCAGCCTCACAAGTAGCTGGGATTAAAGGTGTGTGTCATAGCACCCAGCCTTGATGTACTCTTCAATATTTTGAAATATTACTTAAAAAAATACTTGAATTCACTTTATTTTTTGTAAAAATTTTATTCATCATTTTAAAGACAGGGTCTCCTTATGTTGCCCAGCCTAGTATTGAGCTCCTAAGCTCAAGAGGTCCTTCTAACTCAGCCTCCCATATAGCTGGAATGATGGCTACACATCATGATGCCAAGCTTGATTTAATTTTAAAAACAGAAGCTTTAGGGGCTGGGGCTACAGCTCAGTGGCAGAGTACTTGCCTAGTATGTGTGAGGCACTGGGTTTAATCCTTAGCACCACATAAAAATAAACAAATAAAATAGAGGCATTCTATATAACTACCAAAAAATAAAGTAAAATAAAAAATTTAAAAAAAACAGGCTTTAGATCTAAAATTAATTCTCTACGTCCTTTGTCCATCTTATGCTTATATTTTCTGTTTTAGGGCTTGCATAACCTTTTAACCAATCATTTTTCTTTTAATTTTAAAATCTAATTTTAAAAAATATACAAGCCACTAGGATCAAAATTCAGAAATGAGCCGGGTGCAGTGGCATAAGCCTGTAATCCCAGCACTTTGGGAGGCTGAGACAGGAGAATCACGAGTTCAAAGCCAGCCTCAGCAAAAGTGAGGCACTAAGCAACTCAGTGAGATCCTGTCTCTAAATAAAATACAAAATAGGGTTGCAGATATGGCTCAGTGGTCAAGTGGCCCTGAGTTCAATCCAAAAAAAAAGATTGAAAAGGGTACTCCCCATTCAAAAAAAAAAAAAATTCAGAAATGATTAAGAAGTTAATGAGTCAGGGGTGGCCTATATTCCCAGTGACTCAAGAAATAAGAAGATCACAAGTTCAAGGGCAGTCTCAGCAAATGTATAAGATTCTCAGTAACTTAGCAAGACCCTGTCTCAAAATAAAATATAAAAAAGACTGGGGATGTAGTTCAGTGGTTATGCTCCTGGGTTCAACGATAGCACATAAAAAGTTAATAAAAGGGACCAGAAATGTAGTTCATGGTAGAATGCTTGCCTGGCATGATTGAGTACCTCAAAAAATATATAAGTAAATAAATTTTTTAAATGAAAAAAAAAAAGAAGTTAATAAAAGTATTCAAATAGAATTGAGAGTCCTGAACCAGGTGTGGTGGCTCAAACCTATTATCTCAGTGACTCAGGAGGCTGAAGTATGAGGATCAAGTTTTAGGCTAGCCTCAGCAACATAGGGAGACCTTGTCTTTTTTTTTAATTTTAAAAATTTTTTTAGTTGTAGATGGACACAATATCTTTATTTATTTTTATGTGGTGCCGAGGATTAAACCCAGTGCCTCATGCATGTGAGGCAAGCGCTCTACCACTGAGCTACAATCCCAGCCCGGAAGACCTTGTCTTAAAGAAAAAATAAAAGGGCTGGGGATACAGTTCAGTGGTAGAGTACTTGCCCATCATGCATGAGACCCTGGGTTTAACTCCTAATACTGTAAGAGAAAAGAAGAATTGAGTATGCTGGACCTACCTATTAATACACAAAGCTGAATCTACCTGAGTCCCATGTCTTTTTGTTCTTGCTAGTTAGCAAATAATGTTGCCTTAATTCTTCACAATTAATGCTTTAGTGACTATACTCTTGGACGGCAGATTGAAATCACCTCACTACAGGAAAAACAGGATGACAACAAATGATAAAATACAAATAGCATGAAAATCTTGGTATTGGATTTCTTTTAAAGAAAAAGATCTAGAATAAAGTGTGGAGTTTAAAAGAACATTAAAGTATAATCCAGGCTGGGTGCAGTGGTGGACGCCTATAATCCCAGAGACTTGGGAGACTGAGGTAGGCGGAATGTGAATTCAAAGGCAGCCTCAGCAATGGTGAGGTGATAAGCAACTCAGTGAGATCCTGTCTCGAAATAAAACACAAAACAGGGCTGGGGATGTGGCTTAGCAGTTGAGTGCCCCTGAGTTCAATCCCAGTACCAAAAATAAAAAAATAATAATAATCCAGAAGAAAGATATAAAAATAATGTAATATTATTTATAACCTAAATAAAAGCATGAAGATGACTTTAAAATATTTAATGTATTTGTCATACCTGATTAATATTAATATTGGTTATCTTCTCGTCAGCTCTTTCTATAACTTTCAGAACAACTTCAATCATTTCATAGTCATAGGGGTCCAGCTGTATAAAAACAAAAATATATCATTTTGAGAAGATGCCGCCATGCCAATAGTTTTATTCAATAATGTTCTTTGGTATAGATTATGCATATAAAGTCTCAATATACTACAACTTAGATAAATTATTATTTTAAACTAAAACTAAAACTTTCTTACTTCTAAAATTATCTCAATTTGAATAAATAAATATGCTTTAAAATGTCTTGAAATCAAAAAAGCTACACAAGGTAAAGTTGTTTTAATAAACAAAGATGCTTTGAGGGTACTAAATACATAGAAATGATGAACCCATGACAAAAATTTCAACTGGATTTTGAAATTGAAGTTCTACTTCTTCCACTTGATGATGGGAAAACTAGGACAGGAAGAAACTGGCTTTTCCTTGGAAATGACTTAACTGTAATCGTGGGCCTCCATGGAAAGTGTCTCAGAGGATTCCATTTTAGCTCTATTACTGTAATACAAGAATTAACTGGGTGCTCTATATATACTTATGAAAAGAAGAAACATTCTTTTTGTTCTTTGTTTCTGCCCACTCACCGTTAATTCTTCTATTTTTTTAAATGCCAACTAAAGTCACATAAAAACGTAAGTGGGAAGATGGTTTATTATACCTAGAAAATTTTAGCAAGTCTATATAATTTTTGGCTGAATTACAAGCAAAATGTAATATAAAAAATTTCCTGCAGCTTTACAATCTCATATTCCCTGCCTTCCACTCTGATCCCATCAAGCTACCAAATGCCTTCAAAATTCTAACTCTCAGATTCCTAAAAAAATAATCAGACAAAGGCAGGAAAATACACACATAAAGACATTCACATTCATTGAAACAATTTATAATTACACAACTAAAACAGTTCAAACAGTTCAAATTCCCATCCATAAAAGGCTGGTTAAATATAGTATGTTTTATCTATATTATGGAATAATAAATAAATAGGACAATTACTACTCTAAGGATAGTATATTTAGTGTAGAATAGTCATTACACTAAACTACTAATGTTTTATATCTAGAGAGAGAAAGTTTTCCCTTTTGATTTATACCTTTCTAATTTGATCTTTATTTAAAGAATGTGTGCTATTCTCAAAAATTTAGACGGGAAAGGCTATTTCTATTTTGGAAAAAAAAGGCAAAACAATAAATATAAAATAAAATAAATAAAATAAATAAAAATACAACTCATACATCCAGTTATTTCATGTATCTATTAAGAGTGGGAAGGATATTTGAGGTTACTCAATATATTCATTTTCCATTCATCTACCTTACGTAGTATTCCACTGAGACTGATGACCAAATCTTTTGTGCTCGTCAGTAAAGGAACCATTTCGATGGCTTTGGCCAGGAGTTTTGAATGCTGCTGCTTTGTAGACGCCTGGTTTGTCTCTCCCTGGCTTTGGTTGATGTTCGTGTTGTGGAGCAGTGTTTCAATGAACAGCTGAAGAGCAGCATCACAGTCCAACTGAAATGTGCTAGAAGAGGCATTAGTTCCACATTCATCTCCCCGTGCATGCATTTCCATGCCACAGTTCTGAATGGCAAGGTTCTGACTGACAACTCAGGTACATGCTCCTGTCACTGAGGTTTAACCTTCCTAATGCCCATCCCTAAGATCAGATAAACTATAGATCATCAGCCGGGCGCGGTGGTGCAAGCCTGTAATCCCAGCACTTAGGGAGGCTGAGACAGGAGAATCGCAAGTTCAAAGCCAGCCTCAGCAATGGAGAGGCGCTAAGCAACTCAGTGAGACCTTGTCTCTACATAAAACACAAAATAGGGCTGGGATGTGGCTCAGTGGTCGAGTGCCCCTGAGTTCAATCTCCAATACCAACAAACAAAAACAAAAACAAAAAAAAAACTATAGATCATCAAAGCTAATCACTGCCTTTTGAAAGTCTGATATTAAGCCAGGTACAGTGGCACACACCTGTAATCCCAGTTACTTGGGAGACTAAAGCAGGAGGAGGATTGCAAGTTCTAGGTCAGCATGGGAAATTTAGCAAGACCTTGTCTCAAAATAAAATAAAATTTGAACAGGAGGCTGGATGTGGTGGCAGATACCTGTAATCCCAGCAACTTGGGAGGCTGAGATAGGAGAATCACAAGTTCAAAGGACCTCAAGCAACTTAGCAAGACTCTGTTCTCAAAATAAAAAATAAAAGGCCTGAGGATGTGGCTCAGTGGTTAAACACCCCTGGGTTCAATCCCTAGTACTCCCCCCAAGAAAAACCCCAAAGACCAGAGATTTGGGGATGTATGTAGCTCAGTGGTAAGAGTGCTTGCCAACCATGTGCAAAAGCCCTGGGTTCAAAGCTCAGTATCTCAAAAAAAAAAAAAAAAAAAAAAAAAAGGATGTACTTTGTTTCCTAAGTTAATGTGATTTAGATGTATGATTATAGTAGATCCCCTTACCCATGGTTTTGCTTTCTAAGGTTTTGGTTATCAACAATCAACAGAAGTCCAAAAAAATTAAATGTACAATTCAAGAAATAAACAAGTCACGTTTTTGTTTTTTGGTACCGGGAATTGAATTCAGGGGGCACCTAACCACAGAACCACATCCCCATCCCTTTTCGTATTATATTTAGAGACAGAGTCTCACTGAGTTGCTTAGGGCCTCACTAAATTGCTGAGGTTGGCTTTGAACTCTTGATCCTCTCTCAGCCTCCCAAGCTGCTGGGATTATAGGCATGCGCCACCAAGCCTGGCTACAATTCATGTTTTAAGTTGCCTCCTGTTCTAAGTGTGAGATGAAATCTCATGTATACGATACCCACCTGTCACTTAGTAGTTATCTTGATTATTAGATGGAAAAAATATAGTATGTATTAGGCAGCCACTGGAGGTCTTAGAACAGTTTTCATGGTAAGGGGCACTACAGTATGGAGAAGAATATCCCCAAGCTTTTTTGATCATAAGAATCATTGAGAGCTCCTATTAAAGATCCAAGATTCCTGGGTCTGAATCTGCTTAGTCAGAACTGCCAAGGAAAGGCCAGGAAACCTGTATTTTTTAGTCAAGGGACTTAGGTGATGCTTACCATGAAGCGAGTTCAAGAAATATGACACAGTGAATTTAAAAGGTGACATCATAAGAGAACTTAGCTTCGGATTTACTCATTTTGGCTGTGAGCAAAAGAACACAGCAGGGGTCTTTGGGCCACAAATAATAAGCACCTTGGTTACTGTGTCCTTACAGTAAGGATTACCAGTTGATTAAAGTAACAGCAAACATACACTGAAGTTTAAAGAATCACCTGCAGTATTCCAGAATGAGGCTTGTGTCCACATCTACGTTCTCCACGAGAGCTTTAATGAGGTCTTTCTTGGTGAGAATATGTTGCCTGAACACAGGCTGAAAAGAAATCTAGAAATAAGAGTAAAAGGACCCTCTGAACTGAAATGTATCAAAATAAGGGCAATGATATGACTTCCTATTTTACTGTCCTTTTTTTTTTTTTAAAGATACTTTTTTTAATGGCTCCTTCAACTTATTTTTATCATACTATTCAACTCAGTCATTGAGATTTGAGGTGTTTGGCTGTGGAGCCAAAACTCCTGAGCTGCCTGAATCCTCGCCTCTTCAGCAGCAGGGGTTGGGTGGTAATGTCTGTGGAACACACCTCATCACTGCATGGGAACAAGGTTTCAAAACACATACTGCTTCTGCAGTGGTTACCCTCCTGGATGAACCAACTGTTTGCGAGCAATATAAAACTTGACATATTTGGAAAATACAACAAGGTTCTGCTTGTTCTTTTACGAAGTCAAAAGTAAGGGCTGTTTAAAAAAAAAAAAGTAAGGGCAGTTTACTTTTCTCCAATAGGTGTTCTTAGAGCATGGTATCCTTGTATACACCCTAACATTATCTTTAACGAAGTAACAGCAGCAAAAACAAAAAAAAGTACAAGGCTAAACACTAGGCCTGAGAGAGCATAAATGCCAGTTGATACTTGATATAAGCAGATGAAAATGTCAAGCTTCTTTTAACTTCCTTAAAAATATATGAAAAGGGAAATGAAGCAAAGGTCCTAATTTCCTTGTGTGCTTAATATTACCAAAATTTCAGTACATAGATTTTCTCTCCCCAAAAGTAAAGGACAATGGGGCCTTTGTCTTAAGCTGTCTCACTGGGTAATTACCAGGATGGAGGAAACATCATAGCAATATGAATGCTCACCCCAAGTTTACCAAGACGAATACCCCACTGTGCATCAGTAATGAGCTCATGGAACTGAAGCCCTATTTCAATTTCCTGATAGAGACTGGCCAGCTGAGAACCCACCAGAGAGATTGCCTAAAAAATTAAAACAGAATTAAAACTTGATTACCAAAAGAATAAGTTCTTCCAACACCTTTTAGATGAAATTGAACAACAAAAACCATCTCCTTGGGCATAGTGTAGCTCAGTGGGAGGGCATGTGCCTATGCTGAGGCTCTGGGTTCCAACCTTAGCACCAAAAAAACAAAAAACAAACAAACAAAAAAACCCAAAAAAACCAACCCAAACAGACTATGATCTCCCTTGATGAAAACAGTATGAGTGTTATACATTGCCTTGTACCCTACTTTTTATATAGTATTTAAGATATTTCAGCTTTTGGCATGATATTATAAATTTAGCCTAGCTTTCCTTTACTAGAAAAGGGCAAATTTTAGTTATCCTGGAAGCAAAATACCAACAAAAAGGAAAATTTTAAAACAAGCAACTTCTAAGAAAAGTTTTCTAGCCTTTAAACTTGTCCTACAGAAAAAATTGACTCATGATTTAGGATTTCAAGTGCAAGGCATGAGGTCCTAAGGCTGCATGCAGGTTTTAAGAAATGAAAGCATCACAATCGAGTCGCGTGGTACTGATGACGTGTGCATCCACTCACCAGCATGTTACCAGTCAAGCTAAAGCTGGCAGAAACTGGGCCATTCTTCCACTAAACATTTAAGACCTGCTGGCAAAGTCAACTTCATGTCTTCCCCCTGATCTTCACTACTTCAAGAACAGAGGGTGGACTATCTCTCCCTTTGGAGATGGCCTGCATTCTCCCTTGGATGTATTCCTTGCCTTTCCTCAAGGGCTTCTCACTCTCAAGATCCCTCTGCCCTGCTATTCTCCCTTGAATGTGTATCTGCTTCCTAAGTTAATCGCTGTCTACGCCTTTGGTGTGTGCTCAAACTCCTTCCTCTCACGGATGCCAAGAATCCCGCTGGTCCTGAGTTGCCCCGCCTGGAACTCCTGGGGTCCTTTTTCAGAGACACCTCTTCTCCAGTGACATCTCTTGGTGGCCTGTAGGAGATCTTCAGAGGCACAGACTTTGTATCCTTTGGCTTATAACAATTCCAATTAAGAGGAGGGCAATGCAACAACTCCCGCTATCCCACAACTAAGACCAGTATCTGTGTCCGTCACAGTCAAGATAAGACCTTTGATCCCTGAGTAGGGAGGGTTATTGCCCCTTGCCAGCCATAAAAGATGGATCCTCACTCCTCATCATCCCTTAAGATTAAGGGATCAAAGTCTCATGAGGAGAAATGAAATACGGATTTAGGATAAAAAAAGAGAAATACTGAGTCTTAAAGGAAACACCCATGAGCCACTGAGATGCAGAAAGTGCTCAGGAATCTGACATGTCCTCAGCCCCTGCCCTTGTAAAATGAGGGAAATGTACAAGTGCAGGGAAAATTGGCATAAAATTGTGTAACTGGGCCCTAGCCATCTCTAGTGAAGCCCCAGCACTGGCTGTCTGTAAATGTTAACAGTCCACCTCCAGGGGTTGCTGTCTCTCTCTGGAGACAATACACATTGTCCCTTGAACCATATTCCTGCTTTACCCCAAAGGCATCTCTCTTAAGATCGTTCCCATTCTCCTTTGAGTATGTATCTACTTTGGTAAATACACCTCCATCCATGCCTCTGATAAAAAAACAAAAACAAAAACATGACAAAAGCTGTTCTTAGCTGGGTACAGTGGTGCACGTAATCCCAGCGACTCAGGAGGCTGAGGCAGGAGGAATGTGGGAGGCTGAGGCAGGAGGAACGTGAGTTCAAACCTAGCCTCAGCAACTTAGTGAGGCCCTAATCAACTCAGTGAGATCTTGTCTCTTAAAAAGGAAAGAAAAGGGCTGGGGCTGTAGCTCAGTGGCAGAGCGCTTGCCTAGCATGCGTGAGGCACTGGGTTCGATCCTCAGCACCACATATAAATAATAAATGAATAAAATAAAGATCCATCAACAACTATAAAATAAAAAAGAAAGAAAGAAAAAGAAAATGCTTAGGGCATACCAGAATTTTGTCATAATTCTGCCATGCTTTATCTACAAGCTTCCAGAGGTTTTCAAACACATCTTTTTGAGGTAACAGAGTGCAGTAACCCAAGGCCAGGTCAAGATCCACTAGGCGACAATTGAATACCTATGGGAAGAAAGCATCATAAGAAGCAGATTCCTCACAATTGAGACAGAAATAAGGATCTTAAAGTTCTTTGTAACCAAACTGAATTACGGAAAAAACAAGTGCTTCATGAAAAGTTATTTGTAATAGGACAGTTCCAGTGTTTGCTTAATGTCTTTTTTTTTTTTTTTGGTACTGGGGTTTTAACCCAGGGGCGCTTAACCACTGGGCCATATCCCTAGCTCATTTTTGTATTTTATTTAGAGACAGGGTCTTGTGAGTTGCTTAGGGCCTCGCTAAGTTGCTGAGGCTGGCTTTGATCTCGTGATCCTCTTGTCTCAACCTTGCGAGCTGCTGGGATTACAGGTGTGCAACACTGTACCTGGCTGGTTTAATGTCTTTTACCACTACCAGAAATTTAAGGAAAGCAACTATAACAAGTTCTATAGGGCCTGGAAGTCTTCTTTTCTCTGTATAATTATTTCATCCCTTCTCTGCAAATCTCCAGCAACCCATCCCTTGCCTCACTCTTAGCTGATGACCTCATTTTTTTTCTTTCTGAGAAATGAGAAGCAACCAGAAGTGAGTTTCTTCATCCTCCCCCACCAAATCTACTAACCCTCTGCATTTGTGCATCCCATAATGATGTTCTGGTCACTGACAGACTGCATTATACAACACTGGTGCCCTAGATTATATGCCTAGTTGCAGCCATCTTAGTTTGGTAAGTATATTCTATGATGTTTGCATAACCACAAAATCAGCTCATAAGGCATTTCTCAGGACATATCTTCAGTGTTGGCCAATGGATGACTGTACTCTTCTTTTCCTCCAGTCACCAACTGTACCTGCCCACTGAAGCCCAAACCTCCACGTATTCACTGGATTCCATCCCTTTTTGTCTACTTAAGGGCTTGATCCTGCAAAAGTCCTATCTCCAAACCATTAATCTTTTCCTCTCTGGTAACTCAACACTCTCATCTTAACAAAAATCATTAAAATTCTCCTGCTACTCCCCTAACTCTGTACTCTCCTTGGAAGAAAATGACTATGGAGATCCTGTTCTGCAGGGTTCTCTTGGATCTAGTCCAAACAGATCCTCAACCTCAGCACTCCACCAAGTGTTCTTTAAAAGGTCATGAACTGGCTGAGCAGTGGGATACATGCTATAATCCCAGAAACTTAGGAGGCTGAAGAAGGAGTGTTATAAATTTGAGGCCAGCCTTAGCAACTTAGTGAGATCCTATCTCATAAATAATTTTTTAAATAATAAAGCCTGCTGAGCTTGGTTGGTACATACTTGTAATACCCACTACTTGGAAGGCTGAGGCAGGGGGATTGAAAGTTTCAGGCCAAGTGGGCATGGTAGCACACGCCTATAATCCCAGTGGCTTGGGAGGCTGAGGGAGGAGGATCACAGGTTCAAAGCCGGTTTCAGGGCTGGGATTGTAGCTCAGTGGTAGAGCGCTTACCTCGCATGCGTGAGGCCCTGGGTTCGATCCTCAGCACCACATACAAAGCAATAAAATAAAGACATTGTGTCCATCTACAACTAAAAAAATATTAAAAAAAAAAAAAAAAAAAAAAAAAAAAAAAAAAAAGCCGGTTTCAGCAACTTAGTAAGACTGTAAGTAACTTAGTGAGAACCTGTTTCAAAATAAAAATAAATAAATAAAAAGGGCTTGGGATGTAGCTCAGTGGTTAAGTACCCTTTGTTTCAATCCCTGGTACCATCCTCTGCAAAAAAAAAGGTCCAGGCCAATCTGGATAACTCGGTAAGACCTTGTGTTAAAGCAAAATAACACAGGTTCTTGAAATCTTAGAATAGTAAACAGGCAAATAAACTATCAAACCACAAATACTTACTTTGTGCAGTAGAGTTGTGGCATTTCCCCTTATAAACATAACGGATTTTTCTTTCAATTCCATAACAACGTGTCTTGAATTAACTAATGTGGTTTCACCAAGTAACTTTTAAAAAAGAACAAAAGAATCTTTAAGTCCACTTCTATGTATCATTCTAAAAATTTGCCCCAAATAGTAAGGAACACTGAAGATTCTTGTTTTATGCAAAAAATATTAGCATTTAATTTATAGTGACAGAAAGCTGGAGCTAGGGTAGGGGACTGACTTGGAAGAGGAAAAAGGAACTTTTAAAAATATTATGTATCTTGCTGGGTGCAGTGGTGCATGTCTGTAATCCAGTGACTCAGGAGGCTGAGGCAGGAGGATTGCAAGTTTGAGACTAGCCTCAGTAACTTGGTGAGGCCCTAAGTAACTCAGCAAGACCTTGTCTCAAAATAAATAAATAAATAAATATATATATATAAAAATAAAGGACTAGGGATATAGCTCCAGTGGTAAAGTGCCCTTGGGTCCTATCCCCAATACCAAAAAACCAAAAACAAACAAACTCTATATTTTGATTGTGGTATTGGTGACAAGAGGAATAACATTAGTTGATACATTTAAAACATATGCATTTTAATTTTGAAAGCTATACCTCAATAGAGTCAATTTAAAAAAGAAAGAATTAGCACTTAATACGTATCAATAGAGTAGTGGAAACAGACAACTTCCTCTGAGACCCAGCTTCATAAGCAAGTTATCAACAGGTAGCTCGTCTTATAGAATCTCTTCCATGATGTTGCCAGGAAATAATTATAATTGGGTAACAAAAAAACAAATGGCAGAAAGATACTGCACTGAACTTGGGTATGAAAAATTACCAACACAACCTGAAACTGTAGGGAACTTATTTCATCTCCCCGAGTTAAGTTTCCACATTTCCAAAATGGAGACTCTGGGAGTTGTACAGAGTGAGGATGCAAATGTGTGCAAAAGGACGGGCAGAGTGGCGCACGCCTATACTCTCAGCAGCTTGGGAGGCTGAGGTCAGATGATCATGAGTTTGAGGCCAGTCTGGGCAACTTAGTGAGGCCCTCAGCAATTTTTTTCTTTTTGGTACCGGGGATTGAACTCAGGGGCACTCGACCACTGAGCCACATCCCCAGCCCTATTTTGTGTTTTATGTAGAGACAGGGTCTCACTGAGTTGTTTAGCGCCTCGCCATTGCTGAGGCTGGCTTTGAACTCATGATTCTCCTGTCTCAGCCTCCCAAAGTGCTGGGATTACAGGTGTGCACCATGGCGCCCGGCTCCTCAGCAACTTTTGAGATGCTGTCTCAAAATTAAAAAAAGGACTGTGGATGTAGCTTAGTGATAAAGTACCCCTGGTTCAATCTCCAGTACCTCCCACCCCCATAACAGTCCAAATACCTTGAATTGCACCTAAATTTAATAGGTGTTTAACAAATGTTCCTCACATTTTATACATGATCAATTTTTTTTTGCTACAGGAAAATGTGAACTCTAAATTCCTTTGTTTGGCAATGCTTTTGTATCTCTATTCACCCAAAGTCAAAATATTTGTTCTAGAAACTATACCTTCTCACTCAGACTGGCATTCATGAAGTTTGACACAGAGTGCTGGAGACAAGTACCAAAGGAACCAACTACAAATCTCAGGGCCAGCTCCCACTGGCTAGATTCCTGAAGGTTCTGAAGGAGGGTAGAGATGGAATGTATAACAGGTAAGCTAAGGTTGTCTCCTGCAAAGTGAAAAAAGGGTCTTAATATTTACGTGGTTTAAACAGAGAAAGATCATATAAAGAGAAACTGCTTTCAGGGACACTCTACTTTTTTTATTTTTTGTTTTTAGTTGCAGATAGATACAATATTTTATTCTGTTTATTTTTCTTATGTGGTGCTGATGGTGTGCTAGGCAAGCGCTCTGCCACTGAGCTCCCGCCCCCGCCCAGCCTACTTCTTCAATGCAGGTTAACAGTCACGGAATTCATTCTCAGAGTTAGTTAATGATAGAGTTAACAGGAGGCTGGATTTAAACAGAAAATAACTAACTCCACTAAATAATGAGATATTTTGATTAGAATCTGACTATTTTAAAAAACTGAGATGTTTAAATCATTTCTCTATATGGAAGACTAAAATTTATGAAGATTCATATATGTTAATATTATCAGCCAAATCACATAATCTCCTGATGTTCTGGAAAATTAATAATAAAATCACTAAATAATTATATAAAGGAAAAATTCAGATTCATATTCAGATTTTTAAGGGATTTCTGTATTTGTATATTTATAAAATTATAATACAATGTGATACACTTCTGATGTTAAATACCTTCACTCATGGAGCAGTATGGCAAACTTATAGAATCCAAGGGATATCTTTTGCTTTCTACAAAGGAAAACAAAATATTAATACCACTAAATAAAATAACACTCTTATAAAGCAAATAGACTTATATTTATTTATTTGTTTGGTATTGGGAATTAAATCCAGGGCACGGGGCTGGGATTATGGCGCAGTGGTAGCGTGCTCGCCTAGCACGTATAAGGCACTGGGTTCGATCCTCAGCACCACATAAAAATAAAATATTCTGTCACCTACAACTAAAAAATAAATATTTAAAAAATAAATAAATAAATAAATCCAGGGCACTTTACCACTGAGCTACATCTCTAGCCCCCCCCCTTTTAAAATTTTTTTTTAGTTGTAGATGGACACAATGTCTTTATTTTATTGCTTTGTATGTGGTGTTGAGGATCGAACCCAGGGCCTCACGCATGCGAGGCAAGCGCTCTACCGCTGAGCTATAATCCCAGCCCCCCCCTTTTTAAAAAATATTTATTTTTTTAATTGTAGGTGGACAAAATATCTTTATTTTATTTTTATGTGATGCTGAGGATCAAACCCAGTGCCTCACACATGCTAGGTGAGCACGCTACCACTGCGCCATAACCCCAGCCCCTCTAGTCCTTTTTATTTTATTTTGAGACAGGGTCTTGCTAAGTTGCCAAGGCCAATCTTAAACTTGAGATCCTTCTGCCTAAGCTCCCTGGTCACTGGGATTATAGGTGAACACCACCACACCTGTATGAGATATTTAAATATTGTGCTATTATCAAACATTCTAAAGCAAACTGCTGCTTAAAAACAAAACAAAACAACTTAAACCACACAAACAGAAAAACACACAGATAAAAGTGTACAACTTGATAAATTTCCACAAAGTGAATATAGCACAACAAGATTAAGATGTAGAACATCACCAGCACTCGAATCCCCCACGTGCCCAATATAGTCATCACCTACCACTTCCCTGACTTCTAACACCATGGCTTAGCTTTAGCCCATTCTTATACTTTATGTAAATCCAATCATCAGTATGTATTCTTTTATATCTGGCTCTTTTTGCTCAACATTATGCCTGTGAGATTCATGTACATTATTATATATAGTTCTAGTTTCGAACCTCTAGTTTAAATTTACACGAAGCAGAAATACATAGAAAATAAGACTACAAGTGAAATTTACCAGCAAGAGGCACAAGTGATGAAATCAACTCATAAATAACCGGTAGCACCGTCTGTGACTCAAGAACAATTCCATCTTCATTGAAAAAGTCACTGTAAGACCACTCTTCATACGGATCCTTATGAGTTCCAAAAGAGGCCTAAATACCAAACCATACAGAAAAGACAGAACTATGTATGCTGCAAAACAGATTCTATCATAATCACTTAGCATGCAGAATCAGGTGCATTACAGCCAGGCAGTGTTGATGGTTAAATACAACTTTTTACAGCCAGCCCTCTATATCCATAGTTCCAGAGCTATGTATTCAACCAACTGTAGATCAAAAATACTCAGAAGAATAAAATTGTGTCTATGCTGAACATACACAGACTTGGATACTATCTAGAGATGCCTCATTTGAGGCCCAATGTTTCAAAAAATAGTGCAAATTAACACCAATAAATGGCTGGAAAAAAGAAGTGGCCTCATGCCTGTAAGTAGGTTTTTAGTGTATAATAAGAAAATGTAAGAGATAGATGCAGTATTTTTGTAAACCATACAAGTGGTATAAAGTGGTGCATATGGGTTGGCAGGGTTTTTGTTTAAGGAAAAAAATTTTTAAAGTGATTTACTTTCATCAGGATTCCACAGTCATCCATGTGGCACTGTCTGGAAAGCTCCACTGCTGTTAACGTGTATTTACATAGCTCTAAAGCATCTAGTAAAAAATCTGAAAGACAGTAGAGAAAAATCATCAAGCTCCCATTTTATATCTTTAGAAAAAGTAGAACAACCATTTCATAATCGCCACTCAAAATTCTAAAGAAGGTCATGAAGTAGATAGGACTACTCTAACTGTGGTATGAGAATGAGTTTTTTCCTTAAGCTGAGTACTGTCAACAGTCAGAAATGACATCGTTAATATTTTGAAGTACTTAAAAACTACAATTCCTAAAAAAGAATCAATTATTGTTGTCACTTTGGAAGGAAGAGCTACTATCTCTTGCCTAGTTACTGGAATGCCCAAATGGACACAGAAGGCATTTAGGAGACAAGTGTGCAAGGAACCATAGAATACAGAACTATTATCAGTGTTGTCACCTGGACTGCAGATGGTGGCAGCTTGGCACGCTAGATCGTGTATCTCCGAAGGGAGATTTAGTCCCACAGGTGCTCTCATTGGGACGTCGTTAGCCAACATCTGACAAAGCTTCTGACACGTCAGAAACAGCAACCTCCCCGTGTCGGCACTGCAGTGATACTTAAACAGGTCTCTTTGGAGGAGAGGAGTGTGGATGATTAGAACACTCACATCACATGCAAATGCATTTGCCTTTCTTGCATTAGCATATAACCACTGTTATCAACACTTAAAATGTCTTTAAAATGCTTTCATGGCATATAGTGAGCCTTACTTTTCAAATTATTTAAAAAACCATTAAATGTCAAGGGTGTATCACCTAAATTCAATGGTTAGGTTATATAACTTGGCAGTATTTGTTGCATTCTTTCTATGCTCCTATATTCTGGCCCCACATGGGCTCTCAGGGTGAGAAACCTAAAGTTGCTTTTGAGAAAAAAAGTGTAACTGGTCCTGCACTTGTTACTTTCAGACCAGTGGGGCACTCAGGGGTCCAGACGTCACCTGCATTTGCTCAGCGCTGTCCTGACATTCCCGTCTTTCAAAGCTCGCAAGGCCAGCTCTGCCTCCAGCTCTTGTGGGGACACCTGCAGGGCCAATGCTTGTCCCTGAAGCTTTGATTTGGTGCTCAGGCCTGTTCCCTCAGCATCAGTGGGCTCTGGGGTGCTCCTGGGTTTGCGCCTGGCTTGAGCAACTTCATGAGCTTTAATGCACTGTTCACGGAGATCTGCTACCAGGGCACTATTACTATAATCTTCAAACGAAAGAAAGACCTCGAAGTTCTCCTGCAGCAAAAAGCAAGACAAAGCTCCAAGTCTGCTTAGTCTATCCAGTGTTCAAAATTGTGATTATATTTCAAACCTCTCCCTTGGAGACTACTCCCTTGTAAATTAAGAATTTTATTTATATATTTCAAGTTACAAAACTTTAACTTATATTTATATTTAACTTTATATTTCAAGTTACAAAAGTAACTATCATAAAAAGCTTGGAAAATAGGAAAACATCACTATAACCTAGGGTTTCTGTTTTAGCAGTGCTGATATTTTCAGCCAGATAATTCTGTGTTGTAGGGACACCTGAACAGAAAGAGGGAAGGGGTAGAGTGTTAAGTTTGGACAAGTCTACCCTAGAGGTTTGAAGAAATCAGGTTTGCTCCTTTCTGACTTCTGGTTGGCTACAAACTCCAGACTAAGGATTTATTTATCTGAATTAGTAAAAATCCCAAGAGGCAAGAAGGAAGATGGCGGATTTGGAGGAGCAGTTGTCTGATGAGGAGAAGGTACGTATAGCCGCGAAATTCATCATTCATGCCCCTCCTGGAGAATTTAATGAGGTTTTTAACGATGTTCGGTTACTGCTTAATAATGATAATCTTCTCAGGGAAGGAGCAGCCCATGCATTTGCACAGTATAACTTGGACCAGTTTACTCCAGTAAAAATTGAAGGTTATGAAGATCAGGTATTGATAACAGAACATGGTGACTTGGGAAATGGAAAGTTTTTGGATCCAAAAAACAGAATCTGTTTCAAATTTGATCACCTAAGAAAGGAAGCAACTGATCCAAGACCTTACGAAGCAGAAAATGCTATTGAATCATGGAGAACTTCAGTAGAAACTGCTCTGCGAGCTTATGTAAAAGAACATTACCCAAATGGGGTCTGCACTGTGTATGGTAAAAAAATAGATGGACAGCAAACCATTATTGCATGCATAGAGAGCCATCAATTCCAAGCAAAAAACTTTTGGAATGGTCGTTGGAGGTCAGAGTGGAAGTTTACAATCACTCCTTCATCAACCACTCAAGTGGTTGGCATCTTGAAAATTCAGGTTCATTATTATGAAGATGGTAATGTTCAGCTAGTGAGTCATAAAGATATACAAGATTACCTAACAGTGTCTAGTGAGATGCAGACAGCAAAAGAATTTATAAAGATTGTAGAAGCTGCAGAAAATGAATACCAGACTGCCATCAGTGGGAACTATCAGACAATGTCGGACATTACTTTCAAAGCCTTACGTCGACAGTTGCCAGTTACACGTACTAAGATTGATTGGAACAAGATTCTTAGCTACAAGATTGGCAAAGAGATGCAGAATGCATAAGATGAACATTGCATGACCGGATCATTTTAGTGTCTTTGCGTTTAAAAAAAAAATTGTTGCAAAAGTATTCAGAACCGTCAAGCTGCCCAGTCAACATGGGCTATTGCCATTTAAAATCACTGTAATTAGTTTGGTTAGAGCACAAAGCTTAGCTAATCAACCATTATTTTTTATTTTTTTGTTCGAAGAGGGCTGAAAATGAGTTTAGTTTAAATGTCTTTTATTTTCTGTTATTCCTTCCTTTCTTACAGTGAAAAGATGATTCTTCTAGTTTATGGTTAAAGGTTTTTGAAGTATTTCAAAAATATTTTACTTACTGTAACCCTAAAATTGTCTTTTGGCTTACGAAATGGGTAACTTTTGATATTAGCCCAA
>CM053407.1:121994764-122023864 GCA_028644305.1 Xerus rutilus | reverse complement strand
TATGCATCATGAGCATGTTTGTAATATTTTAAAAAATAGATTTACTGATACTACAGGAATTTTAAGCCTGTGGTGAATGTTAGTATTTACTATAAGGAGTCGAGTGGATATGGGTTCATTCAGTAGAGTTGTAATGCTTATACTGGAGTGGAATCCATTTCTCACGTACTCCTATAGACGTCTGGGCCTGAAATGGTTTTGTTTTGTTTTTTTTTTTAAACACCAATTTTATTATGTATAATAAAATATTTCATTAGCTTGAAAAAAAAAAAAAAAAAAAAATCCCAAGAGGCAGTAAGGGCAAGTTATACCCTCTGTTTTTATGCCATACTTCAGAGCAAAACTAGGGTTTCCTAGTCTTTGCAATTGTTTGAGATGAATAACATTGTGTACAGGGTTGGGGCACTGTCTTGCGCTCAGTGTAGGAATGTTCAGGGCGTTCCTGTCCTCTACCCACTACCTGCCAGTAGCACTTCCCCCTCAATCATGATAATCAAAAATGACTCCAACTTGGGCTGGGATTGTAGCTCAGTGGTAGAGTGCTTGCCTTGCATGCGTGAGGCCCTGGGTTCGATCCTCAGCACCACATACAAAGCAATAAAATAAAGACATTGTGTCCACCTACAACTAAAAAATATTAAAAAAAAAAAGACTCCAACTTGCCAAATGTTCTATAGAACACAAAACTGCCCTCCTCATCGATAAAGCTTAACTTAATAAACACTGAACATTTTCTTTCACTTGCATTTTATGCCTGTATTGTATAATTTCATTCATTACCTTTTCCAATTAAGTAATTTTTTTTTGTACTTTCCCTGTCATTTCCTTGTCTTTTTTTTTTTTTTTTTTGGTACCGGGGATTGAACTCAGGGCCACTCAACCACTGAGCCACATCCCCAGCCCTATTTTGTGTTTTGTTTAGACACAAGGTCTCACTGAGTTGCTTAGTGCCTCTCCGTTGCTGAGGCTTGCTTTGAACTTGTGATTCTCCTGTCTCAATCTCCCAAAGTGCTAGGATTACAGGTGTACACCACAGCGCTTGGCTTACCTTGTCTTTATAAATATAATAATTGGTCTTATTTTTGGACTTATGGTTTCAATATGTTGCCCACACTGGCCTTAAACTCCTGGGCTCAGTGTTTCTCCTGTCTCAGTATCCTTTCTAGATGGGGCTACAGGTACGTACCACATGCCTGGCTGTAAATATTTCTGACAGCTGCCTAACACATATTATGGTGAAGACAGTATTTATAAAATGTTATAACATTTGCAAATGGATGCTTTCTTCAAAAAAATACTAGTGCTCTTTCCTTGAAAGGGATGCACCATGAAGAAATAGCAGTATACAGAAATCAATATGAGAACTTACTACTGAGAGATGCCATAGATATGCAGCTGAAGACTACTCATTATATATCAAAGTACCATCTGGATTAGGAATCACAGAAAATTCTATGCTTGGAGAGCCATTTAAAACTTCTGGAAGGATACCCAAGAAACTGGTTGCTGTGGCTACAGGTATTGTGGGAAACAGAAGAGCTGTAGGGTCAGGGAGGAAAGAGACTGACTTTTCACTGTGCTATATACTTGTTTATATCTTTTTTGGGGGGAGGGTTCAAAGAGTTCATTCTTTATTGCTTACAATCTGAAGTGGAGAGTTAATTTAAATAAGCTTATGTATGTTTTTATTGTGGTAAAATGAACATAATATGAAATTTACCATTTTAACCACTTTTCCTCTTAAAGTCTTTCAATCATGTATTATGTGGATATATAAGTAGTCAAAATGTGAGTGACTGTGCCTCCTTTTTTTTTAAATATTTTTTAGTTATGCATAGACACAGTGTCTTTATTTTGTTTATTTATTTTTATGTGGTGCTGAGGATTGAACCCAGTGCCTCACACATGCGAGGCAAGCGCTCTGCCACTGAGCCACAACCTCAGCCCCAACTGTCCCTTCTTAAAGGATTAATCAGTCCACCAAAAGGTTTCTCTCCTTCCAATGTGCACCTTTTCAGGAAGCAATGTGGCTTCTGCATATTGTCAACAGGTCATGGAGTTTTATGGAATATGTATTTTTTCAATATTTAAAACTCTTATTTTAGCTGCTGAATGTTAGTTTGACAGTATGAAACAGAGCAACAGTTTCATAATAAAGGTAATAATAACAATAACTGCACGATAACAGAAGTAAGGGTGCTGAGTCGGACAGAATGAGGAGCCATTAAGGGCACGAGGGACTAAGTGTTAATCTGAGGCAAGTTTTTTTGCTGTGCTGGGGAAGGGATCTAGGGCATCACACAAGCTAGGTAGGTGCCCCACCACTGATCTTAGAATTGCTGAGCTTCAGGTTCCTTCTCCGCAGAATGAGGACAACAGCTACCTCCACACCAACGTGCATTATCACAGATACACACTGGAGCCTGCATAATAAATGTTCTATCAATGGTAGCAGGATAAATACACATGCCAGATACCTCTAACTTTCTTTCCTTTTTTGGTGAACTCAGGGGTACTCAACCACTGAGCCACATCCCCAGCCCTATTTTGTGTTTTTTTTTATGTAGAGACAGGGTCTCACTGAGTTGCTTAGAGCCTCACCGTTACCTCTAACTTTCAAATTTAAAAAAAAAACAGAGAAGTTACCTCATGGTTACTCCCCAGATGCCTTTCACAGAGATAGTGATTAATGCAGTAAGTCTCAAGCTTTTGGATCACAAGACTCCTTTATTATACTCTTGGTTGTATAACTCCACTTGTGTAAAGTAGTGAAAATTGGCAAATTTGTAGAGGCAGAAAGTAGATCAAAGGTAGCGGGAAGTTGCTATTTAACACCCACAGTTTCTGTGTGGAGTGATGAAAAGTAGATGTGTGTGCAGGTTACAGAACACTATGCACATAATTAATGCCACCAAGCTGCATACAAAAAAATAGTTACAATGGACAATTTCATATATATTTTGCTAAAATTTAAAAAAAAATTAATTAACGCAACATACCCCAAATCACTGAATTATGCACTTTAAGTGGATGAGGCATGGTACATAAATTATATCGCAAAAAGTTGGTGAGAGAGGAAAGTAGTATGTGAAGTCTCTGAAGGCTGGGGCAGCACGTTTTAATCAGAAACTATGTTGATCCATTGGGTGGGTAACAGCATTCAGGGTAGCGCAACATCTTTACCTGTAGGCTGGACACCACTTGAAATTGTTTCAAGATTTCTTCACATTCATCCTTCTTCTGCACGTTGTCTATAATTAAATTTTTAAAAGTTAGAGCAGACATATACAAATTCTCACATACTATGGTTTGAATGTGTACGCAGAATTTCAGGTGTCTGTTAACTGAATTAGGAGGAGGCCTTTGTGAAGTGACTGAGGCCTCTGCTCTCATGAATGGATCGCTCTGTTCAGGGATTCAAGGAGTGGCTTTGTGATAAAAGCAACCTCTCTTTAGCACTTGCTCTAACTTGCTCAGTCTCATCATCTGATGCTGTCTGTCATAGTATGATGCAGCAAGAAGGCTACAATAAGACGTGATGTGAGCAGACACTAGAAACATGCTCTTGAGTCTCCAAAATCATGAGCTAAGTAAGCTCTTACCCTTATAAATTACCCAATCTCAGGAGTTTTGTTACAGTAATAGAATGCAGCTTTGGTTCTCTTGTAAGTCTACAGGATTCTTTTCAGATGCTGATATAAGACAACTTAAGTGCAAAAGGAGATCTAATTTGAAATAAGAAATCTAATTATTCTTTCTGGAGGTAAAAAAGGGAAGTTTAAGGATTATAAGAAAAATGGTAGGTGGGTGTGGTGGCGCAAGCCTGTAATCCCAGGAGTTTGGGAGGCTGAGATAGGAGAATCGCGAGTTCAAACCCAGCCTCGGCAACGGCGAGGTGCTAAGCAACTCAGTGAGACCCTGTCTCTACAAAAAACACAAAATAGGGCTGAGGATGTGGCTCAGCGGTCAAGTGCCCCTGAGTTCAATCCCCAGTACCAAGAAAAAAAAGAAAGAAAAATGATGGGCTGGGGTTGCGGCTCAGTGGTAGAGCACTTTCCTAGCACAAGTGAGGCCCTGAGTTTGATCCTCAGCACCATATGAAGATAAATAAACTAAAGGTATTGTATCCATCTACAACTAAAAAAAAATTTTTTTTAAATGATAATTACTCTGAAATTAATTATAGCTTCCCCCGCCCAAGAATTTTTTTTTTTTGTAGTTGTAGATGGACAGCATGCCTCTACTTTATTTGTTGTTGTTGTTTTTTTTTTAATATGGTGCTAAGGATTGAACCCAGTGCCTCACACATGCTAGGCAAGCACTGTTACTAAGCTACAGCCTCAGGCCCCCAAGAAAGTCCTTAACTGTTTTAAGTTTAGAATTAAATGGGTTTTGTTACCCTGATCATAACCAACTAGATGTGAGAAAGATGAGCAATAAGTAAAAGGTGCCAAAGAAATCCAGTCTAGCACTGCATAGCTTACTGAAGTATGCAAATAAATACATGGGTTTTACATACTTCTGTTCTTCCACTATTGATTAAAAAAAAAAAATAAGGCAAGAACAACTTATAATGAAGAAAATTGAGAAAGCTCATAAAGACAATCATAAAGGAAATCTGAGGGTATGATGAGAGGTTCCACTGTGCCCCATCAAAACAAAACCAAGGGCTGAGATTGTAGCTCACTAGTAGAGCGCTTGCCTCGCATGCGTGAGGCCCTGGGTTCGATCCTCAGCACCACATACGAGGCAATAAAATAAAGACATTGTGTCCATCTATAATTAAAAACTATTAAAAACAAACAAACAAACAAACAAAAAACCAATACAAGGGAAGAGAGGCAGATCCTACCTTTCTGAATGTCACAGAGTATTTTAAGAATATCCACTGATGTCTGTGCCACAGACATTCTCCAGGCCTTGTCCTAAAAAGAAAAATGCAAAATCAAATCTGTTTCTCTTCCTAACCATTTCAGTAGTACATATGCAAACACATAAAACCATGGAATTGTGGGCTGGGTGCAGCTAAGTGGTAGAGCACTGCCTAGCATGCACAAGGCCCTGTGTTCTATCCCCACAGCATGGCAGAAAGGGAAGAAGGAAAAGAAAGAAGAGTGCAGATGGTGGTATCAGACAAAGTTTGTGTTGAGACTCTGCCACTTTGTTAAAATTTCAGAAAAGTCATCTATCTTTTTTTTTTTTTTTTTAAAGTCATCTATCTTAAAAGCTTCGTTTCTGGACTTAATCTGTAAGGAGTTAACAATAGGTCCCAGTTCACAGTGAAGTGCCTACTACTAATAAGAACATAATAAATATCAGGTGTTAAAAAATGAAACTCACTTCTCTAAGGTAAAAAAAAAATTGAAATGAACTGCTGAGAGAAGCTAGTGGGAATCTACCCCTCAGAGTTTGAAAATCCAGCTACCCTGGATAAATTAGGTATTTGATTCCTCATTTCTAAGGAACTGAACTGGCTCTCTTGACATCATTTCTAAGCCTCAACTATTTAAGATTATTTAGACTTACATTGATCTGCAGGTGACATTGATGTTTGACCGTAATCATACCTTACACTATACAAAATATTGTTTCTGTCTAGGCATTGGGAATAACCCTTCCTGTACAACAGCTGTTTCAGTGAATCCTTCTAATTCACAGATTCTGAATTACTCATTGTGGGCCAAATTAGCTGCTCAGAGCAAGCATAAAGTCTTCTCCTATAAACCAAATATACACAAGAACTTTTACCAGAGGCCACACTAGCAGTGAAAAGGGAAGACCTTCCTATTTGTGAATCCACCTTTTGTATCCTCTTTTTATTTTTTATTTTTATTTTTGGTACTAAGGATTGAATTCAGGGGCACTCGATCACTGAGCCACATCCCCAGCCCTATTTTGTGTTTTATGTAGAGACAGGGTCTCACTGAGTTGCTTAGCACCTCACCGTTGCTGAGGCTGGCTTTGAACTCGCGATTCTCCTGTCTCAGCCTCCCAAAGTACTGGGATTACAGGCGTGCACCACCATGACTGGCTCTTTTGTATACTTTTGATTAAGATCCATAACCACAGGGTTCATTTCTACTTTGTTTAGTGAAAATCTCACCTCTTTGGTATCATCTGGTTCCTCCTGCAATGCCAGTCGTGCCCAGATGATGACTCTTTCTGCAGTTTTCTCAGCTTGGGCAGGAGGCAGAGACTTCAACAGGAGGAGACAGTCTTCGCCCTATAAACAGTGTTAGAATGGAAGAAAAACACCTGCTCTCTGCAAAGGACAGCTTGGACTTACCTCTTTTTTTTTTTTTTGGTATGAAGGACTGAACTCAGGGGCACTTGACCACTGAGCCAGCCCTATTTTGTGTTTTATGTAGAGACAGGGTCTCACTGAGTTGCTTAGCACCTCGCCGTTGCTGAAGCTGGCTTTGAACTCACGATTCTCCTGTCTCAGCCTCCCAAAGTGCTGGGATTATCAATGTGTGCCACTGTGCCCGGCTTACCTCTTTCTTTTTTATTTAAAGATGAAAATGAAGGAAAAAAGAAGAAAAACCTGATCTCACTTACCTAGCATGCATGAGGCCCTAGGTTTAATGCCCAACATCATAGGGAAAAAAACGTATTTTGAAAAATAGATTATTGTTCAGTATTTTAAAAAATCTGAAAATTGCTAAGCACAGTACTGCAAATCTATAATCCAAGCTACTCAGGAGATTGAGGCAAAAGGGTCACAAATTTGAGGCCAGTTTTAGCAACCTAGTGAGATCCTGACTCAAAATAAAACATAAAAAGGGCTGGATAGATAGATCAATGGTAGAGCACTCCTGCGTTCAATTCCCAGTACTGAAAAAAAAAACAAAAACAAAAAACCTGAAAACTCTGCCTTGGATGACAGAAAACCATAAAGTAAAATGCAAATTCAACCTTAAAGGTACTAAAGATTAGCATACTTCTTAGGAATGCCCATGAGTATAGAATTATTTAAAAATAAAGATATTTGGGGGGCTGGGATTGTAGCTCAGCGGTAGAGCGCTTGCCTCGCATGCGTGAGGCCCTGGGTTCGATCCTCAGCACCACATACAAAGCAATACAATAAAGACATTATGTCCATCTACAGCTAAAAAAATATTAAAAAAAAAAAAAGAAATACATTAAAAAATAAATAAATAAAGATATTTGGGGCTGGGGCTGTAGCTCAGTGGTAGAGCACTTGCCTAGCATGCAAGAGGCACTGGGTTCGATCCTCAGCACCACATATAAATAATAAATGAATAAAATAAAAATCCATCAACAACTAAAAAAATATATAAAAAAATAAAAATAAAGACACTTAAAAATACAAAAAAGAAGATGGGCAAAGTGGCACATGCCTATAATCCCAGCAACTCAGGAGGCTGTAGCAGGAGACCACAAGTTTAAGGTTAGCCTCAGCAACTTAGGCCCTAAGCAACTCTGCAAGACCCTATCTTAAAATAAAAATTAAAAACAAAAAAATAAGGGGGGCACAGTGGTGCACGCCTGTAATCCCAGCACTTGCGGAGGTTGAGACAGGAGAATTGTAAGCTCAAAGCCAGCCTCAGTGACGGCGAGGCACTAAGCAACTCAGTGAAACCCTGTCTCTGCATACAGCACAAAATAGGGCTGGTGATGTGGCTCAGTGGTCAAGTACCCCTGAGTTCAATGCCTGGTACCAAAGATAATTAATTAATTAATTAATTGATTGATTAATAATAATAAAAGAGGAGCCAGAGCACAGCTCAGTGGTAGAGTGCATGCCTCCAATGTGTGAGGGTTCAACATCCAGCACCCCAAAATCAAAAGATATAAAAAAAAGAAAAGCCACACCTTATTCTGAAATTAATAGGTCCTACAATATAAACAAAATATGCATCTAAGTTTTATTAACTAAATAAAAGACCATTAGGTAATCAAAAAATACTTTTAAAGAACTCACACATGTTAAAAAAAAGTAGCCATTCTAACAATGCTATGTTTTCATGTTACTATAACTTTATTTTGTGAAAATTAGTTTAGATAATTTAGTTTCCATTTTTAAAGATTTCATTAGTAAAGATGCCCTATATGACTACATAAAACTTTCATACCTGTTCTCTATCAATCAGGTCAATAATCCTTAGACTGTAGATTTCATCATCAGAAAACCTATACCCTTGAGCCACCTTTAAAGCATCTTCTAAGGAGGATGGGACATCCTGCTTGAGAATGTATCTGACCACCCTCTGAAACAAAGATAATACAAATAGTTATTAGGATATCTCTCAGAGAACCCAGGAATCACCTACTTACCAGGGCAAAGTAGCCATAAAATTAAAATAATACACTAAAACTTCAAGTCCTTTTTTTTTTTTAAGTATTTATTTTTTAGTTGTAGGCAGACAGAATATCTTTATTTTATTTTTACGTGGTGCTGAGGATTGAACCCAGTGCCTCACATGTGCTAGGCAAACTCCCTACCACTGAGCTACAATCCTAGCCCACAAAACCTCAACTCTTTTTTTTTTTTAAAGTTGTTGATGGACACAATGTCTTTATTTTATTGCTTTGTATGTGGTGCTGAGGATCGAACCCAGGGCCTCACGCATGCGAGGCAAGCGCTCTACCGCTGAGCTACAGTCCCAGCCCCAAAACCTCAACTCTTGATGACTAAAAAACTAAACTCGTGTATGAAAGATCAAAACAATTTATGTTCTGAGTTTTGTGACAGTCCTATCTTTTTAACTTAATTTACTATTGTCCTTAATACTCTCATAAACTGAACACTTTAATATTGTACCTAACAGAGACACATAAAGGAGAATCTTGCTATGTTAACCTCTTTTTTTTTTTTTAAATATTTTTTTAGTTGTAGATGGACATACCGTCTTTATTTTATTGCTTTGTATGTGGTGCTGAGGATCGAATCCAGGGCCTCACGCACGCGAGGCAAGCGCTCTACCACTGAGCTACAACCCCAGCCCCTATGTTAACCTCTTAAGAATACAAAACCTTCATGAAATTTCCCATGTTGCCCTAGAAACAAGAAAATGTGGGGAAAAAGAGTCTTTAACTAGCACACTCACCATTATTTCATTGTTTAAGAGATTCACCTCTCTTATTCCATAGCCTCGTAAAAGTTTTTTCATTTCCATTAGTTTGTAACTTTCCTGTAGTAACTTGACTCTAAAAATAAATGTACTGGTATTAACATGAATTGTGTTTTTTATGAAATACTATGAGGTCCAGTAAAAGAAAACATAACTGAATGTCAGCTCAATGTGGGAGGTTTATCCAGGGCACAAAACACACTCTCTGCTGGGTGTCCTCTTACTTGGGATGGTCCATTTCCAGGTGTTGCTTCACCAGCTGCTCCACAGCTGCACTCCAGGGAACCACTGCCGCATACATTATCTTAAGCACAGCATCAAATATGAGCTACAGCGAGAACACATGTGGACATCAGTGAGTCCTCAGGTATGCTCCATGTAAATTAATGGCATCGCATACATCAACTACATGGTAGTTTGAGAATATTTCACCTTCTGACTGTGAAAGCACCTATTTCTTCCCATTTACACAAATAAAGGTATCCTTATTATTTAGAAAAATTCAGAAAAGTATTTCATCTGTTGAAAATTATGCCTTTCTGCTGCCTCTGCAGTCTGTTTAAAAATAGTGTTTGTGACTTTATTCATACTGCATTTTATCATGGTAACAGATAGTACTGCAAAGTCAAAATAAAGGCGAAGTATTACTTATAGTCACAGAAACCTTGCAGACAGATGTACTCAACTGTCCATGGCAATTCTCCTGGGGATGGGAATGAGAAAATTTTCACTTTTTATTTTCCATAATTAAAGAAAATAAAATTATGAGTGATTTTTGCTTTTTATTCTTTTTTCATACCAAACAAAGATCATTCTTTTTTCATACTAAACAAATACCACTTTTATGATCAGAAAAAAGCCTTGAGAAACCCAATGGTCACTGTTTACTTACATCCGTGTCAGACAAACATCCTATCACTGCCATGGCCTTGGCTTCCCATGCTGTGTCAAATAGCGATGTGGACTTTGAGCTGCATCTTTTCAGTAAATCCTAGAAAGGGATAAACATGCATGCTTTACAAAAAATAAAAACTCTCGGGTGGGTACAGTGGTATAATCCCAGCTATTCAGAATGCCGAGGCAGGAGGGTTGCAAGTTTCAGGCCAGCCTGGGCAACTTAGTGAGGCTCTGTCTTAAAATTAAAAAGAGATGGAGATAGAGTTCTGTGGTAAAGTACCCCTAGGTTCAATCTCTAGTACTAATAAATAAATAAATTTAAAAAAAACTATCACTTAAAAAAAGTACACACAGATACAGATAAATGGCTTTTATGGATGCATAAAAAGAAAAAACAAAATTCTAATTAGTCACAAATGTGCAACAATGGTAAAATATTACAAAATTGTCAAAACTTTAGCTGTCAGTGGTATACAACAGAAAATTTTAAAAACATTCTTTTATAAATTAGAATTATAGGTGCATACTGATTGCAAAAAATAATGGGTTTCTGTGTGAAACACAGGAAGAAAAAAACATTCTTTTTGGGGGGGAGAGGGGGTGGAGATTGAACCCAGGGGGGCTCTAGCCCTGAGCTATATCCACAGTCATTTTTATTTTTTATTTTGAGACAGGGTCTGCAGAGTTAAGATGCCCAAGCTGGCTCAAACTTTCAATCCTCTTGTCTCAGTCTCCTGAGTTACTGGGAAGAAGAAAATAATCTTTTTTTTTAATACCTTTAATTAATTAATTATTTTTTAATGTGGTGCTGAGGATCGAACCTAGTGCCTCATGCATGCTACGCAAGCCTCAATCCCACAATCCCAGCCCCAAGAAAATATTCTTGAAGGATCTTTAAATTAGATCATTATAGTATTATTAATGTCTACAAAATATAATTGCTAGGTAAGGATGTAGGTCAGAGTAGAGCACACACCAAGCATGTTCAAGGCTCTATGTTCAATTCCCAGCACCAAAAACAAACCAAAAAAACCAGATTATATCTATTGAGCTCATCCCCTATTATTTCACAATAGTTCTTTGGAGAAAGTCCTACTATTATTATTATTATTATTATTATTATTTTTGGTACCAGGGGTTGAATTTAGGGGCACTCAACCACTAAGCCACATCCCCAGCCCTATTTTGTGTTTTATGTAGAGACAGGGTCTCACTGAGTTGCTTAGCACCTCGCCGTTGCCGAGGCTGGCTTTGAACTCACAATTCTCCTGTCTCAGCCTCCCAAAGTGTTGGGATTACAAGCATGAGCCACTGCGCCCAGCTCCTATTATTATTTTCTTTGAGATATTTTTAAATTTAATTTTTTGAGATGAGGTCTCACTATATTACCTGGGGTATTCTCAAACTCATGGGCTCAAGTGATCCTCCCAACTCAGCCTCCCCAGTTGCTGGGACTATAGCATAAGCCACGGTGACCAGTTAATATTATTCCCTTTCACTCAGGTCCTTAGTCAGTCAGTAACAGAATTATTCCATGTTCTTAACTAATACAATATGCCATGTGGTAGTACACATCTATATCCCAACAACTCAGGGAGCTGGGATGGAAGGATTTCAAGTTCAAGCAGAGCCTGGGCAACTTGTTGAGACCCTGTCTCAAAATAAAAAATAAAAAGGGCTGGGACATAGTTCAGGGGTAATGCACCCCTGGGTTAAACCCCCAGTAACCACACACAACAGAAAGAGTTGAAATACAATGTTACATAAGATCCAATGGTAAAGCATGACATTCCTTTAGAAGTTCAACATTTAATGCAATGATCCTCAACATAAGAGCAGATGTAATGGAAATGTCACCTCTATGTACAACAAGAGAAGTTCCTCCTCTTGCAATTCATGTTCCCGCATGTAAACTCTTATACTCTTCTCTAAGACAGAGGGAATAAGCTCCGGGGCCAACACTCTATCAAACATTCGGAACACTATGGTGGTTGCATTTTCCTGGACAGTAGACAAGAAAGATGGCATAAATTCAGAGTCTAGCCATAACTGGATATAATAAACAAAATAATGAGCCTGAAATTTTACCTTCTCAAAATCAGAGAGGGATAATCTGCAGTTATATTTCCTATGCAATGTGATCAATTCTTTCAAGTTGTTTACCAACGTACGTAATTGACCTACTTCCTCCGTGTTTTGATAGTCCTTCTAAAAACAAAAGCATTAAGATTGTTAAGGGGGCTGGGGTGGTGGCTTGGTGGTAGAGCACTTGCCTATCATGTGTGAGGCACTGGGTTCGATTCTCAGTGCTGCATATAAATAAAGGTCCATCGACAACTACAACAATATTTTAAAAAAAAATTATTAAGGGTATAAAGGTAAAAATGTGAGAGGGAAACAGAGTCAAAGTTATTTCAAAGAAAATAATGATTATGTACGTAAGAGTAAACCTGCAAGTTTGAAGCAATTTATGCTTTAAATTTTGTAGAATTTTAACTAAAATCATCTGGTACATATTAATGTAGATCAGAACTGGAAAGAAATTTAAAATAGAAAAATAGCAATACTTGGTAAAGCACCCTAGATTCAGTTCCCAGTTTCAATAAAAAAAAGGAGGGAGAAAAAAAAGCATATAAAAACAGAAAACGTAAAGAAAATGGATATGTTTCCAGATACTTTTTTTTCCATGTATATGTAAACTCTTTAATATAAATTGACTTCATTGGAAGGGTTTTGATCAAATTCATTTCTTTAAAAAATTAAAAAATATACATGAATGTATAAAGGAGTATTTCACGACTAAAAATCCATTCTCTATATCATACCAAGGAAATCCAATGCCAGGAGGATGCCAATCCCAATTCTTCTGCTTTTTCTGCTGTGAAAAACACCTCTGCTAGTTGAAGTCCATTTTCTGGCCAGTTTGCCTTTAAAAAATATTACAGACCATTAAGAACAGAGTTTTATGCTATGGGAGTGTATAAAATGTCTTTTTCATGTTAATTATATTGGTTTTACCTTATCAGTTAATTCAAGGTTCCTGGCTGCTTGTTCCAACCATTTTGCAAGAATTTTCTGAAACAGACATGTCATTTAAAAGTAAAATGCTCAGTAGGTAATCAATATAATAACAAACTCCTCTATGTTCATCCTTCCTAAATTATTATTTGTTAATTTATTTTTTACAGCTTTAGGAATCAAACCCAGGGCCTTATACATGCTAGGTAAGTGGTATACCACTGAATTAGACCTCCGGCCCAATGACAATCTTTTAAAAGAGACACTTAAAAGAACTAACTGGTGGGGCTGGAGTTGTGGCTCAGTGGTAGAGCACTTGTCTAGCATGTGTGAGACACGGAGTTCGATTCTCAGCATCGCAAATAAATAAATGAATAAAATAAAGGTCCATCAACATCTCAAAAAAAGATTTTAAAAAAAAGAACTAACTGGTGTTAACATGACTCAATCTTCAAGTATTTAATGAAAAAAGAATAAAATTAAATCATGAAGAATGGAAATACTGGAGGAAACTCACCTGTCCTTCAGGTACAGTCTTTCTCACAAATGGGATCACATCATTTTTAAGCCATGGACAAAGTTTTTGTAAAGAGACTGGTGTGGAAATTGAGTTGAGCAAGTTCTCAAGCATCTTCACATCAAACCTGCTTTCAAAATTTGCCTAAATCACATGGAGTGAGAATTAAGACTTAGCTTACAGTTTAAACTAACAACCTCCCAAAAAGCAAAACCTATTTTAGGAAGTCATTTCAAGAAATATTTTGGTGAAGCTGGGTGCAGTGGCTCACGCCTGTAATCCCAGCACTCTGGGAGGCTGAGACAGAAGAATTGCGAGTTCAAAGCCAGCCTCAGCAACGGCGAGGCACTAAGCAACTCAGTGAGACCCTGTCTCTACATAAAACACAAAATAGGGCTGAGGATGTGGCTCAGTGGTCGAGTGCCCCTGAGTTCAATCTCCAGTACCAAAAAAACAAAAGAAAAGAAATATTTGTGATTTAGTAGTGAGCATTAAAGGTGATTTATTCTAAGCAAATGATTCAAGTTAGGGGTCACAATTCCTTCAACTCTCATAGTAGTGACTGTCAGATAATAAATTATGTAGCACCGCAACCAGCAGAGGTGCTATACAGGAAAACAAAATTGGAAGTGACAGTAAAAATACTAACAAATAATGCATCCACTAATGGCACAACACTGAGATATTTTTCGGACCTAACATTAGATGTTAATACTGGCCAACATTCAGGATTTTGGATGAATGCTTTTTAAAAAATTAATTAATTGATTAAGTAATTAAAGAGATGAAGTCTCATCATGCTGCCCAGGCTGGCCCTAAATTCCTGAGCTCAGGCAATCCTCTTCTCGTGGCTTCCTAAGTACATGGGACTACAGGAGCATGTGACCACACTTGGCCTTTAGATAAACATTTTAATAGGCAATCACATGCCATGACCTGACCTGCAGTAGAAACATCCTTTCTATCCACACTTATCTATCCTCACTTATGAACTAAGATTTAGTTCATTAGACAGCATTTTATTACTAAACTCTTAGAAGATAAAATCAGGTTCTATGATATCTTCAAGCACTTCCTCTGATTTAATATTGTCAGAGGACTATTTTCCCCAGGACAGGTCACATCTTATCAGTCTGAAAACATTCTATTGCCCAATTACATGTGCTGCCCTTTTAGTTTCCAACACTGAAGCAATAACCCATTTTAGGAGCCAAAAAGCCATTAGGAAAAAAAATCCAAAATGTATTACCCGATGCCGAAGCCAAAGATACTGTGCACAGACAAAGTTTCCTTCTCTTAGCTGTAAAAATATGTCTTTAAGATCATCTTCATTATTCAGAAATTCAATCCAAGAACTACCACTGGGAAGTCAAAGGGAAGAACAAAGTTAACAGTTTATTTTAAAAAATTAAGTTTTATCTTACAAGTGGATATCACTGCATGTTTTACTTAGTCTTACTCCTCATAAAGTAAAAGACCAAAATAGTTCCAAAGATTCCACATTGAAAAATAAGTCTCTTTCTTTCTAGATTTACAGAATTTCCGTCATCTTCCCTAGAGGAATAACTTTCTGGAAGGGTTCCTCAGATAATCACTACATATACTAACAACTATTTTAACTCAAATGAATACATTTTTATTTATATATTTATTTATTTTATTTATTTATTTTTTGTAGATGGACACCATGTCTTTATTTTATTGCTCTGTATGTGGTGCTGAGGATCGAACCCAGGGCCTCACGCATGCGAGGCAAGCGCTCTACCGTTGAGCTACCATCCCAGCCCAAATGAATACATTTTTATATGCTATCTATACATTAAAATTATTATCATCTTGGTACTCATACTAAATCAGTATACATAAAGTATACATCATTTTTTAAATCAGTATATATCATTTTTTTAAGGACTACATAGCATTCCAAGGCATGGATATATTATTATTTATTTCCCTAGGCTCCCAGAGTTGAATATTTCCTAGTCTTTTGTTATAACCAACAATGCTGCAATGACCCTTGGTTCTGATTAAAGTTCAGGTATAGATGATGAATACTCCCTTGAGATGATATAAAGACAAAATTCCCCCCAAATCCTGTTCCATGCGCAAATGATAAAAAGGAACATATTTTGTTAAAGTCAGGAATAAAACGATATCTATTAACCAATTATTTAATAACGTTCTGAAAATACCAGCCAATGAAATTTGGCAAAGAAAAAAGGAAATTAGAACTGATGAGGCAAAACTATCATTATTTGAATGTTTAATTATATACCAGGAAAAACAGGATCAACCGACTGAATTATTACTATGAAAAATAAAGGAATTCAATAAGGTAGTTAAATTTTTTTAAATCTATAGCTCTCTACATCCTTTTAAAAAAATGTGATGGAAGCCAGAACAATTAGTCAAGAGAAGGAAAGAAAAGGGATAAAAATAGGAAAGGAAGAAGTCAAATTATCACTGCTTGCAAATGACATGATCCTATATTAAGAAGATCAAAAAAACACCACCAAAACAGTGTTAGAGCTAATAAACAAATTTAGCAAAGTAGCAGGTTACAAAATCAACATACAAAAATCAGTAACTTTCCTATATATCCACAATAAATCAGCTGAGACAGAAATCAGGATACAATTCCACTCATAATAACCTCAAAAACAAAACAAGGGGGGCTGGGGCTGTAGCTCAGTGGTAGAGCGCTTGCCTCGCATGCGTGAGTCACTGGGTTCGATCCTCAGCGCCACATAAAAATAAAGATATTGCATCCATCTACAACTAAAAAAAAAAATATTAAAAAAAAAACAAGGGGCTGGGATTATAGCTCAGTGGTAGAGCGCTTGCCTCGCATGCGTGAGGCCCTGGTTCGATCCTCAGCACCACGTACAAAGAAATAAAATAAAGACATTGGGGGCTGGGATTGTGGCACAGTGGTAGCGTGCTCGCCTAGCATGCGTGAGGCACTGGGTTCGATCCTCAGCACCACATAAAAATAAAATAAAGATATTCTGTCCACCTGCAACTAAAAAAATAAATAAATAATTTAAAAAAAAAAAAAAAAAAAAAAAAAGACATTGTGTCCATCTACAACTAAAAAAATATTTTAAAACAAAACAAAACAAAACCCTAGGAATAAATCAACCAAGAGATGAAAGACCTCTACAATGAAAACTATAGAACACTGAAGAAAGAAACTGAAGAAGATTCTACAAGATGGAAAGACTTCCCAAGCTCTTGAAGAGGCAGAATAGTTAAAATGACCATATTACCAAAAGCAATATATAGATTCAATGTATTCCTCACCAAAATACCAATGATATTTGTCACAAACCTAGCAAAAATAGACCTAAAATTCATTTAAGAATAAAAGAACCAAGCTGGGTGCGGTGGCCCATGCCTGTAACCCCAGCACTTTGGGAGACTGAGAAAGGAAAATTGTGAGTTCAAAGCCACCCTCAGAAATGGCGAGGTGCTAAGCAACTCAATGAGACTCTGTCTCTAAATAAAACACAAAAAAGGGCTGGGGATGTGGCTTGGTGGTCAAGCACCCCTAAATTCAATCCCCAGTACCAAAAAAAAAAAAAAAAGGAATAAAAGAACCAAAATAGCCAAAGCAATTCTAAGCCAAAAAATGCAATCCTGAAGGCATCACAGTATCTGCCTTCAAATTACGCTACAGAGCTATTAGTAACAAAAATTGCATGGTACTGGCATAAAAATAGGCACATAGACCAATGGTGCAGAAATGATCCCAGAGACAAACCCACATAGATAAAGGCATCTGATCCTCGACAAAAGCACCCAAAACATACACTGGATAAAAGAGTCTTTTTAAAAAACGGTGCTGGGGATTATCTATGTATAGAAGAATGAGACTAGATGCTTAACTCTCACCCTGCTCAAAAGTCAACTCAAAATGGATCAAAGACCTATGAATCAGACCAGAAACTATGCAACTCCTAGAAGAAAACATAGGATCAACACTCCAGTATATAGTCCACGCAAAAACCTTCTCAAAAGAACACCTATTGGTGAAAAAATAATTGGTCAAGAGTTAAAAACGGAGCCGGGCGCGGTGGCTCATGCTTGTAATCCCAGCACTTAGGGAGGCTGAGACAGAAGAATCGCGAGTTCAAAGCCAGCCTCAGCAATGGCGAGGCGCTAAGCAACTCAGTGAGACCCTGTCTCTACATAAAACACAAAATAGGGCTGGGGATGTGGCTCAGTGGTCGAGTGCCCCTGAGTTCAATCCCTGGTACCCCCTCCCCCGCAAAAAAAGAGTTAAAAACGGGATGGCATCAAATTATAAAGCTTCTGCACAGCAAAGGAAATAATTAGGAATGTGAAGAAAGAACATACAGAATAGGAGAAAAATTTGGTTAGCTACTCTTCTGACAGGATTAATACCAAGAATAAAGAAAGAACTCAAAAAACTATACCCCCTAAAACCAAATAACCCAATTAATGAATAGACAAATGAATTAAACAGACACTTCTCAAAAGAAGAAATCAACGACCAAGAAATATATAAAAAACATGTTTAACATCATTAGCAATTAGGGAAAAGCAAATCAAAAATCTACACTGAGGGGCTGGAGCTCGGACTCAGTGGTAGAGCATTTGCCTTAACATGTGTGAGGCACTGGGTTCGATCCTCAGCACCACATAAAAATGAGTAAGTAGGGCTGAAGTTGTGGCTCAGTGGTGGAGCACTTGCCTTGCTTGTGTGAGGCACTGGGTTCGATCCTCAGCACAACATAAAAATAAACAAACAAAAAATAAAGACATTGTGTCCATGTATAACTAAAAAATATTTTTAAGGGCTGTAGCTGTAGCTCAGTGGTAGAGCGCTTGCCTTGCATGCGTGAGTCACTGGGTTCGATCCTCAGCACCACATAAAAATAAATAAATAAAATAAAGATATTTAATATTTTTAAAAATGAATAAGTAAAAATAAAGGCATTGTGTCCATCTACAACTAAAAAAATACACACACACACACACACACTTAAAAAAACTACACTGAGGCCAGATGCTGGTGCATGCCTATAATCCAAGGCTCGGGAGGCTGAGACAGGAGGATTGATAGGAGCATCACAAGTTCAAAGCCATCCTCAGCAATGGCGAGGAGCTAAGCAACTCAGTGAGACCCTGTCTCTATATAAAACACAAAATAGGGCTGGGGATGTGGCTCAGTGGTTCAGTGTCCCAGAGTTCAATCCCCAGTAACCACCTCTCCCTCCGCAAAAAAAACTACACTGAGATTTTATCTCATACTAGTCAGAATGGCAGTCATGAAGAATATAAATAATGATACAAATAATGGAGGCGATGTGGAGAAAAGGAACACTTTTAAACTGTTTTTCGGATTATAAGGAGAACCACTATGGAAACCAATATGGAGGTTCCTCAAAAGAATCGGCATGAAAGCACCATATGACCATGCCTTAGTATTTATCCTGAAAATGTCATACTACAGTGACATGAAATGGGACAGAAGAGGCTGGACAATTTTCAGAATGCAGGTTTATTGGCTGCAGCCATCTGGTCCAGAGTGTGGCTTGTACCTGAAACTTTCTCTGGAAAGAAATTTTGGGAATTTTTTGAGCTTTATACTCAGTGGAAGGAAAGAGAGGTTGGAGGTTCACAGGACAAGTGCTTTTCATTCCACCCTCTAGACCAAGTTTCACAAGTTTCTACCAAGAAAACAGAGATATCTCTTTGTATAACAAGCTTGCAGACTCTATTCTATCATATCTTGTGTGATAGAAACCTGGCATTTACAAGACAGAGGAAGCTTCAAACCACAGTGCTTTCTGCAGACATCCTGCCTGCTGATACTCTTTGTAAAAATCTTCCTGAGGAGAAGAGAAGCTTAATTATGGCAAGGGGTTTTCTGGGTGGGGGGGTCTCTGGCTTGCTTCAATATGTGCTCACCCACGTTAACAGCAGCATAATTCACAATAGCCAGATTACAGTCCCAGCCTAGGTGTCCATTGATAGATGAATGGATAAAGAAAACATGATATACAAACACAATGAGTTTTACTTACCATAAAGAAAAATGAAATTATATCATTTGTAGGAAAATGGATGAAACTAGAGACTGTTTTATTAATCAAAATAAGCCAAACTCAGAGGGTTAAGGTTTATATATTTTCTCTCATGTGCAGGAAGCTAGAAAGAAAAAAAAGGAATAGAAAGGTACGAGGAGGGGAGATCTCATGAAAAGCAAAGGGAGATCGGTAGAGGAAAGGGACCAAGGGGTGGGAGGTGGGGAAGTGCTGAGGAGGGATACTGGCCAAATTATATTGTTATATTGTACACTGTAGGCCTGTATGAATATGTAACAACAAATTCCATCAGTATGTACAATTATAATGCACCAATAAAAAATGTGGGGAAAAAAAATAAATCAAATTTAGAAAGAATTCTTTAATATGCTAAAATTTCAGAGAATGATGTTATTTTCATTTGAGATGAACATAAAATCTTTAAAAGCCTCCAAAATAATCTCTGAATAAAATTAGGGAAAAATATGCAACATATATATTTAAAAACATAATAGATAACATTCAGGAACATAAAAAAAATTTTAAAATCCAGAACAAACTAGAAAGACACAAACTGTCTTATGAAGGAAGATTTAATATTATAAAGATGTTAGATCTCTCCAATGTGAACATTTGCCCCCAAAAAATGAACATAAAAAATCCCCATAAAAAAATAGCATTTGTGGCCAGGCACAGTGGCACACACCTATAATACCAGCAACTTGGGAGGTTAAAGCAAGAGAATTGTAAGTTCAAGGACAGCCTTGGTAATTTAGTAAAATCCTGCCTCAAAATTTAAGGAAAAGGGCTGGGGTTGTGGCTCAGTGGTAGAGCACTTGCCTAGCATGCACGAGGCAGTGGGTTTGATCCCTAGCACTGCAAAAAAGTAAAAAATATATACATCTGATTTTTTTTTGTAAAACATACCAGTAACAAAAAAAGAAAGTTGGGTACAGTGGCCGACATCTATAATCTCAGCTACTCAGGAGGCCAAGGCAGGAGAATTAGAAGTTCAAGGACAACCCGTATGCCCCTGGGTTCAATCCTCAGTACAAAAAAGAAAAAACAAGAAAAAAAGAAAAATGTCCAAGTAGGCATAATTTGAAATACTCTTATACAAATCAATTTTTAAAAGAACAAAAACCACATGATGCTAAGCGAAGTAAGCCAATCTCAAAAAACCAAAGGCTAAATATTCTCTCTACTAAGTGGGAGGGGGCAGGGAAACATGGGAAGAACGGAGAAACTTTGGTCAAAGGAGAGGGAAAGGAGGGAATGGGACATAGCAGCAGGAAAGATGGTGGAATGAGATGGACAACAATGCCCTAGGTTCATGTATGACTGCACATATGGTGTAACTCTATATTGTGTATCAACAAGAAGTGAAAAGTGCTCCATTTGTGTACAATGAATCAAAATGCATTCTGCCGTCATGTAAACCTAATTAGAATAAATTAAAACAAAACAAAACAAAAACTCAAGAGAAACAGGAACCAAAGACGTTAAAAAAAAACTTAGCTCAGTCAAAATTAAGAATCAAGCTGAGGGGCTGGGATTGTGGCGCAGTGGTAGCGTGCTCGCCTAGCATGCGTGAGGCACTGGGTTCGATCCTCAGCACCACATAAAAATAAAATAAAGATATTCTGTCCACCTACAACTAAAAAAGTAAATAAATATTAAAAAAAAAAAAAAAAAAAAGAATCAAGCTGAGCCAGGTGCGGTGGCTCAAGCCTGTAATCCCAGCACTTAGGGAGGCTGAGACAGGAGAATTGCGAGTTCAAAGCCAGCCTCAGCAACAGCGAGGCACTAAGCAACTCAGTGAGACCCTGTCTCTACATAAAACACAAAATAGGGCTGGGGATGTGGCTCAGTGGTCAAGTACCCCTGAGTTCAATCCCCAGTACCAAAAAAAAAAAATAGAATCAAGCTGGGTGCAATGGTGCATGCCTACAATCTCAGAGATTTGAGAGGGTGAGAGAGGAGGTCCACAAATTGAAAGGCAGCCTCAACAACAACTTAATAAGGCCCTAGGTAACTTAGTGAGACCCTGTCCCAAAAAATAAAAGGGCTGGGAATGTGGCTCAGTGGAAAAGTGGCCCTGGGTTCAAAACCCAGTACAAAAAAAAATAAATAAATAAAAAAAACCCTCAAAACCAAAGCAATGCAGTAACTATTTTTGCAACACATTTTTCACAAATCAGATTTGTAAAAACAAAATTTTGTGACAAAGTCTTGGTAAATGAGAAAATGGGCATCTCCTCTCCATTTATCAGAATGAATATATCTAAAGGACAAATTTAGAAGCACATACATTTGCCTTAACATTTCCATTTCCAGAAATAGAATCCATAGTCCAGCACAGTGGTGCATACCTATAATCTCAGCACTTTGGCAGGCTGAGACAAGAGAAGGCACTAGGTAACTCAGTGAGACCCTATCTCTGAATAAAACACAGAATAGAGCTGGGAGCTGGGCACGGTGGCGCAAGCCTGTAATCCCAGCACTTTGGGAGGCTGAGACAGGAGAATCGCGAGTTCAAAGCCAGCCTCAGCAACAGCGAGGCGCTAAGCAACTCAGTGAGACTCTGTCTCTACATAAAACACAAAACAGGGCTGGGGATGTGGCTCAGTAGTCAAGTGCTGCTGAGTTCAATCTCTAGTACAAAAAAAAAAAAAAACAGAAGAGGGCTGGGGATGTGGCTCAGTGGTCGAGTACCCCGAGTTCAATCCCCGGTACCAAAAAAAAAAAAGAAATAGAATCCATATACATACTCTCATATGTGCACCAAGACTATCATTACTTATAAATACCAGATATACTTACCTTAAAGGTAAATCTATTTATCAGGGTAAACTAACAATTAAGGGAAGTAAGCTGTTAGAAGATATTGTAAGAAAATGACAATGAGCAAAGATGTAAAGATTTCTTTTAAAGAAATGACAGCAAGGTTGTTAAGCTATTTTTTTTTTTTTTGCCAGAAAGATAATATTTTCCATCATGTGAATATCCTGGTTCCCCCTCACCAGTTAACACAAATTCATCCAAACAAATACTATATTTTTATGACATTCCAACTTTATAATTAATTCATAATCTAAAAATTAAAAATGGGATATATACCTGAATTTTTCTGGTCCAAATGCTCCATAAAAAGTAGTCAACTTTGCATGAGCCCTTAGTACCTAAAGGAAAAATAACTCGATGATCTGAATGTTATAGTTTTGAAATAAAAACTATCTGAGTTCAATCCCCAGTACCATATACAAAAAAAAAAAGGAAAAAGAAAAAAGATTAAAAATTAGGGATCTTAGCCGGGCGCGGTGGCTCACGCCTGTAATCCCAGCACTTAGGGAGGCTGAGACAGGAGGATCGCGAGTTCAAAGCCAGCCTCAGCAACAGCGAGGTGCTAAGTGACTCAGTGAGACGCTGTCTCTACATAAAAACACAAAATAGGGCTGGGGATGTGGCTCAGTGGTCGAGTGCCCCTGAGTTCAGTCCCTGGTGCCAAAAAAAAAAAAAAAAAAAAAAAAAATTAGGGATCTTCTACTTCACAAGTCATATATGCACTCATTTTATTCCACACTACAGGTCCATTCTATCAAAACTACTACCTTTATTTAACACATACACAAAATAGAATGATGAAAATATTGTCAACCGCATTTGATTACAAAGGCCTATCCACATTAATTATAGTGCCCTTCAAAATCAGTTTCCCCTATGATTTATACATGTCTGTCTAAGATAAAACTAGAAGGCTGGGGTTGTTGCTCAGTGGTAGGGCACTTGCCTAGCATGTGTGAGGCACTGGGTTTGATTCTCAGCACCACATATAAATAAATGAAAAAATAAAGGTCCATCAAAACAAATATTTAAAAAAAAAAACTAGGCTGGATTATACTGAACATTCACTTTGAGAATCTAAATGTACATATTCTCATGTGCACACACCCTTGTATTTTGACACCATCATAATCATCATTATGGTTTACATTTATTTTAATCTTTAGCAGATAACAGGTGTAATGCCAAATAGTTTATAGAAACTATTTCCATGGACCTCAGAAGGACCCTATAAGTGAACACTGTTTATAGTCCCACTTTGCAGATAAGAAAGCTGAGGGTATTGTTTCTGTAGCACCAGGGATCAAACCGGGGCACTCTATTATTGGGCTACATCCTTTTTATTTTGAGACAGGGTCTCGCTAATTTTCCCAGGCTGATGAACTTGTAATCCTCTCGCTTTTGTCTCCTAAATAGCTGGGATTACAGGTGTGTGCCACCACGCCCAAGCAAAGCTGAGGTATTAAAATGATAACTTGCTCTTAAAGAAATACAAAACTATCTTGAAAGGAAAAACATTGTGACAGCACATTCACCCGCAAATTAATCTATCAATCTAATGTAATTACCTCTATCAAGCCATCAGAATAGGCAGGAACAATTTTATCTTCTTTCTTCAAAAGCTAAGAATGAAAAATAAGAAACAGAACATGTACTATATTAGGTATTTCATAAAAGAGGATGGATTTTCTGTGAATTGATAAAAATAATATCTTTGAAAACAAACTGCATTTAACTCTGAACAATAAACAATAAAAAAAGACTTTAAAAAAACAACGGAGGGCTGGGGTTATGGCTCAGCGGTTGAGTGCTTGCCTCGCATACGTGAGGCACTGGGTTCAATCCTCAGCACCACATAAAATAAATAAAGATACTGTGTTCATCTACAACTAAAACAAAATATTTAAAAAAAAAAAAAAACAACAACAACGCATTACATAGGAACAGCCCAGAAGATTTTGCCTATATTTTGTTACATTTTAATTTTAAGGAATAGATCAGCCAGAATAACAGCCATACTCATAGGTCACTGAGGGGAACAATTTACTGCAAAAATCACATTATTTGAAACAGCAAAAAAAGAAAAAGTTAAAAATGTCTACAAGAAAAAAAATCCATTTTTTCAAAATTATTTACTTTTGCATAAGACAAACTAACATGCACAAATATTATAAAAATTACTCTCTACTTCATACCTATTAGGATGGCCACTATCAAAAAACAGAACAAAATAAAAACAGAAAATAATGAGTATTGACAAGGATGTGGAGAAAACGCATCCCTTGTGTGCTGTCAGTGGGAAGGTCAACTGGTGCAGCCACTGGGGAAAGCAATATAGCATTCCTCAAAAAAATAAAAATAGAACTGCCACATGATTCCAGCAACTGCGCTTCTAGGTACCTGCTCAAACAAATTCAAAGCAGAGACTTGAACAGTTATTTGTAAAACAATATTTATATCAGTTATTCCCAACAGCAAAAATGTGGAAGAAACCCAAATGTCTACCAATGGGTAAACAGTGAAATCTGCTCTGTTCATATACAATGAAGTATTGTTTGGCAATAAAAAAGAAATACAGCATTGCTCATGCTTCAACCCAGAAAACATGCAAAGTGAAAGAAGCTAGACAACAGTGATACATATCATATGATTCCATTTATTTGAAATGTCCAGAATAGGCACAACTAATAGAGACAGGAAGTTTGCCTGGGTTGGGAGTTGAGAAAAACTGGCAGTGAATGTAATGAGTACAGAGTTTCTTTCTGCGACAATGAAAAAGTTCTAGAAATGATCATGGTAAGCAAGGCACAGTGCTGCACATCTGTAATCCTCGTGACCGGGGAGGCCGAGGCAGGAGTACTGCAAGTTTTGAGGCCAGCCTATGCTATTTGGCAACACCCTCACCAACTTAGTGAGACTCTTGTCTCAAAATGAAAAATAAAAAAGGACTGGGGAAGGATTATGTAGCTCAGTGGTAAAGCACCCCTGGGTTCACTCAATATTAAGTACCCTTGGGTTCAATAATTCCCCAATGCCCTGTCTCCTCCACAACAAAAAAAGAAGATTGTGGTGATGGATGAACAATTCAGTAAATATACTAAAAACCACCAAACTTTAAATGGGTGACTTGTATGATACACAAATATCCATGAAGTTATAATAAAAAATTTTTAAAATATTACACATAGTGCTGGGCATGGTGGCACACACCTATAATCCCAATGGCACAGGAGGCTGAGGCAGGAGGATCTTGAGTTCAAAGCCAGCCTCAGCAATGGCAAGGCGCTAAGCCAACTCAGTGAGACTCTGTCTAGACATAAAGTACAAAATAGGGCTGGGGATGTGGCTCAGTGGTCGAGTGTCCCTGAGATCAATCCCTAGTACCAAACCCAAAAAAAAAAAAAAAATTACACATAGAAAATAAAGCTAAAGCACAAAAAATGTATATAAATATGAGGTGGTAGAAGAAAATAAAAATAAAGAAAAGAAGGAATGAAGGAAGAAAGGAATTCAGACAGACAAACCAACTTACCCTGGCTTTAGCATAATTGAGCATTTCCTGGGTTGTTTCATAGGTAATCCACTGGGCCTTCAGGCAGTAATTCACTACAAATTCATCATCCTGTTTCACAAATAGTAGGGCACAGTGAGGCAAGCTAATGTTGATCAACACGCCAGTGTGAGTACTCTGGAAGTAGCTGGGGAAGCATACCTGGATTTTATGTAGATTTTCCTTAGCTTCATTTACGAGTTGCTGCCATTTAGTCTGTTCATTGGTATCCACAGAACTCAAAGCTAGTTTCTCCAATATATCATTTGATTTTACCTTGTAAACAAGCTGTAATATAAACATGCCACAGCAAGTGACTTGAAGTACAATAATGTCCGAGAAAGACTTATTCTCACAGCAAACTGTGAGAGATTAAATTATGACTCTTCATGTGGTTCAGGAATGAAGTTTAATGAAAGTAACACTTTAGGCTGGGGTTGCAGCTCAGTAGTAGAGTGCTTGCCTAGCATGTGTGAGGCACTGGGTTCAATTGTTAGCACCACGTTAAAAAATAAATAAGGGGCTGGGTCTGTGGCTCAGTGGGAGAGCGCTTGCCTCGCATGCGTGAGGCACTGGGTTCGATCCTCAGCACCACATAAAAATAAAGATATTCTGTCCACCTACAACTAAAAAATAAATAAATATTTAAAATAAATAAATAAATAAATAAATAAAAATAAGCCTCTCATGGTGGCTCACACTTGTAATCCCAGCACTTTGGGAGGCTGAGGCAGGAGAATCGTGAGTTCAAAGCCAGCCTCAGCAACAGCGAGGCACTAAGCAACTCAGTAAGACCCTGTCTCTATATAAAACACAAAATAGAGCTGGGGATGTGGCTCAGTGGTTGAGTACCCCTGAGTTCAATCCCCGGTACTAAATAAATAAACAAACAAACAAATAAATAAAATAAAGTTGTATCTACAACTAAAAATATTTACAGAAAGAAATAAACGCTTAGATATCTGAAAGAAATTATGAAAATCATTTTTATTGAGCCTTAACTAGCTGTGTCAACAAGCAGCATTTAAGAGCTTAATATGAGCTGAGATGTGGAAACAACCTAATTGTCCATTAATGGATAAATGGATAAAAAAAAATGTGGCACATATATACAATGGAATACTGTTCAGTCTATCATTTGCAAAAATCCTATCATTTGCAAAAATACAGATGAATGTGGAGGACACTATGCTAAATAAATAAAGTAAACACAGAAAGACAACCCATGATCTCACATGGATGTGGAATCTAAACAATGAAACTCAAATATAAGAGTAGAATTGTGGTTACCAGAGGCTGTGGGAAGTGGGTAGATATATAAAGGGAAGATGTTGACCAGAGGGTCCAAATTTTCAATTAGAGAGGAAGAAAACTTTGGACATCTACTAAGCAGATTAGTGACTACACTTAATAATAATGTATTGTATATTTCCAAATTGCTAACCAGACTTTTTGTTTGTGGTGCTGGGGATTGAATCCAGGGGTGCTCTTACCACTGAGCTACACTCCGAGCCCCTTTTGTATTTCATTTTGAGACAGTCTCTCCTTAAGTTGCCATAGGTGTAGCCTCGAACTTGAGAATCCCTTGCTTCAGCCTCCTAAATAGCTGGGATAACAGGTGTGCATTGCCATATCTCGCAAAGAATAGATTTTAAATGTTCACATAACACAAAAAAAGGTAAGTATGTGAGGTGACAGGAATATTAATTTGTTTGATTGAAATATTGCAGAATGTAAGATACATCAAAATATCACACTGTACTCTACAAAGTACATATAGCTAGTTAATTGATTATTGGTCAATTAAAAGAATTTTATATATATTACCTCAATTCTCATAAAAACCCAGGAAGTAAGCATTTACATCTCATCATAACTCTATGGGTATAAGTGCTAACATTCCCACTTTATAAATAAAACATCAAAGACTAAAGAAAGGTCTAGTAATGGGTGTGAATTAATGTAACCCAAAAGCAATAAAGCTAGGGTTTTTTGTTTTGTTTTGAAGAGAGGGTTTAGCTGTATTGCCTAGGCTTGCCCTTAACTCCTGAGAGCAAGGAGTGCTCCTGCCTCAGCGTTCCAAATTGCTGGGATTACAGGCATACACACCAGCTCAGTTTATAGCTGGTTTTTAAAACGCAACCACACAATTGTGTTTCATGTACCATTTTTAAAGTCTATAAAAGATTCTTTAGTGTCTAGAGTTAGGAACACCTACTAAGGCAGGAAGAGAATCACAAGCTAGAGGCCAATCTGGGCAACTTGGCAAAACTTTGTCTCAAAACAAAATATAAAAAGGGCTAGGGTGCAGGGTGGGGATATAGCTCAGTACAGTGCCTGCCTTGCATGCTCAAGGCCCTGGGTTCAATCCCCAGCACCACAAAAAAAGAGAGAGAGAGAGAGACAGACAGACAGACAGACCTAAAATTTCAGATTCCTTTTCCTCTGCACAGAATACCAACTTTGACACATGTTCTCTGGTTCTGCAAGCTAAAAACAATAACCAAGAGAGTAGTTTCTCTACTTGCCTCATTTCTTTCATGGGTTCACTGACTTTTTGCTCTATTCACTATTTTTTAAAAATTTAGTTATGAAATCGTTTAGATATTCAAAAAAGTAATAGCAAATGCTCATATACTCATCTTCCTTAAGAAATAAGACAAATTCCGAATATAGTTAAGACATCTCTTTTTTAAAAAATATTTTTTTTAGTTGTAGATGAACACAATACCTTTATTTATTTATTTTTATGTGGTGCTGAGTATCGAACCCAGTGCCTCACATGTGCTAGGCGAGCACTCTACTACTTAGCCACAAGCCCGGCCCCTTCTTAAATATATCATCCTCTTTTCTCCAACTGGAAGTACCCATTATTTTTGTTTATACTTGATATTAATTCTCTTTTCTCCACACCATGGATTTAATCCAGGGACTCTTAACTAAGCCACATCCTCAGTTCTTTTTATTTTTTGTTTTGAGACAGGGTCTCACTAAGTTGCTTAGGGCTTCACTAAGTTCCTGAGGCTGGCTTTGAACTTGTGATCCTCCTGACTTAGCCTCCCAATTTGCTTGAATTATAGACACGCGCCACCATGCCCAGCTTAAATATTAATTCTTAAATCAACT
>CM053407.1:121939892-121984868 GCA_028644305.1 Xerus rutilus | reverse complement strand
TCATTTAAAACACTAGTTAAGGGCTGGGGCTGTGGCTCAGTGGTAGAGCGCTTGCCTCGCATGCGTGAGTCACTGGGTTCGATCCTCAGCACCATATACAAATAAATAAATAAAATAAAGATATTGCAGCCGGGCGCGGTGGCTCACGCTTGTAATCCCACCACTTAGGGAGGCTGAGACAGGAGAATCGCGAGTTCAAAGCCAGCCTCAGCAACGGCGAGGCGCTAAGCAACTCAGTGAGACCCTGTCTCTACATAAAACACAAAATAGGGCTGGGGATGTGGCTCAGTGGTCGAGTGCCCCTGAGTTCAATCCCTGGTACCAAAAAAAAAAAAAAAAATAAAGATATTGCATTCATCTACAACTAAAAAAATATTAAAAAAAAAACACTAGTTAATGGTTTGCTAGAGTTTGTTATCTAAGAGATTACTTAAAATTTAGGCGATCTTACATTAGTGAGTAATGTTTGCTTTGATGTCACATGAATGAGATGTACATTGCCACTTCTCTCCCCAACCAAAAGAAACATTCCTCCTTGACATAGGCCAGCTACATCCACTGTAGTATCTGAAAAATTTCAAATTGAAGTTTTATTATAACTGCCTTCAAAAATGCTTATTGTCAACATGAAAAAAACTGCAAATGTTGTCACTAAAAAGTCAATGACTGGGGCTGGGATTGCGGCTCAGTGGTAGAGCACTTGCCTCACATGTGTGAGGCACTGGGTTCGATCCTTAGCACCACATATAAATAAATGAATGAATAAAAGGTCCATCAACAACTAAAAAAATTTTTTAAAAAAGTCAATGACTTAGGCTGCCTCTAATTATTTTTAAAACGTTGTGATGCAAGTAAAAAAGAAAACACTACTAATTTTTATTTGGTCAACAAATATTTACAGAGCACTTATTATATGCTAAGCATTGTTCTGAGCCTTTTGCATGTAACTGAAAATAACAAGATTCCCACCATCAAGGAGCTCAAATTCTCAGGCAGAAATAGATGATAAAACAACATAATAAACCAATTATAGGGGCTGGGATTGTGGCTCAGGGGTAGAGCGCTTGCCTCGCATGCGTAAGGCCCTGGGTTCGATCCTCAGCACCACATACAGAGCAATAAAATAAAGACATTGTGTCCATCTACAAAAAATTTAAAAAAATAAAAAATAAAAAAAATAAACCAATTATAAGATTCATGAGAAGGTGATCAGTGTTCTGAAAAAAAGAAAAAGGAGAGCAGTGTAAGAAAAGAGCTTGGAAGAACCATGCATTCTGCAGTATCGATCAGACTACCCAGGAAGATCTGAGGGAGGGAAGAAGTTAGCCAAAGGGATAAAGAGTTCCAGACGGTGGGCACCACTGGGCAAGGGTCATCAGGTGGAGGCTTGCCTGTGTTTATGCAATAGCATAAAGACAAAGGTGACTGATAAGGCAGCAGAGGGGAAGAATGAGAGATAAAAGCAACAGCATGTAACTGGCTTATTAACTAAAATTATTCAGCAGCAATTATCTTCACACAAATGTACTTAAGGTTACACAGCCCACTAAATCACTGGTGACATTGTGAATCTTGTGTTCAGATCGCAGTAGATGTGTTAAGATTCCATGAATAGGGGCTGGGATTATGGCGCAGTGGTAGCGTGCTCGCCTAGCACGCATAAGGCACTGGGTTCGATCCTCAGCACCACATAAAAATAAAATAAAGATATTCTGTCACCTACAACTAAAAAATAAACATTTAAAAAAAAAAAGATTCCATGAATATGGGTTTCCTGACTCTACACTATAATTAAGACTACATTCTCAGGCTGGAGTTGTAGCTCAGTGGTAGAGTACTTGCCTAGCATGTGGGAGACACTGGGTTCAAACCTCAGCACCATACAAAAAAATTAATTTAAAAAAATTACATTCTCAAATACATGCCTTCTGATTCTGTTTTGGTTGTCTAATTTCTTAAAGCACATACTCCAGATCTCTTAATGTACTCTTAAATTCATGTTTACAGGTGGGTGCAGGTGCATGCCTATCATCTCAGCTACTCAGGAAGCTGAGACAGGGCTACAAGGTCCAAGCCAGCTTCAGCAACATAGAGAGAATACTAAACTATAAAAAGGGATGGTGGGGGTTGGGGTTGTGGCTCAGTGGTAGAGCACTTGCCTAGAATGTGTGAGGTACTAGGTTCAATTCTCAGCACCACATATAGATAAATAAAATGGAGGTCCATTGACAACTAAAAAATATATATATATTTTTTTTGGTACTGGGGATTGAACTCAGAGGTACTCGACCACTGAGCCACATCCCCAGCCCTATTTTGTGTTTTATGTAGAGACAGGGTCTCACTGAGTTGCTTAGCGCCTCGCCCTTGCTGAGGCTGGCTTTGAACTCGCGATTTTCCTGTCTCAGCCTCCCTAAGTACTGGGATTACAGGCGTGAGCCACCACGCCCGGCTTAAAAAATATTTTTTAAAAAAGGAGGGAGATGAGGGATTATATATAGCTCAGTGGTAGAGAGCCCCTGTGTTCAATCTTCAGTACCATCCCCCACACAAAAATACCCCCCCTCAAAAAGGCAGCCTATGAGAAATTGTAGCAAAGTATATTTGATTTCCAATGTATTTCATTAGACTTACCAAATATGAGATGTAACTGAAGTGATCTACAAACACTGTCAAGCAGTATCACGGATTGGTCTGCTATAATTATAAACCCGTCACTTGAGCTGCATGCTTGTATCTTTGGATTCAGAGAGGTCTATAGGAGAAAATCATGACCAATATGAAAAGATTTTTATACAAGTTTCATAATACTCGTCAATAGTATCCTCATGGCCCCAAAGACCCAACTTTGAAGCTTAACCAAAGAGTCCATTTACTTAATAAGTTGTTATGGTCTAGATATGAGGTGTCTCCTAAAAATGACTATTAATGCAGGAATATTCAAAAGTAAAATGATTTTATTATGAGAATAGTAACCTAATTACTCCATCCTAGCTTGAGTGGAATGACTGGATGGTAACTGAAGGCGGGGGAGCATGGCTGAGAAGGTGAGTCACTGGCGTGTTCCCTGGAACAGTGTATCTTCCCTGTGGTTCTTTCCCCTCTCCTCTCTGCTTCCTGACCCCACCATGCCGTGCCCTTCTGCCATGATGTGCTGCCTCAACCTGGGCCCAGAGCAATGGAGTCAGCCATCTATGAACTGAGATATCTGATACTATGAGCCAAAATAAATTTTTCCTCCTCTAAGTTGTTCCTGTGGGGTATTTTGGTCACAGTGATGCAAAAGCTAACTAAAACATTAGTCATCAAGTTCTTCCTTGTATGGTATATTTTAAACCCATCCAGGGTCCTAAGTAAGAAACAGTCCTAGAGGGGTAGGGAAGAGTGAGGGATTCCCCCGTGCAAGTCCTCATTTCTTAAGAGTAGATCTTATACTGTAGGAACCAAGCATTAACATAAATGAATAAGTCAAGATTGGCATGGGCTGGGATTGTGGCTCAGTGGTACAGAGCTTGCCTCCCATGTGGGAGGAACTGGGTTCAATCCTCAGCACCGCATATAAATAAATAGATAGATAGATAGATAGATAGATAGATAGATAGATAGATAAATAAAGGTCAATCAACAACTAAAAAAAAAAAAGATTGGCATAAAGTTCTGGTTTCATGGCTAAGCTTAGGGGGTTGGGAGCAGGGACTGGTCAACTGTGAATTGGTAGATACTTGCCTCTAGAGAAAAGAATCTACATAAAGCTGAATCTACTCAATACCAGCCAAGGAAATTCTTGAGGAAATGCCACACTGACTTGCCCACACCTTCCAATTTAACCAGAAAAGCTGATCTGTATGTGAAACATACTGATTTTTAAATACTGGCAGCTAAGTCAACATCTTAACACTATGCAAGCCAAATTTCAGTCTTCAGTTTCAGCTTGTTGATTAAAGCTTCCCATGAAAATCTATCTGGAAGGAATTGGACAGCTTCACGGTTGAGAAAGCTCAGTTGCTTACTAGCTGCGTACTTGTGAGCAAAGGCCTCAACTGCCTCCCTGTGAAACAGGAGTGAAAATAACAATATCTACAATGCTCACTTTTAGGGAGGTTAAATGAATTAATTCATGTTAAAGGCTTACAAGTGTCTTGCACATAGCATCTCTCAATAAATGTCAACTGCTCTTATTCGTCCCGGACACAAGAAGACAATCATTTTATTCTGCGCCGGTTCAAAGGGTCATCTTCTCCAGGAACAATTCTTGAAAGTTCCACCATATTCAGATCCCTCTACTATTACTTCAACCAGTGAAAAGTTATACCAAGCCTTGCAATGAAGCTACTGTGCTGTCTTTAGGGATTTGCCCACACTGTTCTCTCTGCTTGGATTGTTCTTCCCTTCTTCCTGAGGCCCAGTCAAGTGTAGTCAAGTCAAGAGCACTTTACGAGGTGCTCTTTAAACTGCTGAAACCACAATGAGGTCTCCATCCTCTGAATTCCTCCCTCATTTACTCTGTGTACCATTCATTTATCACTTAGCACATACTGACTTGCAGAGTTAAATATCGTTTTTATTTATTTTTTTGTTTTCTTTAAAAAAACTTTTTATAGGTAAATATCTTCTATTGCTTGTGTTCTGTTTGCCTAAAATTAAGGTAAGTTCCTAAAAGGATATGTCCATGTGCCTAGCGTAAGCTTGATACACACACATTATCATTTTTTTTTTTAATTTTTTTGTAGATGGACACAATGTCTTTATTTTATTGCTCTGTATGTGGTGCTGAGGATCGAACCCAGGGCCTAACGCATGCGAGGCAAGCGCTCTACCGCTGAGCCACAATCTCAGCCCTCTTTTTCTTTTTTTTTTTAAATATTTTATTTAGTTATAGATGAACACAATACCTTTGTTTATTTTATGTGGTGCTGAGGATCGAACCCAGTGTCTCACACATACGAGGCAAGCGCTCTACTGCTGAGCCACAACCTCAGCCCCACATTATCATTTTTTTTTTTAAATATTTTTTTAGTTGTAGATGGATGCAATATCTTTATTTATTTATTTTTATGTGGTGCTGAGGATCGAACCCAGTGACTCACGCATGCGAGGCAAGCGCTCTACCACTGAACCACCGCTCCAGCCCCCACATTATCATTTTTCAATAGAAACCATGAGATGTCATGAGAAGCCTGGGCCATTTCCAGTTTTTAAGGCTCCCAATAATATCAAAAAATAAAGAAATAGCCGGGCACGGCGGTGCACATCTACAATCCCTGCACTTTGGGAGGCAGAGACAGGAAGATCGCAAGTTCAAAGCCAGCCTCAGCAACGGTGAGGCGCTAAGCAACTCAGTGAGACCCTGTCTTTACATAAAACACAAAATAGGGCTGGGGATGTGGCTCAGTGGTTGAGTGCCCCTGAGTTTATACCCCAGTACCATAAATAAATAAATAAATAAATGCCATTTCTCATTACAGAATGTGTAGTATAGCTTAAATTCTTGCCTTTAACAAATAATTTAATGGCAAAAAAATGCAATTTATTTGTACTACTCATAATATAATTAATATTTACATATCATGTGATCCATGGTCAGCTAACAACAGAATAGTCTAACAAAAGGATTTAAGTTTAAAGTTGCATGAAGAATGACTTCTGGCCTGATGTGATGGTGCCTACAGTCCCACAGACTCAGAAGGCAGAGGTAGGAGGATTGTAAATTTGAGGCCTGTGGGGGCAATAAAGCAAAATCCCACCTCTAATAAAAAAAGAATAATTTCTGATTTATTTTGTGGTAGTGGGGAGTGAACCCAAGGCCTCAGGCATGCTACGCAGTTACCTCTACCAATGAGCTATATCCCCAGCCCAATTTGTTTTTAAATCCTGTCAGTGAATTTCTTTGCATACATTTAGAACCTCATTTGAAAAATGTCAAAAGCCTAAATTTTAGGCCCCTTATAAATAAGAACTCCAGAAGATGCCCTGTCTTCCATGTGCTAGGAGAAATAACTTTGTCTGTAATAGTTACTCTCTTCTTCCTTCCTTTTAATATTTTTCTTATTAAGAGGATTAAATAATAGCATTGGCATGCTAAGGGAAGTAGGGGGACCCTTGGCTATACTACTGTGACAAAAGGTCAGATGTACTTTATAAGAAATCTTTGTTCACCAACATCACTGTATGATCAAAAACAAAGTGCTAAGCCGGGTGCAGTGGTGCGAGCCTGTAATCCCAGCACTTCTGGAGGCTGAGACAGGAGAATTGCAAGTTCAAAGTCAGCCTCAGCAATGGCGAGGCGCTAAGCAACTCAGACCCTGTCTCTACATAAAACACAAAATAGGGCCGGGGATGTGGCTCAGTGGTCAAGTGTCCCTGAGTTCAATCTCCAGTACCAAAAAAAAAAACAGGCTGTAGCTGTAGCTTAGTGGTAGAGCACTTGCCTAGCATGCGTGAGGCACTGGGTTCAATCCGTAGCACCACATATAAGTAATAAATGAATAAAATAAAGATCCATCAACAACTAAAAAAAATATTTAAAAAAAAAGTGCTATAGTGCTATTTAAAAAAAGGGTATAGCTTAGTAGTAGAGTATTTACTGGTATATGTTAGGCCCTGAGTCCAATCCCGAACACCCACCTACCCACCCCCCCAAAAAAAGAAAAAAAGAAGTACCGAAAAGGGAAATCTGAAATGAAAAACAGTAACAGTAACGGGAAGCTGGGCATGGTGGCACACCCCTGTCATCTCAGCCACTTGGGAGGTTGAGGCAGGAGAATCACAAGTTTGAGGCCCACCTCAGAAACTCAGATGTTATCTCAATAAATAAATAAATAGATAGATAAATAACAAGGATGAGGGATGTAGCTAGCAAATGGGTAAATGTCCTCTGGATTCAATCACTAGTACCAAAAAAAAAATTGTCAGTGAAACAGTCATTGTAAAAAATCTTACCTTTTCGGAGGAGATCTTTGCAAGCAAATCTACTTGATACAAGGCAGTTCCGTTTTCATTTCTTGACCCTACACTCAGGTACCCACTTCCAGTATCATCACTTGTTAGCAGCTCAATATCATTCCACATGCTTCTCAGACTGAGTCAGGAAGCACTGTCTTTCCTGTGACAACATGTAAAATTACAAATCAAATTATCTTGTTGTATAGAATCCAGGTCCTTGGGAAGTGAAACGGCTTACTCAGAAAACAGAGGCCAAGCTGGGCGCAGTGGTGCACACCTGTAATCCCAGCACTCTGGGAGGCTGAGACAAGAGAATTGCAAGTTCAAAGCCAGCCTTGGCAGGGCACTAAGCAACTCAGTGAGACTGTCTCTAAATAAAACCAAAATAGGGCTGGGGATGTGGCTCAGTGGTTGAGTGCCCCTGAGTTCAAGCCCCGGTACCAAAAAAACAAAACAAAACAAAAAACAGAAGCCAAAACCTAATGTCAACACATAACAACTTGGGACATTTGACCAATAAGATAAACAGAAATAGATTTTGATTATCAGCAGGGAACATCATTTTGGTTTATACACACAAATGAACAATTCTGAATTTACCAATGCAACATAGAGCTACCAGTACTTTGTGAGATAACAGCTTGAAATTACACCAAATTTTCACTTGAAGTAAACCTTTAGTTACTAGAGCAATGAAGAGTGCAGATTCTGAAGTCAGATTGTCTGGGATATCATAGAATGGTAAGAGTCTAGATGAACTTTTTAAAAATGCCCATTAAGGTTTCCACAATACTGCTATCACTTTTTTTAAAAAAGTGATAGGAGGAAGAGGGAAAAAAAATAGATTGGCTTTCTGATTGTACCAGAGTACATTTGAAACCTTAGGGGTGTCACTTTACCATCTCATTAGTAAAGATTTATACAATTCATATCATTTGTGGTTTGAATGGGAACAGAATACTATGATGAAAAACAGTCCCCACATCAAGACTGGTGGGAAATAACTAGATAATTAGAATTTTTTTGGTCAAGCGCTCTTAGAAACGTGTTTTAAAATCTACAGGATGGGTGAGGAACATAGATCCATGGTACAGCTCTTGCTTACCATACACAAGGATTTTACCCAATTCTCTAAACTATAAAATAGGAATGTATTGGAACTTACCTGAAAAAGTTGTCTTTTGAGTTTTAAAAATTCACAGGACAAGGCTTGGTTTATGGCAAACACTCATTTTTAAGAGTTTGTTAATTTGTTATTAGTGGAAGCAAGTAACCTTTGGTCTGGGAATTTAAGGTCATATAACTTTAAAAATAGGAAAAGAGTTTATTAAGAATGTAAACAAGTTAAAACAAAGCACATTAGCAAGCAAGAGAATTGTTGTAATAGTTGATATTTGGGAATGAAGAGGAGGTTAACATAGGAGGGACAAGTTGGGACGAATACTTGTTTGGGTCTCCGTTTCCTACATTTGTAAAACAAAACAGCATAAACTTATCAGGGCTGCATAACTCATTCAACAAATGTTTTTTGAATGTCTACTATTTGCCAGGCACTGTTCTAGGAGCTGGGAATACAGTTTTAAATGAAATAGAGAATGTCTTTGACATTATAAAGTTTATATTCTTCCTCTCTTCTTGAGATGGTAGTGCTGGGGTTTAAAACCAGGGCCTTGCACAAGTTAGGCAAGTCTCTACTACTGTGATACATCCCAACCCTTTTTATTTTGAGAAAGGTGCTCGCTAAGTTGCTCATGCTATCCTCTAACTTGCCATCCTCCTGCCTCAACTTCCCAAGTAAGCTAGCTAGGATTACAGGAAAGCCATCACCATGCCTAGCTATTAAGTTTATATTCTTGTGAGAAGAACAAAATATAAAATAACTAACATGTATAGCGTGTTCTTGAACGCCCAATAGTTTTTCAAGATATATTCATGTAGCCGGGCGCAGTGGTGCATGCCTGTAATCCCAGCACTGAGGGAGGCTGAGACAGGAGGATCACAAGTTCAAAGCCAGCCTCAGCAATGGCGAGGCGCCAAGCAACTCAGTGAGACCCTGTCTCTACATAAAACACAAAATAGGGCTGGGGATGTGGCTCAGTGGTCGAGTGCCCCTGAATTTGGTCCCTAGTACCCAAAGAAAAAAGATATATTCATTTAACCTGTATGATTTATTTTACAGTTGAAGTACACAAGGCAGGAATTAAATTGTAGACCAGGTCACCTACAGGAAGTAAATAGTGTAAAGCCAGTAAGTGTCTTTTTTGAGTATTAGACTGGCTCTTGACATACATACATAAACAAACGTACAAGTAATTACTAACAGTGCTCAGTGTTTTGAAGGAAACAGTGCTCAGACAAGTGAGGGAAGCGTCGCCTAAGAAGGGCCGGTTGGGCAAGGGAAAGAGGTGCCATCTGAGCTGGGAGCTAAATAACAGAAAGCCAAATATGCCAAGCTCGGAGAGAACAACGATTTAGGTACAGGGAACAAAGCGTAAAGGTTCAGAGGGTGGAAAGAATTCAGGGCAGCTGCGGGGTCACTGCAAGAGTGGAAGATGATGAAGAGGTAGGTGGAGCCAAAAGAAATCTCCATTCCCAGAAGGGATTACCCTCAGTGCAGGAAGGAGGACACCAAGCACAAGAGATATGATTTCATAGCCGTTTTGAAAGCACTGACTACAGGATGGACAACAGATTAGAGAATACGATAACAAGCGAGACGAAACACTGTCAATTCGGCTTCTATATATCAACCCTCTTGCACACCTCCGCCAGCAAGAACTGATTCCAACCTCTCTCCCGCCAACGTCTTGACGGGGAACGCCCTGCAATGGGCTGAAGCCGCTGCTGTTTCCACCCCAAGCTCCCTACAGCAGCACGGCTGCCCCTCCTCACCTGCAACTGAAGAAACTAAAAGGGAACACCAAGTATTTCACCCCTCTTCCTGACTCACAACCGCCCCTAATCACTTTAGGTTCTAACCCACGGGTTTGAATTGGCGGGAGAATAGCAAGCCCAACCCCTTCTACGGCGGCCGAAGAAGGCCAAGAGTGCTATAGACTCGAAATAGGAAGTCGCCCCACCTTAAACTGCATTCATTCCTATCTTCCGACTGTGCGTTCTAGGGTGTATTGTTGGCCCCGCCCTCTTCACTGGCCTTATGCGCCCCCTTCGAAAGACCAACCAATCACAGCCTAGAACCGCGTTGCTATAGATACTCATCACCACCCCTTTTCCTCCCAGAAAGCTGCGCGACGCGCCGGGGCCTCATCCCCTTTGTGCCATCCGGGTCTCTCGCGCGAGCGATTTAGTCTGTGGCGAAGCTTCGGGGCGGCCGGTACTGTTGAAAGCCGCAAAGTGAAGGTGCCGCCTTAGCGGCCGGGACTCTGGACTATGGCGGTAAGTACCAACTCATGAGTTTAAAGCCAGGGATTTTTTTTTCGTACCTTCGAAAGAGTAGGTGAACGGCTCCAGGGCTGTTGCCCGCGCGTGTGTGTGTGTGGACAAAATGGCGCCGCGGCCTTCTTCTGCGCCCGCCATCATGGCTGCCTGCTGTCGGGAGGGGGAAGGAGGGCGGCGTCGGTGGGGGTGGGGAGCCGCAGGGAGTGCCTTTTTTCCAGAACTTTCCTTATCTTTTCCCGAGCCCCTCGTTCCTTTCGGCCCACGGAAATGTCTCCAGCTTAGTTTAGTCACCCTGGTGGTTTCCCTTGAGTTTTCTTAGGGCTTGAGAATTTGTGTGCGCAGTGCAGAAAGCGGTTGGAGGAGAGGAATTGGAAGTCATGTCTGAAAAGTATGGGGTCAGAAAGGCGTAGGGTGTAGGGGACGGAGTGTGGGAGACCGCCTGTGGTGACGGGGTGCGATCGTTGGGTGGGAAGTGCGTACCTTGCAGTTCCCCTCGGTGCTCGCCCGTCTGCGCCTTGGTCTGTCCTCGGCCAGGAGCTGGGATGGTCTTGGGGAAAGAGCGGAAATTCCACCGACTGGGATTCGGAACTATGATTCCGACATGATCCGAAGGGCTCGTGATAAACTCAGTTTTAAGTCTTATCAGTGGCTTTGTTTCTCTAAATTTAAGACCCTTCCGTTGACCCCAATAAGAAGTGCAGATCGTAAATCACTTGTTCTGTCTGAACACTAAGCCTGTCCTGGTGTAAGATGCCCACTGCTGAGGGAGTATATTAGTGTGTGATCGCAGCGTTTTTGGTGAACCAGTTAAAAAAAAAAGGAAAATGTAAGCACATTGCATTCCTTTTTACTGACTAAAAGGTTACATCTTTTTATTTTAGAAAATAAATAGGATTATTAAGCATAAAGTTCACTCGTTAATTGGAATATTCAGAATTAGAGTCGGCTGGTTTTCTTTCATCCTCACCTCGTGTATTTAATTGAGTTTAAAATAATTTTTTAGAAATATTTTTTTAGTTGTTGATGGACCTTTATTTTATTCATTTATTTATATGTGGTGCTGAGAGTCGAACCCAGTGCATCACACATGTGAGGCCAGCACTCTATCACGGAGCCACAACCCCAGCCCAATAATTTTTATATAGATTTGAAGAGCTGGTAGATTATTACTTGTGAATAATGCTTTGTTCGGTAGTGTTTTGGACCTCTGGATACACTTCAAAGGTAGTGTTGGCTTGGTGGTGGTGGGAGATTCCTGTATTTTAAAAAGTAAAATCATAAAACATTTGTTTCTTCAGAGCCTCATGCAATAAAAAGCCAATCCCTTGGAGAAGTGGCCTAGTATTAAATTCAGTGCTTACCTTTGCACTGGAGAAAGATTTGTTTACTATGTTTCAAGTACTGCTAGGGTTTTCAAGTTGTAAATTGTAGGAAACAGGTGTTTCTGATGAAGTCAGTCAATAATAAAGGTAGGACTCAGTTTTGTGGGAGGCAGTTCTGTGGTATTGGGGGTTAACCCAGGGCCTGGTGTATCCTGGGTAAGAACTCTACCACTGATCTACACATCCCCAGCCATTTTATTTTTATTTTGAAACAAGGTTTCTCTAAATTGCCTGAGTTGGCCGTCCAGCTTGCCTCAACCTCCCATGGAGCTGAGATCCTAGGCCTGCACCAGGGAAATGGCTGCAGTCAGTATTCATGTATATAGACTTTTGAATTGAAATAAAGCTTAGAAATCATCAGAGTAATTTTAATATTTAATTGATTTTAGTTCTTCTGAATGTCTTCATTATGCTACTATAAAATATCCTCAAATAAAACTTGCATGGGCTGTGGCCACCTATCTTTTTTGTTTTTGTGGTGCTGGCTAATAGTTCATCTTTTTATTGCTGGCATGTAGCGTTGTTCTGACAGTATTGACCCTCAATGAATACAGATTGAAATAATGTAACTTTCATATCTCATTTTATTCTATACTCATTTTCTGGTCTAATCTTTGAAGAAGTTCCATCATTGTGATTCTTCCTGCTGAAGACTAGTGATTCCCTATTTACCCAATCTAGATTTCTTCTGATGACCTAAGTGAGAAGATGGGGGTTTTGTTTGTTTTTGTACCAGGGATTTAACTCAGGGGTACTTGACCACTAAACCAGCCCTATTTTGTGTTTTATATAGAGGCAGGGTCTCACTAAATTGCTTAGCGCCTTGCCATTGCTAAGGCTGGTTTGAACTCGCTTTTCTCCTGTCTCAGCCTCCCAAAGTGCTGGCTGGGATTACAGGCTTTTTGCGCCACTGCACCCTGCTTTTTTTTTTTTTTTTTTTTTTTAAGTTGTACGTGGACACAATACTTTTATTTTTATGTGGTGCTGAGGATCGAACACAGTATCTTAAGTGCTAGGAAAGCCCTCTACCACTAAGCCACAACCCCAGCCCTGGTAAGCTTTCTTTAAAGGTCCAGATGGTAAATATTTTTGGCTTTGTGGGTGATGTGCCACATTGTTTACTTGACTGTTTTTACCCTTTTAAAAACATGAAAATTATTCTTGGCTTAAGAGTTTTACAGAAATAGGACAGTACTTTGCTAACCCCTCTCCTAGGTCAACTCCGTGTATTGACTGTTCTCACGTTACCTTGTTTAACCAGATACCTCACCACTGTACACTTTGCACATACAGCTGGATCTGCTTCCTCTCCTTTTATCAAAAGCTGTTTCAAAGGAACATTCAGAATTTAGTGTTCTTGAAGCCTTTTCCTATGGCTCCAACTTGAATTAATTTCTTTCTTAATGACAGTCTTGTTATTTGTAATTTGGATCATACAGTTCAACAGAACCACAGAAATTTTTTTAAGTATTTTTTAGTTATAGATGGACTCAATATCTTTATTTTTTAAAAAAATATTTTGTTGTAGATGAACACAATATCTTTATTTTATGTGGTGCTGAGGATCGGACCCAGTGCCTCACGTATTCGAGGCAAGACGCTCAACCGCTGAGCCATAGCCTCAGCCCCATCAATATCTTTATTTTGTTTACTTATTTTTATGTGGTGCTGAGGATCGAACCCAGTACCTCATATGTGCAAGGCAAGCACTCTACTACTGAGCCACAACCCCAGCCCCACAGAAAATTTTAATGGGAAACTAATTCATTTCTTCCTCTAACTTGGATCCATTTATGTACTGAGTGCTGTTGGGAGGAAGTCAGATAATTGCCTTCAGGTAAATCAGATTCTGGAAAAGAATCAGTCTATGATTGATTGTTGTTTAATTTTAAAATTTATGTTGTAAGTTAGACTACTGGGTATGTAGCTTAGTGGAAAAGCACATGCCCACCATGTGTGAAGCCCTAGGTTCAATCCCCAGCACAACAAAAAAGTATAATTTATATTGCTATAATTACTTATAAAATGCTTTAAAGCAGAAACAGTGTTTCCAAAGCCCAGCACAAAAATGAGGCTATATTGTGCTGCAACTGTGTGCCAAGGGGCTGTTTTCATTAAAGAGGGTCAATGAAATTAAGAATGGGTTCTCAGGTAAGTTAATTTTCTGTTTGTTTTATGATATTCTAGAAATACTCCCTGTGCTGTTTTAAGATCTTAAACTTGAGTCTCTTTAAACTTTAATAGCTCACTGTAAAGACTATATTAATTCATGCCAGTGTATAATGTATGCCAGTGCAGGTATTGGTAAAGTCAACTAAATGTGTTCGCAAATATAAAAGGGATTATATTTTCTCTGTGTGAATGTTTATTGGGAATATATGGCACTTTTATCCTTACTGTATTTAAAGTTATTAAAAAATTATTAGTGGTCTGAAGATACAGCTCAGTTTTATTTATTTATTTTATTTTGGTACCGGGGATTGAACTCAGTGGGGATTGAACTCAGGAGCATTCGCCGACTGAACTACATCCTCAACGCTATTTTGTGTTTTATGTAGAGACAGGGTCTTACTGAGTTGCTTAGCGCCTCACTGTTGCTGAGACTGGTTTTGAACTCGCAATTCTCCTGCCTCAGCTTCCCAAAGTGCTGGGATTACAGGCATGTGCCACTCTGCCCAGCTTACAGCTCAGTTTTAGAGTAGTGCTCACCTAGCCTGTGCCAGGCCCTGTCTTCAATTCCCAGCACAGAAAAATAATAATGATGGTGGTGCTGATTAGAAACTACAGGTACATCAGTCTAAATATATTTCTCTTTGGACTGAATAGTTGTTTCAGGTCATTTAGGCCAGTTACTATACCATACATATTAAGCTACTTGGAAGTAAGCTGTTCTGATTTACTTTTTACTTTTTGTAAAACTCACCCCCACCCCCTTTTAGAAACTGGAAACATTTTGAAAATAATTAAGGACTTTAATCAATTTTCTTTAAACTTTTAGGCTAGTGATACAGAACGAGATGGACTAGCCCCAGAAAAGACATCCCCAGATAGAGATAAGAAAAAAGAGCAGTCAGATGTATCTGTTTCTCCTAGAACCTCAAAGCATCATTATTCAAGATCACGATCAAGGTCAAGAGAAAGAAAACGAAAATCAGGTAAGATGTAAATTTGTTGGTAAAATTAATAAATGCTCTTCTAACTGAAAATGCATAATGAAAGTATATTGGTTGTTTTCTTGAGTTTTTCAATTGTGAGAGATAGAAATGTTTTAATAATTATCCAAAGGCAAAAATGTTTAAATTTGGATCACAGAAACTCCAAAATGTTTAAAATTCATTCTGGCAGAGTAAGTTTTCTTTTTTGTTTGTTTTGTGCCAGGGATTGAACCCAGATGTGCTCAACCCCTGAGCAACATCCTCAGCCTTTTTTATGTTTTATTTTGAGTTAAGTCTCCTTAAGTTTCTTGGGGCCTCAGCTTCCTGAGCTGCTGGGATTGTAGGAGCATGCCAGTGCACCTGGCAAAATAAATATATTATTTGAATTTCAGTGTTCCCAGGTTTTTGCAGTGCTGAGAAATGGGACTGAGTGCATTATCTGTGATAGGCAGTCTCTGCCACTGAACTACCTTTAGCCCTATCTGAAAATATTTCTGAAGCAAGGTGTTTAATGTTAGAGATGCTTCATATTCGTTAATTTTTTCTATAAAAGTGAAACTAAGCTAATAAGAGAAAGCATGATTTTTTGCTATTTGAAAAGTCAGTGTTGAAAATGTGGCTCAGTGGTAGAATGCTAGCCAGCATTTCAAAAGAAATTTTTATCATTACTGTTGAAGGAAGAGGTTAAATGAGAGAATAGTCCTGAGTTTAAAAAAGTTGTAAGATGAGAGCCAGATGTGGTGGCATATGTCCATAATTGGGATAGTGGGTAAGAAGTTAGAAGTGAGTCTAAGGTACTTGGCAAGACAGTCTTTAAAGAAAGGAGGAGGAGGAGGGCTGGGGGTAGTAAGACTCAAACTTGAGCCATTTATCCCTTTTGTTCACAGATAATCAAAATGTTATTTTTGTTTGTATATTTGAAACTGGTATTATAACCGTTTTGTCTTCCCACATTTTTTATTGGTGGATTATGATTGTACATAATGAGATTTGTTGTTACATATTTGTACATGCACATGATGTAACAGTATAATGTGGCCAGTATCAATCCCCAGTATTTCTCCTGTCCCTTTACTCCCTCCCTCCGTCTCTTTCCTCTACATAATGTTTCTTGGGGGAGTAGGAGGTGCCAGAGATTGATCTCAGGAAGCCACATCCCAAGCCCATATTTTGTATTTTATTTAGGGACACAGGGTCTCACGGAGTTGCTCGCTTCTACTTAGAGTGGCTTTGAACTTTCAGTCCTCCTGCCTCAGGCTCTCTAGCTGCTTGGGATTGCAGGTCTGCACCCGATTTACATAATCATTTTTGAATGAAAATTTTTCAAAGCTGATAAAATTCTTTTGACTACTTTAGTAACATACCAAATATAATCCAACCTGTTTATTTTCTTTTATATTCTTTCAGTTTTGTTTTCTTAATTGTTTACTTCATAAATTTGCTACGAACTAGAAAGCTAGATGAACTACTTGGCACTTTGTTAAAATATTAAGAATTTGTGACAGAAAATGGCTATGGTGGCACACACCTGTAATCATGACTGCTCAGAAAGCTGAGGCAAGAGAATCACAAGTTCCAGACCAGTCTCAGCAACTGGGCAAGACTTGATCTCAATAAACAAAAGGCTGAGGATGTAGTTTGGTGGTAGAACACTTTCATACAATATGTTGGGCCCTGGGTTTGATACCCAGCACTGTAAAACAAAGATATTTGTGACTGAAAGACAATGTTTGTACTCTTGGCTTAAATTTTTTATTCAGATTGTTTGATATTCTTTTTTTTTTTTTTTTTTTTAATTTTTTTTTAGTTGTTGATGGACCTTTATTTCTTATTTATTTATATATGGTGCTGAGGATCGAACCCAGTGCCTCACGCATGCTAGGCAAGTGCTCTACCACTGAGCCACCACCCCAGCCCCTTGTTTGATATTCTTAATATGAATAATCCTACTCCTACCATAAAAGGCACAGTTGTTGGAATATGAACAGGTAGAATCAGTTGTTAGCCAAATGAAATGGAAATTGTTTTTGATACAGCATTGCAATTGTGTTTGAGATGAAATGTTTCTGTATCTTTGTTTATGTTGACTATTGTTTGTGTTCACAGATAATGAAGGAAGAAAACACAGGAGCCGGAGCAGAAGCAAAGAGGTAATTAACACTTTGTAGTGAATAGGTACTTTAAAATACTTGTAAAGTATCTGGTAGAAATGTTTGTGTGACTATATGACATTGTTAAGGTAAGTACCCAAACTTGAAATTTAAAAGGTTAATTGGGTTATAAAATAAGCATGATTTGGATTCATCATTTTTCAAGAAGATAGTTGTTTATGTGAAAAGTGCCTTCAAAAACTTAACTTTATTATATTGTGAATATATTCACAATAAAATTTCATATGAAGAATATAATTGGTTTTTTTAGGTCTGTCACACAGAGCTTCCATTAATCTGAGGTCCCGAGTCTCCTTAGCCTGACAGCTGCTCAGGATTTTTACATAACGGTCATCTTTAAGTAGCAATACCCTAGATAACTGTGGGCTACTTTTTCTTCATGGAAGGTAACAAGAGTTCTCTTTTCTTTAGTAAGACTTAATGGATTTCCCTGGTAGTATTGAATTTTGCAATACAAGTGTAAGTAAGGGACAGCTGAAAAGGTGGCAGTGACAGCAAAACTTGAGGATAAACAAAGGCATCGGCTATGTTTCAAAGGAGTTAACTTGCCCACCTGAGAAGACAGGAATGAGCCAACAAGGAAGAGCAGATATAGCAGCAAGAAAGGGACAAGAGTCTAATGGGGGCTGGGCAAGGGACTCCTAAAAATATGGGCAGGGACTTCACCTCTTCCCCTAATGGAAGCTCTGTTAAATTTTTAATTTAGGAGAGTTTTTGTGAAAATGACTATTTTGTGTAGCTCACATGATAACATTTCTATAATAAATCATACTCAGCGTGCTAATGCGCGAAGAGACTGAACTGAAGACGCTGCAGACTCAGATAGCAAAATAATAAGCCTACTTCATGATAAGGTAACTATTAGTCATTCAAACTCCTATTTCCCTTAAATATCTTAAATCAGTTAAGGGTTTTAATGTTTTTTTTTTCTTAATTAGTAATGTTATGTTTGAAAAACTGGTTTGAAATAAACTAAAGTCTTTGGAAGTTTAAACATTTAAAACTTTTCCAGTCTGCCAGTATATGGCAAAATCAAGGAAATTTTTCTTTTCTAAGGTCATGTTATAGAGAACTGGCAATGAAACTAATTTTAAGTTTATGTCTCCAGGTCTCTTACTTTTCTGCCAAGTAGAAAATCACTATGATTATTTTCAAATGTATCATCATGCATGTTCCAAAATGATTGGCAAGGTTTTTTATTTTTAATTTTTTTAACAAAAGTTAATCTCAAGTGAAAAGAAATATACTATGGTCTATTTTGGGAAACAAATAATGTATATTGGTGGAGAGGTGGTGGCCTGGACATCAGAAGAACATGGGCTCCGTGTCCCATTCAACTACTGTTTAGCTTTGTGACTTTAGATACTAGTTTAGTTATACATAAAGTACAAGGATTAAATTAGAGGATCTGTTTCTTTTCAGAAAAAATTAGTGATAATGAAATGCTTGGAATTTTAACATTTAACTACAAGATGGGTTTGGTAAATCTTAATGTGGGAATATGTAGAGTTCAACACTTCCTACCTTGGTATTTGTATGATAAAATGGGAAAGTTGATCATACAGTTAATTTTAGCTGACTCTGAATGCATATGTGTGCAAGTCTTCGTTTTAATATGTCAGAATATGGGGAGATAATGTATTATATGATGATATAGGGATTAATTATGTTACCCTTAGTGTGACTTTAAAAATTAGAACAGGTACAAGTGACATTTTGTACCGAGGTACATAAGATGTAGTAGAACTCAAAACCTGTTAGAATTTGTGAGATAAATTGTTGAGTCACAGTTAAGACATTGGGAGGAAAATCAAAAATTCTTTTAGAGATGATGTGACGTGCAGTATAGCTATGAAAGGGATGTGTAAATGTAATTTGAAATTGTAGAAAATCAGTATTCACTAACATTAATTATACTTAGCAGTCCATTTGAAATGCATTTTCTGGTGCATTTCTTTTTGTCCTTATTGTTTATTCTTTAAATTTAGTGTTCTCTGGATTTAGAGGTTCATGTATATACGTGGTCTGTTTTTGTTTTTTAGACAAACATGAGGCATTCCTCTATATCTGGTATAATGGTTTTTGATATTTCAGTTTAAAGTATCATTGTTTTATTATGATATGGAATATATCTTGGGGAGGAAACTTGTGTGTTTATTTTAAAAATTAGTAAAATTTTAAAAATCTGCAACATTTGGGTGATGTGAAACTAGATCATGTTTATTTGCCACACACTCCTAAGGTTACTAATGTTGCATCACAACATTTTTGTCTACTGATACCCATACTAACTCTTTTTGTTGCACTATTTTCCTGAAAGAACCAACTTCTTCTTAAAACAGGCAAGAAGACATGAATCCAAAGACAAATCCTCTAAGAAACACAAGTCTGAGGAACATAATGACAAAGAACATTCTTCTGATAAAGGAAGAGAGCGACTAAATTCCTCTGAAAATGGTGAGGACAGACACAAACGAAAAGAAAGAAAATCATCACGAGGCAGAAGTCACTCAAGATCTAGATCCCGTGAAAGGTAAGTAGTTTTGGAATTACAAATTAGAATTTTCTGTTTAGATTTGAGTTACATAAATTTTCTCATTAACTTGTCACACAGAAAAAACCTTAATTAGGAAATTGGTTTGGGTTTGGTTTGGTTTGGTTTGGTTTGGTTTTGGTACCGGTATTAAACTCAGGTGATTGACCACTAAGCCACATCCTCAGTTCTGTTTTGTGTTTTACTTAGAGACAGAGTCTCACTGAGATGCTTAGTGCCTTGCTGTTGCTAAGATTGGCTTTGAACTCCTGTCTCAGGCTCTCAAAGTGCTGGGATTACGGGCATGTGCCACCGTACCCAGCTAGGAAATTGATATTTCTTACTAACTTTAATACCTAGAGCATATAGTCTTTCCTTTATGTAAATCCACAAAGATGAAGGGGATGAGAAATGGTTAACACATTCAATTAGTGGATAGATTTTCTTCAGCCATTTACTGATTTTTCTTTTATGCAGTGAAAAGATTATATGGTTAAATTACGTAGGTAGTTTAGGCCAATAAAGAGTCCTTTCATATCATTGATGTAGAAGGTGTTTCAAAATCTTCTAAATTTTATTTTGTTGTGGTATTGCTAAAAAAATTGGGATTTCATTTTAAGAAGCTAGTGTTTAATATACATTTTAAATCCGTAGGTAAAAAGTGGATGGCACTAGGCTAGTCAAAATGATCTTTAAGCTTTAGACTCTAAATTGTTTTAGACTTGAGTTGGGGAAGAATGCATTGAACATTGGGGTGGGGATTGAACTCAGGCACTCCACCACTGAGCCACATCCCCAGCCCTATTCTGTGTTTTGTGTAGAGACAGGGTCTTACTGAGTTGCTTACCTCATCCTTGCTGAGGCTGGCTTTGAACTCGCTGTTCTGTCTCAGCCTCCCAAAGTGCTGGGATTACAGGCATGAGCCACTGTGCCTGACACATTGAACGTTTTGACATGTTACAGCTTTTCTATTCCCTGAGACTTCATCATACAATAATGAAGGTTATAATTCCTTCAAAAACCTCAATAACCCTTTCTATGAATGAGAGTTTGTTACCTGTCTTGATTTCAATTCCATACATGTGTTATCTGTAATAATGCAAAGACACAACTCTTAAGTTTGCATACTTGGATTTCAGGCGCCATCGTAGTAGAAGCAGGGAACGGAAGAAGTCTCGATCCAGGAGTAGGGAGCGGAAGAAGTCACGATCCAGAAGCAGAGAGAGGAAGAAGTCACGATCCAGAAGCAGGGAGAGAAAACGGCGTATCAGATCTCGTTCCCGCTCAAGATCAAGACACAGGCATAGGACTAGAAGCAGGAGTAGAACACGGAGTAGAAGTCGGTAGGTATTCATTCTGAATTGTAGCCACTTCATAGGATGTGTTTCTCAACCCAAGAATATTGAAATAGTTAATTTCATTTGCAGATTACGGTAGAATTGTTCTACTCATAACCTCACCGATAAAAAAAATCTAGGGCCTGTGGATATGGTGCACACAAAACCCTGGGTTTGATGCCTAGTGCCACAAAAAAACACGTATCTAAATATTTAGCATTTTCAGTTTATTTTTTTATTTTTATATGGTGCTGAGGATTGAACTCAGTGCCTCACGAGTTAGGCAAGCGGTCTACCACTGAACTACAATCCCAGCCCCAGCATTTTCAGTTTCATGACATCAGCGTATATCTGATGTGCAGGTATGAATAATCTTATAATCCCATTAAAATTTGGTGTGAAAACTGAATTTCTTGGATGGATACCACAAGCTTTGTGCTAGTGATGCTCTTCTAATTAGCTGACCTAATTCTCAAAACAATCATATTGTGGGTTAAGTTTTTTCAGGTTACAGAGTTTAAGTAACTTACCCAAGAAGTCTAAAATCATACCAAATGCTAGAGCAATAAAAAGGAATGGGACTTGGCTCAGTGGTAAAGAATCCTTGGGTTCAGTTCCCAGTACACTGGGTGCAGGGGGCGGGGAAGGATCATTGGTTGGCAGTGTAATTAATAGCATGGGAGGAAATTTTAATGATATTCTATAGAGAACATTCATTTACATGCTACAATTAACGTAATGTGCATTGTAACTTATCAATATTAATAGTACTGCTTTTTTAATTTATTATTGAAGTAAGACTAAAATGTAGGTAAAGATAGGCTTGTATTTGGAATTTTTGCTTATTTTGTTTGTTTTGTTTTGTTTTTGGGTACCAGGGATTGAACTCAGGGGCACTCGGATCACTGAGCCACATCCTCAGCCCTATTTTGTGTTTTATTTAGAGACAGAGTATCACTGAGTTGCTTAGTACCTCACCATTGCTGAGGCTGGCTTTGAACTTGCAATTCTCCTGTCTCAACCTCCCAGAGTGCTGGAATTATAGGTGTGCACCACCTCGCCTGGCTCTGAGGCTGGATTTGAACTTTGAATCTTCTTTGTCTCAGTCTCCCAAAATGCTGGATTACAGATGTGCGCCATTGCACCCAGCTTAATTTCAATCTTTTTTTTTTTTTTTTTTTTTAATTTTTTTAGTTGTAAATGGACACAATGTCTTTATTTTATTGCTTTGTATGTGGTGCTGAGGATAGAACCCAGGGCCTCACGCATTCGAGGTAAGTGCTCTACCGCTAAGCTATAGCCCCAGCCCCTTAATTTGAACTTTAATACTGATAATCAAAGGTAATTGAGGCAATCGTTAATTTTTTAATCACTCTCAAGGCAGTTCAGAACTTTTGTTTTGGAAATTCTTTTCCAAATTTAGTGATGACTAATTTTCTAAAAATATCCTCCAGTTACTTGTTTAATATACTAGGGTCTGATGCAGTAACACACAACCTATAATCCCAGCTACTTGGGAGGCTGAGGCAGGAGGATTCCAAGTTGGAGGCAGCCTCAGCAACTAATAAAAACTTAAAAGGTAGCCAGGCGCGGTGGTGCAAGCCTGTAATCCCAGCACTTAGGGAGGCTGAGACAGGAAAATCTCGAGTTCAAAGCCAGCCTTAGCAATGGTGAGGCACTAAGCAACTCAGTGAGACCTTGTCTCTACATAAAACACAAAATAGGGCTGGGGATGTGGCTCAGTGGTCGAGTGCCTCTAAGTTCAATCTCCAGTACCAAAAAAAAACTTAAAAGGCAGGGAGCAGTTTTGGGGATTTAGCTCAGTGGTAGAGTGCTCCTGGATTCAGTCCCAATACAATAAAATCTGCAAACATTTGGCCTTTCTTTTCCAGTTGTGTACTTACTGACCTACAAAGTGAATAATATACAAGACTAGTCTTTGCAGCATTAGGTGTATTCTCTGATAAAAGATCGAGCCAGCCACAGTGGCACACACCTATAATGTCAGAGGCTCAGGAGGATGAAAGGTTCAAAGTCAGCCTCAGCAATGGTAAGGCGCTGAGCAACTCAGTCAGACCCTGTCTCTAAAGAAAATACAAACTAGGGCTGCGGGAGTGGCTCAGTGGTTGAGTGCCCCTGATTCAATACCTGCTACCAAAAAAAAAAAAGGCTAGGTGTAGTGATGCCAACCTATAATTCTGGCTACTCAGGAGGCGCAGGAGGATCACAAGTTCAAGGCCAGCCTGAGAAACTTTGACTCTTGTCTCAAAAAATGAACAGGGTTGGAGGTGTGGCTTAGTGGTTGAATGCTTACCTAGCATGTGCAAGGACCTGGTTTCAGTACTGCAAAATAAGAAAGAAATGGATGATGGGTTTCCAGTGTGTCCAGCTATAATATGGAGGTTAAATAAATGGGCCATATAAACAAGAAACTTGAGATAATTATAGAAGGTATGTCGTTGATTTTTTTATTATTATTATTAAATTTTTTGGTACCAGGAATTGAACCCAGGGGTTCTCAATCAGTGAGCCATATCTCCAGACCTCCACCACCACCGCCCCCCACCCTTTTGTTGATACTTTAGAGACAAGGTCTCACTGAGTTGCTTAGAGCCTAAGTTGCTGAGGCTGGCTTTGAACTCAAGATGTTATTGCCTCAGCCTCAGCTGGGCTTATTGGCATCTGTCATTGTGCCCTGTGTATTACTGACTTTTTTATTAAACCATGTAAACAATTCTTTTAAAAATTATTATAAGACTTGTAAAATGGACTTTATTACAGAGATAGAAAGAAGAGAATTGAAAAACCAAGAAGATTTAGCAGAAGTTTAAGCCGGACTCCCAGTCCACCTCCCTTCAGAGGCAGAAATACAGCAATGGATGCACAAGAAGCTTTAGCTAGAAGGTATGTATGTTTTTTGTTTTGTTTTTTAATTTGTTTTTTTGTCTTTAAGTAGATGCTAAATTATGTATATAAATTGAGTCTTTTAATAAATTAATTGTAAGTGCTGTGACACCTTTGTATTAGTTTTTAATTCTCACCTTAGGCATTTGCTTGTTTGTGCAACTAGGAGGGTTGAGATGTCTGCAGCCGTTGTTTTTTTTTTCTCCATGATTAACTAATTTTCCCCCCAAAATTTTGACAAATATTTGCATTTGAAAAATTTTTTTGAGTCTTACATCATCTTCATGGACTGTTTGACTTTACATCTAAGATGGCTTTACCTTTACTTGCAGCTTTTCTTAAGAAAACATACTTGAAACAGTTCTCTCCATAGTTTTTCTGAAGGTGGTGGCAGATAATACATTTATTATATTGTAACATAGGGAGAACATAGTATTTCTTAAATTTTCTGCTGTTTCAAAGAGGAGGGACCACACACAAGGCTGACTGAAATCTGCAGAATGCTCCAAAGAACTGCCTCAAATGAGGCAAATGAATTAAGCTCCAAACACATGTTTTCAAATATTCTGAAAATTAAGTTCTTTGGATTTGAGGTTTTCTTTCTTTTTTTCTTTCTTTTTTTTTTTTTTCTTTATGAAATTGAGTTTGTATTTTTTTTTTTCATTATAAAAATACAGTTATCACAATGTAACCTGATGTGCTGCTGCCCTGTGAACCCAGCCTGGCAGAAACTCCAGCTGAACAGCAGCAGCAAAGGTGTGAGCTCATCCCTTCTTTATTCCATTCACGTCAGTGAATGGTATTAATTCCAAACCTGCAGTGGCCTTTTTTATGGAACCAATAGTAGTCATATTTTCTTTCTGAAACTAAAATCAACATCATTAGGAAGTATTTACTCTAAAATCTAAACTAATTTATAACGATTGGTCCATTAACTCTGACAAAGTATTTTCTAAACCCTAACTTTGACTCTTAATTTACTTCTATACCATAAATCTATTGCACTTTCATTTTTGGATTTGTTAAAGTAAAGCCATTACTAGTGTCTACAACTTCTTGATTCAGACTACTTAATGGTCTTTCAGGTATGACAAATTTACATGATATCACCTAATTTTAAAATGGTTTTGGAAATACTTTTCTTATCTATGAAGTACATTTTTTTGTTATCCCAAATCAGAAGCTCTTATTTTAAAGGACAAAAAAATCAAGTCTACTCTTTGTTTTTCTTACATATGTACTCAGTAAAAAATACAGTTATATATCATAAACTTACTTTCTATAATTTTCAACAATTGTTAAAATACCAGTTGACTGTCACTTTTATCAGGCATGTGTCCACCCAAAACACCTTTTCCCTAATCCACACCTGTTCCTGCCACATTAAAGAGGGTTGATGGCATTAATTTATTATTGGTAAATTGAAGAAGCCTTCTGTCGAAAAAGAGTTTCTCTTTCAGGAACTGATTATGAAGTTAATGTTAATCTTTGCTGTATAAGAAATAAATTTGACACATACTCATGATTTAAATGTGAAGTAGAATTTATTGTATTTTATTTTGGAATAAATTTGTATTTTTTTGCCAGTGCCTTTGCTAATGACAAATTTCTTCAGCTCCTAAAAAAAAATGTCCTAATATAGCCTCCCTGCCCCATTTTATTAGGTGATAATAAATAGCCAGGGTTTCTGGCTTTTTAAATTTTTATTTCCTTGAAAACTATAACGAAAGTATTTGAATATAAAATGCATTGTTGGAATGCTTGGATTGGACACTACCCTAGCATTTTATCTATTCTGGTTGTCAGACCTGTCAAAGATTGAAGAATTTTTAAAATTTTAACCATTTTTTTTTGGTAAGAACTGCATATTAAACTTCTAGTTTTTGACACTTAATTCAGTTCAAAGGTTGTTCAGTGTTGTGGCAGGTGCCAGTAATCCTACCTACTCGGGAAGTTAAGTCAAGGAGGATTGTTTGAGCCTAGGAGTTGCAGGACCATCTTGGGCACCATAGTGAAACCCCTATGTCATAAATAAACAAATGGTATTAAAATGTTCTTTTGAGGACTAGAATTGTGGCTCAGTGGTAGAGCGCTTGCCTGGCATGCGTGAGACCCTGGGTTCTATCCTCAGCACCGCAAATAAATAAATAAATATATCCATTAATAACAAATATTTTTTTAAAAAATGTTCTTTTGATAGGAAGAGAGTGTTCAATAATTGACTCAATTTAGAGTTTAAATAAAAAGTATTTGTCGAGCTAGGATTGTAGCTCAGTGGTAGAGCGCTTGCCTTGCATGCAGGAGGCACTGGGTTCGAACCTCAGCACCACATACAAATAAATAAATAGATAAATAAATTTGTGTTCATCTACAACTAAAGTTTTTTTTTAAAAAGTATTTTGTCTTTGTACATGTATAAAGGTATTTACTGATTTTATATTGAGTGTTCAAATTTGTCTTTGATAGATTGGAAAGGGCAAAGAAATTACAAGAACAACGAGAAAAGGAAATGGTTGAAAAACAAAAACAACAAGAAATAGCTGCAGGTAATTTATTATATAGCTGTGTGGGCTTGTTCTTTGTATAAATTTTTATAACTACAGAAAAATTAATAGGAAAAAAATACACTGCGATTCCCTACCATCCATCAATACACACTGTAAACATTTTTAGTGTTTTCCCACATAAGTTCTTTATAGGTTTGGTTGTTTTTTGTGGTTCTAGGGATTGAACAGGACCTCACTGCTTGCTAGGCACTAGCCCTACCAATAAATTACATGCCTAGTCCCTTTATGCATGTATATTTTCATTTGGTTCATGTAGATAATTTGAAAAGTGAATAATGACTACTCTTATTCATGTAGCCCTACAAATGTCTTGTAATTGTGAGTTTGGGAATACAACTTATTTACGAAGGTGAATATGTAGTATATTTTACTCTTGACATAAGAGTTCCTATAAATGAAGTAAAAAATTTACTTTTTTTCTGTGAAATTGAGTCTAGAAGGTATTTTTTATTGTTTTTGGCATTCCTAGTAAATAGTGCTACTTTAAAGTTTTATGTACTGCCATTTTTTTCTAATAAAATAATTATTATAAGACTTTCATAACTGGATTCCTGCAATGTTAGTAATTTAAGAATTTTTCAAGGCTGTATACTCTGGGCTGGCAAAAATGGGTGATTAGAAGGTGTGTTTCTAGCCGGGCGCGGTGGCGCAAGCCTGTAATCCCAGCACTTAGGGAGGCTGAGACAGGAGAATCACGAGTTCAAAGCCAGCTTCAGCAGGGGCGAGGCACTAAGCAACTCAGTGGGACCTGTCTTTACATAAAACACAAAATAGGGCGGGGATGTGGCTCAGAGGTCGAGTGCCCCTGAGTTCAGTACCCAGTACCAAAAAAAAAGTGTGTTTCTGATTAGAAAAGACTGGCAGTGGAATTACCAGGCCTGAGGTTTAACTTTTTTAGGACATGGCCTTAGCATTGATTAGATAGGCTTAACACCTGTTACATGTTTATTATTTATTTCAAATGAGATAGCTGTAAAAATACTTCAGAAAACGTACCCATATAATTTAAATACATACTAATTATAGCTGTGAATGCCATAGTTAATTTCTGTTGAAGTCATACCTTCCTATTTGTATAATTTGTTTCATCCTCTGAGAAATGTTTGATGTTTAACAACATATTAGGGATAAACAATATGTCCATTGGTGAACACACTGAAATGATGTTTTGTAGACTTTTCCTTTTTGTTGGAAATAACCATGCCATTTTTACAGATTGAAAGTTTTTTCATGTAAATAATGTATTGATGTAAATTACAAATGTTATGTCTTAAAAAACCCATACTTATATCCTCCTTAGCAGCTGCAGCTACTGGTGGTTCTGTTCTCAATGTTGCTGCCCTGTTGGCATCAGGAACCCAAGTAACTCCTCAGATAGCTATGGCAGCTCAAATGGCAGCCCTTCAGGCTAAAGCCTTGGCTGAGACTGGAATAGCTGTACCTAGCTACTATAACCCAGCAGCTGTGAATCCAATGAAATTTGCTGAACAAGAGAAAAAAAGGAAGATGCTTTGGCAAGGCAAAAAGGAAGGGGTAAGTGCCCCCAAACCCTTTATCATTTATCCCTAGTTAACATTTGCTTAAAATACAAGTTTGAGCTTCTCTTCTGGGAGCCTGTTTGCAATAGTCCAGTTTGCAATAATTGAAACAGAAAACCTGAATGATCGAACTTAAAAGTTTTGAAAGAATAATCAGTCACTACCATAACATTTGTTTTTTTAATTTTTAGTTATACATGAACATAGTGTCTTTATTTTGTTTACTTATTTTTATGTGGTGCCGAGGATCGAACCCAGTGCCTCACATGTCCAAGGCAAGCGCTCTGCCACTGAGCCACAACCTCAGCACCCACTACCATAACATTTTTAAAGGGAAAATAAATGCTATTTGATTTAAGTATTTCATTAAGATACATAAAATGTGTTACTTTATTATATTTCTTTGCTTCATTACTTCATAAGATAAATCTTGGGGCTGGGGCTCAGCGGTAGAGCACTTGCCTCATATGTATGAGGCACTGGTTTCGATCCTCAGCACCACATAAAATAAATAAAGGTATTGTGTTCATCTATAACTAAATAAAATATTTTTTTTAAAAATCTTAACATACAGAATTCCATTAAGAGAAAGCCATAAATCATAAATGCTATTCTTTTAAAATTATGTCGCGGGGAAAGTTAATATCCTAATAAAAAGTATTTATATTTTATGTATTCTAACATTTGGTGTTTATTAACAGGACAAATCTCAGTCTGCTGAAATATGGGAGAAATTGAATTTTGGAAACAAGGACCAAAACGTCAAATTTAGGAAATTAATGGGTATTAAGGTAAGTTACACTTTGTGTTAGGATTGACATTAACTTCTTTTCATAAGTAAGATATCAACTTTAAAACTATTTCAGCAGGGGCTGGGGTCATAGTTCACTGATAGAGCACTTGCCTAGCATGCGTGAGGCACTGGGTTTGATCCTCAGCACCACATACAAATAAATAAAATAAAGGTATTGTGTCCATCTTCAACTGAATATATTTTTAAGAACTATTTCAGCAGTATGTTAGCTCCGAGTATATTCTCCTTTTCTGTTTCTCCAGATTGATTTAAATAAATAGTCCTTACTGTTTGACAATATAAATTGTTTCATTTGTTGATTATTACCGAGTTGTATCTTAGGTAAATCTTATGTGGAATTATAAGCTTATCCCAGTAAGAAAGTATGAATTTTTTTAGAAGAATTAAAAGAATTTGCTAGGAAAATGAAATTGATTTCAGAGGTATTTCACTGTGAGATGGGATCCTTTAATTTTTAAAGTTTCAAGAAAGCTTTTTAAATCTTTATCTTACGTTGTAGAACATTGAAGTTATTACCTTTGTATTCTACTTCCCCACCACCTTTTTTTAAAACTGGCAAGCATAGCCGGGCGCGGTGGCTCACGCTTGTAATCCCAGCACTTAGGGAGGCTGAGACAGGAGAATCGCGAGTTCAAAGCCAGCCTCAGCAATGGCGAGGCACTAAGCAACTCAGTGAGACCCTGTCTCTACATAAAACACAAAATAGGGCTGGGGATGTGGCTCAGTGGCCAAGTGCCCCTGAGTTCAATCCCCAGTACCAAAAAAAATAAATAAATAAATAAAACTGGCAAGCACTGCTACGCACTGCCACCTCTGCAGTACTCCTATCTCTAATTTACACTTTACTTCTCTGTAGTGTTTATACACTGTCAGACATATATTTTGATGCTTGTTTTGTTTTGATGGTACTAGGGACTGAACTGAGGGCCACTCTACCACTGAGCCATACCCACCCCCCACCTCCCCTGTTTTTTTGGCATGGGAGATTGAACTCAGGGGTACTCAACCACTGAGCCACTTCCCCAGCCCTATTTTGTGTTTTATGTAGAGACAGGGTCTCACTGAGTTCCTTAGCGCCTCGCCTTTGCTGAGGCTGGCTTTGAACTCGCCATTCTCCTGTCTCGGCCTCCCAAAGTGCAGGGATTACAGGCCTGTGCCGCCGCGCCCGGCTCCCAACCCCTTTTTTTGTGTGTGTTTTTTAATAGCCATTGCTAATACAAAGTTTAAATTTTGTTGGCTCCCACCATACTTTGTTTAGAAAGAATATTTCTTTTCCCTATGTGAGTGGTTAATGAATGGATGAAAGTCAAATAATGTGTTTTGAAAATACAAGTTGACAATCACATCAAATGAGAATCACCTCTTACTCTTATCAAAATGCATTTTAATATCATCAAAATGCATTTTAATATTTTATATCTGCTATTTAGAGTGAAGATGAAGCTGGATGTAGCTCTGTTGATGAAGAAAGTTACAAGACTTTGAAGCAACAGGAAGAAGTATTTAGAAATCTAGATGCTCAGTATGAAATGGCAAGATCACAGACCCACACACAAAGAGGAATGGGTTTGGGTTTCACATCTTCAATGCGAGGAATGGATGCAGTTTGAAAAAAAGATCACACTTTTAAAGTTTGGGACTTCATAGACTTCTTGTTCTGATGTCAGGTCCTTGTTCACCAAACAGCTAGCATTCTAGCTTGCATGGGTGTTGCATTGACTTTAATTTATTGAAAAATACGATTTTTGTAAATATCAGATCAGTGATACTGGTGTTAGTGTTGTAATCAGGTTAAACCCACTTCCATTAAACTTGACAGGACTATAGAAAGACAATATTTTTTAGTTCATGAATTCTACTTTTCAAAAATATATTAAAGCTGCAGGTGGGATAAAATCTCATACATAGATTTTTTCGTGTCCACTGTCTTGTGTACTTTTGTACTTAACCTTGTACAGTTATTTTCATCTCTTGAAACATGAAAGAAATGTTATGTAGATGTTCTTTAGAAGATCTGACCATTTGGTACATAATCCAGCAAATAAGCTGGGTGGTGATGATAATAAAAATGGTTTTCTCAAAACTGGTGTTAATTTAAGTTATCTGGTATTCTTGTTTGGATTTATAGTTACTGTAGCATTTTGCAATTGCTATTAGAAAACACTGGCTAGAAATTCCTTTTTATAAAAAAAATAGTTAATTATATGCTATAGGCAATACCATGGTGAGCAAAAAAAAATGTAAAGGGAAGAGGAGCAAACAAATTTATTAAAATACTGTTTTTTTCCTACTACTATAAGGGACAAGAATTGGTGTACAGTATTTGTTAAATATTCCATGTTATTCAGGAAATAGAATAATGCATTAAAGGGATGTAAGCACTTTTATTTTAATAAAGTGCCTTATAACAAGTCATTTGTATGCCCTTTGCTCATTTTCCCTATGAAGTCTTGTCCAGCATAAACTGATGTAAAATATTAGAAGACAACCTTGTCAGCTGGGTGTGATGGCGCACGCCTGTAATCCCAGCACTTTGGGAGGCTGAGACACGAGAATGATGAGTTCAAAGCAGCTTTAGCAGTGGCAAGGCTCTAAGCAACTCAGTTGAGACCCTGTCTCTACATAAAATAGCGCTGGGGATGTGGCTCAGTGGTTGAGTACCTCCGAGTACAATCCCCAGTACCAAAAAAAAGACAACCTTGTCACTAACTTGGAACTGGGAATAAGGGAGGAAACACTTGTAGTTAGTTCATTTTCATTACAACAAAGTAATATTTTTACTTAGGAAGTTAAGATTTTTAGGAAAACTTCACAGTGTATGAAATAGCCCAGTGCAAAGAAGACTGCTTATAGGAATAAGACACCCTTATTAAATTTTTGGCATGAGGATTAGACTCTGAAGTGTTATGCATACTAATCACAGGCTCACCACTGAACTATGCTTTATTTTTTTTACAAGAGTATTTTTGTAAAGGCTTAACTTTTCTCAGCACAATAATTCTGTGGACAAATGGGTTTTTTTCATGCTTTAATGACCAAACAGCTTTGTGGGTAAATGACACCATTGATCTTTCTTTTGGGAATCGTCATAAATGTTTTTCAGTTAATCTTCATCTTCTCAAATGTGTTAAGTTTATGGTTAGAGTAGGAACACAATTCAGTCGTAAAGCACTTGCTTAGCATGTGCAAGGCCCAGGTTTTTGTTTTTTTTTTTTGTAGGTGGACACAATAGCTTTATTTTATTTTTATGTGGTGCTGAGGATCAAACCCAGGGCCTCCCGCATGCTAGGCAAGCACGCTACCACTGGGCCATAACCCCAGCCCAAGGCCCAGGTTTTGTACACAGATTTTTTTTTTTAATTTTTTTTAGTTGTAGATGGACACAATACCTTTATTTACTTATTTTATGTGGTGCTGAAGATCGAACCCAGTGCCTCACACATGCGAGGTGAGTGCTCTACCACTGAGCCACAACCTCAGCCCCTATACCCAGATCTTTAGTGAGAAAAAAATGTTCACGATCAATTTTAAGTATTCATGGCCACATAAAGCAGTGTGTGTAAAAAAAAAATTCCCTTATAGTATTTTAGGAACTGGGTATACATAGTGAATGAGAGAACCCTGTCCTGTGTTCATTTTTGGCAGCACTGCCCAATGAAATATTTCAATGATATTTTTAAATGTTAACTAAATGTAAACAGATAAAGATGAAATTAATTAGTACAACTTGCAAAATACAAAATGAGAACTTTTCCATTCTTTGGAAATCCAGTATGGATTGTATTTAATACATCTCAATTGGGCGCCACGTTTTGAGGGTTTCTGTGGTACTGAAATAGAACCTAGGAGTACTTTCATCACTGAGCTACATCGTTCCATTTTGTTTCAAGACAGTTTCCCTAAGTTTCCCACGCCATCCTTGAACTTGGAGTACTCCTATCTCAGTCTCCCAAGTAGCTGGGATTAAAGATGTATACCACTAGATCTGATGGATTTCAAGTTAACAGCCAAATTTAACCAGTAGCAACACATTAGTGCAGGTCTTGAGGGAGGCATATAGGTGGTGATAAATTTCACAATTATGTCACCAAAAACTATTCTTGGAGCTCTGGAGAAGAGCTGCTTTACTCAATTTGGGAAATAATCCATAGAGGGAGACATGCATGGTTTCATATTTTTCTCCAGGCCGTTGTACTTTTCAGTTCCAAAGCCTTGTGCTCCGTGATGGATAATGTTGGGGTTTGTACTTGAGTGCAACAAGGATGTAAATTGCTGCATAGGAGACATTTTAAAGAAGTGGCTAGGCAAGTCAAACCAGAGGGCTGTGCTAATATCTGAGACAAGCCTGGGCAACTTGGTGAGACCCTGTGTCAATATTAAGAAAAGTCCTGGGATGCAGGCCAGTGGTAGCATGCCACTGGGCTTGCTTCCAAGTATCACCACCAAAAACCCTTTGCTTCCCAAACTGTTCCATATCTGTTCTGTATTCAAATGATTCATTATCCAACCAGTGCCAGCTTGTCTGTCACTAACTATATCTGACCATTAATGGGATTTTTTTTTTTTTTTTTGGTACCAGGGATTGAACTCAGGGGTACTAGATCACTGAGCCACATCCCAGCCCAATTTTTTTGGTGTGTTTTAGACAGTCTCACTGAGTTGCTTAGTGCCTCACCTTTGCTGAGGCTGGCTTGTGATCCTCCAGTCTCAGCCTCCCAAAGTGCTGGTATTACAGGCATGCGCCACCGCACACGGCTGAAATCTACTATCTTGATTTTATCTTTTTAAATATTTGCTACGTAGAAATATCAAGCTGAGCCAGGCATGGTGGAGCATGCCTGTAATCCCAGCAGCTCAGGAGGCTGAAGCAGAAGGATTGTGAGTTCAAAGCCAGCCTTAGCAACTTAGCGAGGCTCTGAGCAATTTAGCAAAACAAAATAAAATTTTAAAATGGCCTGGGAATGTGGTCAGGGGTTAAGCGCCTCTAGGATTTATCCCTAGTACCCCTCCTCAAAGGAAAAAAAAAAATCTAATTCTCTTCACTACTATGGTCAGTACTACATTTTTCTTGTGCTGGGTGTCAAACCCAAATACCTTGTGCATGGTAGGTAAGCGCCCCCTTGAAACTACATTCCCAGCCCCAATTAACTACTAAAAAATCAATCTGTCTACTAGACTCAGAATTTTATTCTTGCTTCATGTCCGAATGGTCTACTCTTTAATCAGCACCAACTTATCAAAATGAAAATTTGCTGCTCACAAATGTATCACTTGTTTAAAACTTTTAAAATAATGTCCCAGCTGGGGGTAGGAAAAGGAACCTTTTATAGTCTGGTGGTACTGACTGCATGTGCTGTGCTCCTGATTGCTGCACTCCCTGCTCTCTGATTCCACAGGCCTAGGAGGCTCTTCATTTCATTCCCCATGCTCTCACCACTTCCTTTGTGCTTTTAATCCAACACATTTCAGTTCAGATCCCAATTTTACTTTACTGATTCACACTTTACTGGGTTTTTTGGTTGGTTCGTTCGTTTGGTTAGGTTTGGCTTAATTGATTTTGTACCAGGGATTGACCCAGGGATGCTTAACCACTGAACAACATCCCCAGCCCCTTCATATTTTTTAACTTTGAGACTGGATCTTGTTAAATGGCTTTGTAATAGGTGTGAAAAAATGGCCATGCATTTGGTGACTTTCACCTCCCCCAAAAATGTCTTCCTGATGCTAATTATGCTAACAGCTCCCACCTCCCCCAACAACAATGTCCTTCTGATGCTAATCCAGGGATGAAGGAGCGATTACCATATTGAAATGGTAAACTGAGCATCCCATTGAATTGATAAACAAGCCCAAAATTCCTGAGTGTCCCAGAGAACCGGCACATTCCTCACTAGACCACCTGCCAAAATAGCCTATAAAACCCAGTCCCTTCATTCACGGGCTCACTTTCCACCAGGAAACTGGGTCCCATCGCTGCATCCCCTTGTTCCTGCATCCCCTGTTCTGTATGAAGCTCCATTCCTGAATAAAGCGCCAAAATGACTTGCGAAGTTTGCTGCCCCGGTCTTTTTGCCCTTACACTTTGGGCCTCACTAAATTGCTGAGACTGACTTTGAACTTGAGATCCTCCTGCCTCAGACTCCGGAGCCCCAGGGATTACAGGCGTGCGCCACCATGCCCCACCATGCCTGCCGTTCTTTACATTGTGAAGAACACGGGTCGAAGCCAGGCGCGATGGTGCACGCCTCTAATCCCAACACTTTGAGAGACTGAGACCAGAGAAACCCAAGTTCAAAGCCAGCCTCGGCAAAAGCAAGGCGCTAGGCAACTCAGTGAGATCCTGTCTCTACATAAAACACAAAATAGGGCTGGGGATGTGCCTCAGTGGTTGAGTGCCCCTGAGTTCAAACCCCGGTTCCAAAAAATAGATAAAAGAAGAATACCAGTCGAGGGGGGTGGGGTCGTGGCTCAGTGGTAGAGCACGTTGCCTGCCCTGTGTGAGGCACTGGGTTCAATTCTCAGCACCACATAAAAATAAATAAAAAAAGGTCCATCAAGAACTAAAAAAAAATATATTAAAAAAATACCAGTCGAGCATTACTCAAGAACACGAACATCTGTAACTACGGAGGTCTTTGGATTGTAGATTCTGGTGCTTTACTGTAGGTTTCCTGAGGGAGGGATATATTTTGCTCATTCTTGCATCTTCAAGTCCTAGAGGAGATTTGGTAAATACGTTTTGAAGGTATGTGTGATTAAACGAGAGAAACCACAGAAGACCTCATTAAAAAAGAATCTATGGGGCTGGGATTGTGGTTCAGAGGTAGAGCGCTTGCCTTGCATGTGTGGAGCACTGGGTTTGCTCCTCAGCACCACATATGAATAAAGGTCCATCAACTAAAAAAATTTTTTTTAAAAAGAATCTAAAATAGTCTAATAATCTAGCTAATTTTTACATAAAGAAGGAAACAAGCCCAATAAACTAGCTTGTCTAAAGCTGGAGTTCGTTCTTCTCTAGTTGCTATTTAGCACGCACACTAGAATCTGTAATAAGCCTTGCGTCGTGCTCTGATTCTTGAGCCTTAAGGGCCTAACAGGGCCAATCCGTACGGTTTTAACGCGTTCGGATCCAGTCAGGGTTTCTTCACGTTTCAGAAAGGATCAATCCCAGTATGCAATGCAAACAATGAGTTAACAGTCGCTTAGGAACCACAAGTCCCGGCATGCCACGCTCCCCGGCGAGGTCGGAAGTGGGCTTGAGCTGCGCCGTTGCATTCTGGGAGCTGTAGTCTCTCGGGATCGGCCCCGCCCCAGGTGCAGTTTCGGCGGCCGGCGTGTGGAGAAAACCCTACCCGCCGTCTCTGCGCGGCCCGACCCGGGCGAGCGGTGCCGCCCTACAACCTTCGCCCCCAGCCGCGGTGGCCCGCTCCGCCTCTTCTCGAATCTTTTCCACAAACCAAGATGGCGGCGGAGGTGGATTTTGGCGACCTAGAGCTGTTCGAGGCTTTCGATCCCCCGGAGGAGTCGATTCCCAAGCCCGTTCACACCCGCTTCAAGGACGACGACGGCGACTCGGAGGACGAGAACGGGGTTGGCGACGCGGAGCTGCGGGAGCGGCTTCGGCAGTGCGAGGAGACTATCGAGCAGCTCCGCGCCGAGAATATCCTTCCGGCTGGCCGGGCCCTGTCACCGCGGGCGCGGGTCCGTGCGGGGCGCGGGCGCGGCGGAAATTCCACCCCAGCCGGGATTCCAAGCCCTATGCCGCCGCCGCGGGCGGGCGTTGCGCAAGCTGCCCTGGGGCCTCCGCGCAAACCTCGGTGCTGGGAACCCGTCTCCTGGGGAGTCCTTCCCTGCAGCCCCAACTGGATTCCAGTTTTAGGGTGATTTTAGACCGCTTAGCTGTTAGATTGCAGGCTAGTCCCCACTTCTGTCCCTCTGTTCGACATCATGGTCCTGTTTCATTCTTTGCAAGCTCAAGTTGAGGCAGTCGTAGTATATAGTATGCCAGAGATAGCGAACACTTAGCTATCGGTGCTCATGGCGGGGCAAAAGCAAGTAAGTGGTCCTAGGATGCAGAGTTGGGGCCTTGAGGAATCGGGTTGTGCAAAGAGAAATGGTTAATTGCTTGTTTAATTAAGATTGAGAATTACTTTTAGAGCTCTTCCACTTTGAGCTAGGTTGCATTTCATTGCTTTGGGGGAAACGTGCCAAATGAGTTTCCGTCTGGCTTTAGATACCTGATTACATTCTGGATTTGCTAGTGTGTTTATTTACATTATTAGAGTTTGGAAAACTATATATAGATAATTTTGGTTCAGATAGTTTCCCTTTTAAATTTTGCAAGGAGCCTTGAATGTGGTAGGTGTGTCAGCTTTTAAGTCTGATTTTTTTTTTTGAAGACTGATTTTTTTTTCATGATACTACTTTCTTTTACGTTTTATTAAGAAAAATTTCAAAATACAGACAAGTGGGAGGGACATTCATAAATTCCATCCTAGATTTTTCAGTCGTTAACTATTTATTACTCTGCATTCGCTTTCCCATATATCATGATGCCTTGACTTAGAAAATTTTCCTAATTGGCTGTTTCAACTTGGGCCAGGGACACCATTGTATGAATAACGGTTTAGTCTGTTAGACTTTTTAACTTCAGGATTGTGTCTTAGAATATACATTCAGCAGGGTGGCACATGCCTGTAATTACAGCTGCTTGGGAGGCTGAGGCAGGAGAATCAGGAGTTCAAAGCCAGCCTCATCAATTTAGCAAGGCCCTAAGCAACTCAGTGAGACCTTGTCTCTACAGAAAGCACAAAATAGGGCTGGGGATATGGCTCAGTGGTGGAGTGCCCCTGAGTTCAGTTTCTGGTACCCCCTCAAAAAGACTATACCTTCAAAGGAATGTAAATGTTTTTGGCTTTAAAGCTAGATGCCTTGTCTGCAAACAAACAGGTGCTTAGTAAGTGTGTCATCCTCAAAATATAACTTTCTGACACCAAAAATGAGAGTGTTGATAGTTGAATTTTGATGATCTGCACGATTCTGTTTAATAAGGGTTAATATTCCTTAACAAGTAATAACATCAAGAACTTAAAAGAAAATTGAACATTCTAACTCGACCAAGGTATGACTACTTGAAATTACAACATAGTTGTCCCTTATCATTTATCTGGATATTAATATACAATCATAATTTCTTTCAAAAGGGGTATAGGATTTTTTAATCATTGTCATTTGTTTAACATACGCTAAAAGAATCAGAATGCTAGCCCTTTAGGGTAAAATCTGAATTCTCATAAGTACATAAAACTTTTAAACTGACTTACTAGGAGAAAGTATTATGAACCACAATCCAGAAAATTTTGGCCAAATGTTCAAAACAGGCAAATTATCAGCACAGCTATTCCTATTGAAAAAAACATTCTAGGCCGAGCGCAGTGGTGCACACCTATTCCCAGCACTTTTCCGGGCTGAGACAGGAGAATCGTGAGTTCAAAGCCAGCCTCAGCAACAGCAAGGCGCTAAGCAACTCAGTAAGACCCTGTTTCTACATAAAACAGAAAATAGGGCTGGGGATGTGGCTCAGTGGTCCAGTGCCCTGAGTTCAATCTCCAGTACCAAAAAAAAAAAAAAAAAGAACATTCTGCGAAGACACAACATTTTAGAAGAAGAAAAAGGGATTTTTTGGTTTTTGTGTTAAAGCAGCACTTGGGATAGAACCTAGAGGTGCTCTACCACTGAGCCACATCCCCAGCCTTGTTTTTTTTTTTTTTTTTTTTTTTCTCTTTAGAGAAAAAATAGGGCTTCACTAAGTTGCTAAGGCTGGCTTTGAACTTATGATCCTCATGGCCCCAGCCTCTTGAGTAATTGGGATTATAGGTGTACACCACCATACCCAGCTAGAAATATATTCTTTTTTTTTTTTAAATATTTTTTTTAGTTGTTGATGGATCTTTACTTTATTCATTTGTTATTTATATGTGGTGCTGAGGATCAAACGCAGGGCCTCACACATAAGCGCTCTACCACTAAGCTACAGCCCCAGCCCTAGAAATATATTCTTTTAACCTGTTGATTTATCCTTTCCTTCCTCCTTTGATTTGTAAAGAAAATAGCCCTTAGGGAAGGAAACTTTTTGGTTAAAAACTGAAAGATTGGTCTGGAGATGATGTCCTGGGTTTGATCCCACAAAAGAAAAGATCTGAAAGATTAACTGTGGTTTTTATTTTTTGTGAAACATTTTTAAAAATGTTGAGTTAGGGATACCTCTGTGCAAAACCACTGAAGTAGGTAAAATTGGTGAAAACCTAGATTTTTCTTAAGAAAACTGAAATTCTTCGTGGCTCCCGGTTCTATTTATATTTATATATTATACTTAGTAATTATTAAAAACTGTTATATACATATGTAAATTTTACTTGGATATCTTCTAAGAATATATTTTAACTTCTGTTTTAGTGGAATATTGGTGAACAATACTAAGTTAGATGGACCTTTATTACAAATTCTGTTTATGAACAATGCTATTTCAAAGTAAGTAATTTTCTCTTCCCTAAATATGCAATAATGTCTTCTATAAGTTTGCTGTTTTTGTTTGTATTTATATTAAATTTATTATTTTACTTAAAATGCTCCTAGAGTTAAAATATTTGAAATAATGATTAAAAGCAAAGCCATGGGAGTCATGTAGACCTGAATTTGAATGTGACTTCTACTTCCTGCATCTGTGAACCTAGGCAGGTTGTGGAAACTTTCTATCTCCTTAGTTTCCTGTATTGGAAAACAATATACTAATATTGTTTCCTCTTAGGTAGTCAAATGAGCTCCTGTAAAAGCTCAATAAATAGCTTCTAATAAGAATAAGGACCACCACTATCACAATAATAATACTGGTAGACATTTCTCTCCCAGAATCAGATAACTGGATTTTTCATCAGGTAACTGATCTTCAAAGCCTCTCATGTGGTATTTTTCTTTCATAGCCAAACTAGACCTGTGCAAGCCTTCCAGCCTGCTGGAATTTGGGTAACTCGGAGCATTCCTACAGTGCTTGCTAGGGTGTTCTGAAGTGGTTTGAGGCCTTGCCCTGTCTTCCTCAGAGCTTGGTCGTAGGCATTTCAGACAGTTGCTTGTCCCCTCCCAAATCATTTAATTCTTTTTTATGTGATGGTCATGGTGAAGAAGATAAAGGGAACATGTGCCAATCCTATAACCTACTTCATCTCAGCAGAAGTGGAAGCCAAGGCTCTGAGAGTGAGGAAGGAAGCTGGATGGTGAATGCAGCACCCGCAGGGAGGTACTGGGCAGAGCTGGCCTTTGGCACTGTTGTCCCCGCAGATAGGAAACAGCATCTGCTCTAGCTCCTGACACTATTCTTTACACTATTCACCTGTCATTTTCCCTGCAGAAATCTTAAGATGTATAGCAGGAAAAATCCTGAAAGATATAGTTTGTGAAAAGGAAGCTGAGTCTGAGACAGTATGGCTGCCCACTTGCAGCATAACAAGACTTAGGCTCCTTTGACATCTTCTATATGGAGCATTACAGAATATTTGATGAGTATAGTTCTTGACCTGGAGAGATAAAGAAAATAGTATATTTAGTAGTAGTAATAGTATATGTTTCCTGCAATGTATTTTGGCTTTATTATTTTTTTCCAGTTTCATATTTACGTGGGTGGTTCCTTATGTGCTGCGTGAAAAATTTTGGGGAGAAGGATATGGAAAAACTGAATTATCTTTGTGTTGCAGAAATAGGTGACTAGGAAACAAGAAAGGAGCTTTTCATTATGTAATCCTTTTACTTTGAATTTTGAAGCATTTAAATGTGGCGTCTATTCAGAAGTTAAGCATATAGAATTTACAAATAAAATCCATTCTATACACAACTGTTTATTGCTCTTCTATGCTGCAAATACTATATTAGGTTATCTGGTTAACTTGGCAACAATGTATGTTTTTCTTAGAAAGCAGGTTCCTGAATGTTACAAAGACTCAGTGATTTGATAATCCTCTGGGAGGAAAAAAAAATAAGACATGACATCTTATAATAAATAATACATAAGATTTCAATCTATTAAATGTTTTACTCTGGGTTCTGACCATTTTGTCCTCTTATACAGGCAATATCATCAAGAAATAGAGGAATTTGTTTCAAATTTAGTAAAAAGATTTGAGGAACAGCAGAAAAATGATGTGGAAAAGACTTCTTTTAATCTTTTGCCCCAGGTATTTCAAATTTAAGAGATTTTAAGATAAGTAGGTTCTGTTTTTCACTGCCAGTTATTAGGCCCTGGGGATCCTCTTGAATCCAAACCAAAATGACAGTTAAGATTGCCTCTTCAGGGGCTGGGGTTATGGCGCAGTGGTGGTGTGCTCGCCTAGCACGCGTGAGACACTGGGTTCGATCCTCAACACCACATAAAAATAAAATAAAGATATTCTGTCCACCTACAACTTTAAAAAAATAAATAAATATTTAAAAAAAAAAAAAAAAGATTGACTCTTCACCTTCCATCCTTCCACCAGATTCCTTCTCCAGAGTGTGACCAAGGCAGCCACCTGGCTTTCTTCTGGATGTGGCCTGTTTGCTCAGAGTGATCACATTCAGATCTGCTACACCTAAAGGGTTTTTTTATTGTTGTTTTCTGTTTCCTAAGTTGGATACATGGTCATGAGCAGCAAATTAATTTTAAACAAAACAATTATTTCTGGGATTTATAAAACATGGATTTTAGCTGTGCATGGTGGCACATACCTGTAACCCAGTGACTTGAGAGCCTTCAGTAGCAGGATCACAAGTTCAAGACCGAGCCTCAGCATCTTAGTGAAATCCTCAACAACTTAGCGAGACCCTGCCTCAAAATAAAAAGGAATTGGGATGTAGCTCAGTGGTAAAAGCACTCCTAGGTTTAATCCCCAGTACCAAAAGATATATAAATAATAGAAATAATTAAATATAATAAAGAACAAGGACTACTAAGCAACTCAGTAAGACCCTGTCTCTACATAAGATACAGAATAGGGCTGAGGATATGACTCAGTGGTTGAGTGCCCCTGAGTTTAATGTCCTGTACAAAAAAAAAAAATAGAATCTGTCAAATAAGGATATGTAGCTGTTTATCATCAGAGGTTGGAAAATGAATTGTTCTGATTAAGATTTTTTAATCATCCTTAGTTTTTATATACCATACAGAATGTTTATTTGATTAATTGATCAATTGATTGTGGTACTAAGGATTGAACCCAGGACACTACCACTCAGCTACATCCCCGGCCCATTTAATTTTTGTTATTTTGAGATATGGTCTGGCTAAATTGCTCAGGCTGGCCTTGAATTTGTGATCCTCCTGCCTCAGTCTCCCAGTAACTAGGATTATAAGTTTCTTCACTACACCTGGCCCATGTAGGTTTCTGTGTTTTTGTGGTTTTTTTGGTGATACTAGGGATTGAACCCAGTGGTGTTTTACCACTGAGTAAAACACTGAGCTACATCCCCAGCACTTTTTGTGTTTTTTATTTTGAGACGGAGTCTTACTAATTTGCTCAGGCTGCCCTTGAACTTGAGATCCTCCTGCCTCAGTCTCCCAAATTGCTAGGATTACAGGCATGAACAGGCATGCGCAGTTTCATATACAGTTGTTTTGTTTGGTTTTCGTTTTTTGGTACTGAGGATTGAACTCAGGTGTACTCAACCACTGAACCACATCTCCAGCCCTATTTTGTGTTTTACTTAAAGACAGGGTCTCAGTGAGACCCTGCTTAGCACCTGCTTCCTTAACGCCTCACCATTGCTGAGATTGAAGTTGTGATTCTCCCATCTCAGCCTCCCAAAGTGCTGGGATTACAGGCGTGTGCCACTGCAACCAGCCCCAGTTCTTTTTTTTTTTAATATATATATTTTTTTAGTTGTAGATGGACACAATATCTTTATTTTATTACTTTGTACGTGGTGCTGAGGATCGAACCCAGGGCCTCACGCATGGGAGGCAAGTGCTCTACCGCTGCACTACAGTCCCAGCCCTTTTTTTTTTTTAATTTTTTTTTTTAGCCCAGTTCTTTTATTTTAATTTTTTTTTTTAATATTTTTTTAGTTGTAGATGGACACAATGTCTTTATTTTATTGTTTTGTATGTGGTGCTGAGGATCGAACCCAGGGCCTCACACATGAGAGGCAAGCGCTCTACCACTGAGCTACAATCCTAGCCCCCTTTTATTTTAATTTTGAGACGGTTTCACTAAGATGCCCAGGCTGGCCTTCAACTTGCCATCCTCCTGCCTCAGCTTCCTGAGGCACTGGGATTATAGTTGTGTGCCACCAGGCCTGGTCATGTACAGTTTTTAAAGATAGCATTTACCAATTAAAACTATGCTGATTATATTTTTCCCCTTGTTCTGGGGATCAAACTCAGGACCTTATGCACGCTAGGCAAGTGCTCTACCACTGAACTACATCCCTGACCCTATTTAGTTATTAATTCAAAGAATACTTAAGAATTATATAGTTGCTTAAGTCTGTGAGGGATATATTATCAGTATTGACAAGTAATGTAAAATTGTATGCTGTGTCTGGCTTGACTTACTGTTTTTCAAGATAAAGTCTGCCTTGCCTCTTTACAGATAGGAAGTTTCATAAGTTATATTGATTAACACAGATGTTTCAGAAGAAGCTGTCTTTTTCTTTTTCTTTTCCCCACTTGTGAAATTTCTTTTATAAACATTCCTCAACTTACCTTCTAAAGTCTATTACCACAATGAATCCAAAATTTTATGAAACTTAATGATTTATATTGGACATTTAAAGTTGTTAAAAATTGCTTACTGCTTCATAATATATGTTTCTGTTTGTCCTAGCCATCTAGTGTTGTGTTAGAAGAGGACCATAAGGCTGAAGAATCCTGTGCCATTAAAAACAGCAAGGAAGCTTTTAGTGTAAGTTTCAATTTTTTAGTTCTACAAGATATATGTTTCTTATCCTGTGTTAACTGGGTATCATTGAAATGATAAATTGGTAGAATCATATGTCTTCATAGGATCACAGCATTATTTTGTTACAAACAATAGTGTAGAATTCAACCTCTAAATACTGTTGTTTGCTTTTAAATAACTATTGTATTGTGACCTGCAAGCTTATAGACTTGCTTTAGAGGACTTTTTGTTCTAACCGATCTCTTCATATATTTTCAAGGACTAAGATATAGGAAACATGCTTCTTGAATTTATAAAGAAATGAAACACAGAGAGATGGATAGCTAATATAACAAATGGCAGATTTGAAATTTAAAATGTTGACAGACACAACTGGTGGGTGAAGATAGAAGCTTAGCGGGGGTTACCTACATGAAGGCCTTTCAGTACCTATGTAAAATTCTGTAGTATCAACACAATATAGTGGTTTGACTTTGCAGCTTCCAGTGTTTTAAAAAAGTTGATACAAGGGCTGGGGTTGTGGCTCAGTGGTAGAGCGCTTGCCTCGCATGCGTGAGGCACTGGGTTCCATCCTCAGCACCACATAAAAATAAAGATATTGTGTCCATCTACAATTAAAAAAAAAAAAGTTGATACAAATGTAGTCCTGGATTCTATTTAAAAAAGGCTAAAGCCGGGCGTGGTGGTGCAAACCTGTAATCTCAGTACTTAGGGAGGCGAGTTCAAAGCCAACCTCAGCAACGGCGAGGTGCTAAGCAACTCAGTGAGACCCTGTCTCTACATAAAACACAAAATAGGGCTGGGGATGTGGCTCAGTGGTTGAGTGCCCCTGAGTTCAATCTCCAGTACCAAAAAAAAAAAGGCTAGTTTTTCATGTTTATGGAATATTACCCTTCCATTAATGTACCACAGTATTAAAGACAGGGGTCAGCTGTGAGGATGAAGAGCCTAAGCCTTATTGTAAAGATTTATAAGGAATGTGACATCTCTGCAAACAGAACGAAGAATCTTATTGATCACCTTTTATAGTGCCAAGTGAAAGAATTAGAATCAGTGATTGAATTGACTAGAGAAACTTAAGTTCAACTCATCTTTAAAAAGTCACACTAGCGCCGGGCGCGGTGGCTCAAGCCTGTAATCCCAGCACTTAGGGAGGCTGAGACAGGAGAATCGCGAGTTCAAAGCCAGCCTCAGCAATGGTGAGGCGCTAAAGCAACTCAGTGAGACCCTGTCTCTACATAAAACACAAAATAGGGCTGGGGACCTGGCTCAGGGGTCGAGTGCCCCTGAGTTCAATCCCTGGTACCAAA
>CM053407.1:121924611-121939792 GCA_028644305.1 Xerus rutilus | reverse complement strand
AGTCACACTAGGGGTGTAGCTCACTGGTCACTACATAAGGCCCTGGGGGCAATCTCCAGTGCTGAAAAAAAGTGAATTCTGCCACATATCTGTAGTCCCAGATGCTCAGGAAGCTGAGGCAGGGGAAGCGTGAGTTCAGGCCAGCCTGGACAATCTAGAAAGACCTTGTCTCAAAATAAAAAATAGTAAAAGGGTTGAGGATGTAGCTCAGCGGTAGAGTGACCCCAGGTTCAATACCCAGTATCAAGAAAGGAAAAAAAAAAAGAATTTCACTCACAGGCCAGAGCTGGAGCTTAGTGACAGAGTATTTCATAAGTGTCGGGCCCTGAGTTTGATCCCCAGCACTGAATTTTTTAAAAAATCGAATTTCCATGTTATTGGAGTCGAATAAAGGGTAGGATGTTATCAGAAAACTCTAAAGAAAGATTTCTGAACTGAACTAGGTGACTTTTCATTTCCCTTCCAACTTGGTTCTGGGATTTAAAGTAACATCCTAGAAATTGGGAACTTTGTGTATTTATTAATATAGTCCTTTAAAAAATAGTAAGAAATGTTTACTGAATGCTGCTTTGTACCAGGAATCATTCTAGGCTCCAGGGACACAGCAGTGAAAAAAGAGTAAAGTCCTGACTCTCACCGACTTAAATTCTAGTGAAGGAAAGCAAGGCTCTCAAGAAAAATAAAACAGGGCAAAAAGTGAGAGACGGAGCTGGGCGCGGTGGCGCACACTTGTAATCCCAGCACTTTGGGAGGCTGAGACAGGAGGATCACGAGTTCAAAGCCAGCCTCAGCAATGGTGAGGCGCTAAGCAACTCAGTGAGACCCTGTCTCTACATAAAACACAAAATAGGGCTGAGGATGTGGCTCAGTGGTCGAGTGCCCCTGAATTCAATCCCTGGTACCAAAAAAAAAAAAGTGAGAGACTGTAGGTGGTGTATATGAGTATGGTGATGGCCTCTGAGTCAAAATCTGGATGAGCTGAAAAAGTAGGGCCAAGGCTGCAGTTTGAGTAAGAGTACCTCAGACAGTAGGAAAAGGAAGGGGAAGCCCAGAGGCAGACGCCAACACTCATATTGCTCACTGGTTCCCAGGTGCTGGTGTGAGTTATGAGCTCATTATAGGTGTTATTCAGAAAGGTTATTATTATTTCCACTTTATAGAGAGGGAACCAGGCCATGAAACCAGCCCTTTGGACTCCAGAGCATGTGATCAGAGTCTTTGTTTGTGGCGCAGGGATGCCTGGATTGAACCCAGGGGCACTTAAACACTGAGCCACATCTTTGGCCCATTTCATATCTTATTTAGAGACAGGATCTCACTAAGTTGCTCAAGTTCTCGCTAAATTGCTTAGGCTGGCTTTGAACTTGTGATCCTCTCACCTCAGCCTCCTGAGTTGGGGTTCCAGGTATGCACCACCAGAATCTTTATATTGCTTTATAGGCTATAGTGAGGACTTTGGGTTTTACTCTGAATAAGATGAGAAACCATTCAAGGATTGTAAGTACAAATGTGATATGCTATGACTTGAATTTTTTAAAGATTTGGTTCTGTATGGAAAATAATTGATAGCTGATTATGGACACCAGTTATGAAGCTAATGTGTTAATCTTAGGTGAGGGAAAATGGTAGCGGAGACCAGTTCAGCTGGTGATGGGGTGCGGTTAGAGCCTGGATGTACTTGGGAAGTAGAGCTGATCTAATGTGTTGATGCATTGGGTACAGAATATGAGGCCAAGAGAAGGGTTAGAGTGACTTGGGTCTTTGGTCTGAGCAGCTGGGAAAATGTTGCCTTTTCTGTGATAAAGAGGAGCAGGTTTGGAAGGAGTTGAGAATCCAGTACAGTTTTAATATGTGAGTTTGAGGTGCCTCTTACATGTCCAGGGAGAGATGTTAGGTTGGCTTTTGACAGTTAGATGGGATCGAGACTTACCTTGGGAGTTGCCAGTGTGTAAATTATATCTCATACCCTGGGTTTGGATGAATTGCCTAGGGGATGAGAGTAGAAAAGAAGACAAAGGATTGGCCATTCAGCTCTCCAACATATAGAAGGTGGAGAGAGAAATCTGGTAAAGACCCAGTCTTGGTCAGAAACGTAGGTGTCCTGGAAACCAAGGGAGGAAAGTGTTTGTGAGAGGAAGGAAGAGATCAGCTCTGCCAGCTCTTGCTAGTAAGTTGAGGTGAAGACTGACAACTGTGGGTTCAATTTAACTACATGGAGGTCCTTACAGAGCTTTTTTTTTTTTTTTTTTTTTTTGGTACTGGGGATTGAACTCAGGAATACTCAATTACTGAGCCACGTCCCCAGCCCTATTTTGTGTTTTATGTAGGGACAGGATCTCACTGAGTTGCTTAGGGCCTCGCTGTTGCTGAGGCTGGCTTTGAACTCGCGATTCTCCTGCCTCAGCGTCCCTAAGTGCTGGGATTACAAGCGTGTGCCACCGCACCTGGCCAGAGCTCTTTTGTCAAGTAGCATTGTGCAGTGATAGGAACAGAGCATTACTGAAAATGTTTCAAGAGAGTGGCATCGTCATTACAAAAAAAAAAAAGAATATTCTAGGTAAAAGAAGTAAAAAATATACAACATCTAAATGCAACATATGAGTATTAATCAAATCCTGGCTTGGGGAACAAAAGATACAAAAATGTAAAAGAACTTTTGGGGACAGTTGAGGAAAACAATATGTACTAGATATAATGAAACTAGGGAGTTAGTTTTCTGAGGTGTGACAGGTATTGGTATTTGTAGGAAAACCTTCTTACTCTTAGAAGGCTCGTACTGAAAGTATTTAGAGATAAAGTGTCATGATGTCTACAACTGACTTCCAGATGACCGAGTTAAAGTGTGTGTGTGTGTGTGTGTGTGTATGTGTGTAAAGAGAAATGCACAGAAAAATGTCAAACTATTAACAATTACTGAATCTTGGTGAAAGATACAGGAGTATTTCTGGTACTGTTTTTCCAATTTGTCTGAATGAAATTTTTCCAAAAACTTGGAGGGGAAAGACAAGACTAGGAATAAAAGAAATGGAAAGAGTAAATAGCAGGACCTGGGAGTCTTGCTGCAAAGAAGTGGGGTACTGGAGGGACCTAAGAGTCAAGGTTTTCATTTCTGATTTGAGAGAGTGTAGTTGATAGCAATGATTTAATACAGAGGAAAAACTTGGATGTAACTTTTACTTACACATCAAAATCTGGCTCTTTTAACTAGGGAATTATTTTATCTAATAATTTTATCCAAAACTAAGTTGTTAAAAGCAGGTAATCATAGTCTTACATAATTTAATGTCTTTTTTTTCCCCCGCTTAAATAGCAATATTTTTTGACTTGTCTTCTGCAGGTTGTAGGAAGTGTCCTGTATTTTACTAATTTTTGCCTTGATAAATTGGGGCAACCGCTACTAAATGAAAACCCTCAGCTTACCGAAGGATGGGAAATACCCAAGTATCCTACATAGTGAATGAAGATCTTTTATGCATCTTGCCACTAAGTTCACCTTTAAAAAAAGTTTACCAAATTTTACAGACTATGATAACTATTCCTTAATAAAATTCACTAAAGGTACCAGCAAGTCTTCAGCCACATTGTTTCTCTAGAAGGGCAAGAAATACAAGTAAAGGCAAAAAGGTTTGTGTGGGGAGTTGTTTTGTTTTATTCTTTTTGTTTTTTTAATACCAAAAGCATAAACTCTTTTAGCTTGAAAAGTTAATATTCTTTATTGCTGGTTTACTGTAAAGAAAATTCTAGATTCAGCTAGAATTCCAATATGCAGACATAGTAAATGTTAAAATTGATCATTTGTTTCTTGGAATTCATTGATTCACACATAATGTGCCTGGGAGGGTGGAAAGAAGTAATTGTTGCTGTCAATGTGAGCGCAGTCTTAGAACCACCTGCCTTCTTTCCATGGTGCCTAAAGGAAACATGATGATCGGTTTGACTCAATTCTGTTATGAACTACTGAAAAAAAAAACTCGGAAGAGGTACTAGATGAGTCAGGAACAGAATGGTTCTTGGTTAAAAGACTGCGCGGTGCTGTTTGTTTAAGTCACTGAGTACAGGAGCTTCAGTGTACTCATTATTGCAGATTATAGTGATCTGTCATCCACTTGCTTTTTTGTCTCTGATACACTTTGCTATCATCTAGAATTTTATTGATTCGCTTTTATGTTTTTATTTATGAAAATTTTTGTTTTTTTTGACCAAATAGGCCAAAGCCTCACTGTTTCAATTGTGGTTCTGAAGAACATCAAATGAAAGAGTGCCCAATGGTAAATTTCTCTCATATAACAAGATGTCGTTGAACCAGAGCTTGCTGATGTGTCTACACACTTATGGTGTAGTGTGGTGTGAAGGAACTTCCTGTGTTGCTTTCCTCTTGTTCTTTAACTTGAAATCTTTTCAAATCCGTATTTATAGTTGAAGGCATGATATTTTTTAAAAAAATAATTTATTAAAATACTCTTTGGTATGAATAAATGAAATGTCATGAGAGTTAATTTTTTGACAGTTTATTCTAAAAACTTGATTTTATGTTCTGATAACACTGAGGTAATAAGAAATTAAAGTGACAACTTCTCCTTGCTTACTTTCAAAAATATTCACCCTCCTTTAGGCTTGTTTTCTACATTGAAACTAAAACAATCTGTTTGCTTTACCTTAAGAAAAACTGATTATTTAATTTCTGAAATGTTTCTAAATTGCTTGATACCATTCTTTTCAAACATTATGATTTAGCCCCGGAATGCTGCTCGAATAAATGAAAAGAGAAAAGAGTATATGGATGCTTGTGGTGAGGCGAACAATCAGAATTTTCAGCAGCGATACCATGCAGAAGAAGTAGAAGAAAGATTTGGGAGATTCAAGCCTGGAGTTATTAGGTACTAATGTCATTTTACCATAAATATCATTTTTACTTCCTTAGTATGCAGAACATTCTGTGCCTCTTCAGGAAAATTTTTCGGGTGGAAGTGGCCCTTGCAGGGTCTACAGAACAATACATCAGTTCATTCAAAAACAGTTCTATAATGGTAACTGTGTGCTTATTAGGCACCATGCTCCATGATGTAAGAAATGTTTTAAAATATGACAGTTTTGCATGCAAGGAAGAATTCAGTATTTTTGTCCTTTTATTTTTATTTAGTGAGGAACTTCAAGATGCACTAGGTGTGACAGACAAGAGTCTTCCCCCTTTTATCTATCGGATGCGCCAGCTAGGATACCCACCAGGGTGGCTCAAAGAAGCTGAACTGGAGAATTCGGGGCTTGCACTCTATGATGGAAAAGGTATAGTATGTGAGGTTAGATAAATCAGCTCTTTTTTTTTTAAGTGGTCATGGGGATTGGCTTTGCACATGCTAGGGAAGTGCTCTACCACTGAGCTACATCCTCATCTCTTTGTGTTTTTATTTTTGTTTTGTTTTGTATTTATTTATTTATTTTTGTTTATTTTTTTTGGTGACAGGGATTAAACTCATGGGTACTCGACCACTGAGCCACTTCCCCAGCCCTATTTTTTGTTTTATGTAGAGACAGGGTCTCACTGAGTTGCTTAGCGCCTTGCCTTTGCTGAGGCTGGCTTTAAACTGGTGATTCTCCTGTCTCACGCTCCCAAAGTGCTGGGATTATAGGCGTGCGCCACTTATAAAGTGGTCTTTTTTTTTTTTTTTTTTTTTAATATTTATTTTTTTAGTCATAGGTGGACAGAATATCTTTATTTTATTTATATGTGGTGCTGAGGATCGAACCCAGTGCCTCACGCATGCTAGACGAGCACGCTACCACTGAGCCATAACCCCAGCCCCTAAAGTGGTCTTAATAATATACACCTATTAGGATTCTTATAAAGATTAACTGAGTTGCCAGGCACAGTTGGGCACGACTGTAATCACAGTTACTTAGGAGCCTGAGTCAGGAGGATCACAGGTTCCAGACCTCCCAACTTGGGGAGACTCCTTTTTAACATAAATAATAAAAAAGCCAGTCGGGCAGTGTGGCGCACACCTGTAATCCCAGCACTTTGGGAAGCTGAGACAGGAGAATCACAAGTTCAAAGCCAGCCGCAGCAACAGCGAGGCACTAAGCAACTCAGTGAGACCCTGTCTGTACATAAACACAAAATAGGGCTGGGGATGTGGCTCAGTGGTTGAGTGCCCCTGAGTTTAATCCCCGGTACCAAAAAAAAAAATAATCTAGTGGTTCAGAAAAATTCTAATTAAAGTTAATTCTCATACTAATTCTTTGGCAGTGAAAATAAACACTTTCTAGGTATACTTCTGGTATAAGGAGGGACATATTAGCACCTCACAATATTAACACTTTTGATGGTCTATAATAGATGACGCTGATGGAGAATCAGAAGTTGGAGAAGTACAGCAGAATAAAAGTGTCACTTATGATCTCTCGAAATTGGTAAACTATCCAGGTTTTAACATATCTACTCCCAGAGGAATTCCAGATGTAAGTATATTGTTTTTATTTTGGAATGTGACGTGATTTTGTAACAGATTGTTCACAATATTACATATTAGCTGACGTGGTGGCACTCACCTTAATCCCAGCTGACTGAGCATTCAAGCCCAGCCTGGGCAACATAGCGAGGCCCATTGTCAAAAAAAACCAGGGGCTGAGCCGGGCGCGGTGGCTCAAGCCTGTAATCCCAGCACTTAGGGAGGCTGAGACAGGAGAATCGCGAGTTCAAAGCCAGCCTCAGCAACAGCGAGGCGCTAAGCACCTCAGTGAGACCCTGTCTCTACATAAAACACAAAATAGGGCTGGGGATGTGGCTCAGTGGTTGAGTGCCTCTGAGTTCAAGCTCCAGTACCAAAAAAAAAAAAAAACCAGGGGCTGGGGTTGTGGCTCAGCGGTAGAGCACTCACCTAGCACAGGTGAAGCACTGGGTTCGATCCTCAGCACCACATACAAATAAATAAAATAAAGGTGTAAAAAATATTAAAAAAAGAAGAAGCAGCAGCAGCAGCTGGGTGCGGTAGCACATGCCTGTAATTCCATTGGCTCTGGAGGCTGAGCTAGGAGAATCACAAGTTCAAGGCCAGCTTCAGCAATTTAGCAAGGCCCTGAGCAACTTAGGCCCTAATTCAAAATTTAAAAATACAAAGGGCTGGGAATATAGCTCAGTGGTTAAAGCACCCCTGGGTTCAATCCCTGGTATCAAAGAGAGAGAGAGAGAGAGAGAGAGTAAATATTGTCCAAAATATAACTTATTAAAAAAAGAAGCCGGGCACGGTGGCGCAAGCCTGTAATCCCAGCACTTAGGGAGGCTGAGACAGGAGAATCATGAGTTCAAAGCCAGCCTCAGCAATGGCAAAGCGATAAGCAACTCAGTAAGACCCTGTCTCTACATAAAACACAAAATAGGGCTGGGGATGTGGCTCAGTGGTCGAGTGCCCCTGAGTTCAATCCCTAGACCAAAAAAAAAAAATACATGCTAAAGTTAAAAAGTTATTTTTGTAGCGTGGTGTATTCTTAGGCAATTTCATAAATTTTATAGAGTTATTTACTTGGGAAGTAAATTTCTGTCTGTAGTAAACCTAAATGTCTTATGACTCTTTTGCTTGTTTTTTCCCCCTGAGTACTAGGGATTTAATCTAGGAGTACTCTACCACTGAGCTACATCCCCATCATTTTAAATTCTTATTTTAAGACAGGGTTTCTCTAAATTGCTGTGTCTGGCCTTTAGCTTACAATCCTCCTACTTCAGCTTCCTCGGTAGCTGGATTGTAGGCATGCACCACTGTACCCAACCTGCCTGTCTTTTTTATGTTATTGTTGCTTCTTTCCTTCTCTCACACTCTCTTTTTTGGTGTCATTGGGGACTGAGCACAGGGCCTTACACATGCTAGACAGGTGCTCTATACAACTCAGCTGAACTCCTGACCCCTCCTTTTTTTTAAATTTTGAAATGGTCTCAGTAGTCACCCGGGCTAGACTAGAACTTGTAGCCCTTTGGACTCATTGGGATAACAGGTGTGCACTACCACACCTGGCAGCCGTTTTGTCTCTTTCTCTTGTCTTTTTTCACGCATGACCAAACTCCTCAATTCTGTATATGAATGTTTTTTCATGCACTTGTTCAACTTTCATTTTGGTTTCAAGATTCAACAGTTAACTATCGTGGTGTTATTTTGTTTTGTTTCAATATTATTTTAGATGTTGATGGACCTTTATTTTTTATTCATTTATTTATATGCAGTGCTGAGAATTGAACCCAGTGCTTCACACATGCTAGGCACGTGCTCTACCACTGAGCCACAACTCTAGCCCTGGTGGTGGTGTTTTAATAAAAACTACATTCCTAGTGTTCTTAGGAACTAGGCAGTATGGAAGAAACCAAAGATCTGAAATTTGTCTAGTGAATAGATACAGATGATGAACTTACACAGGACAGTATAGTTCATTAAAGGTTAAATTGTATGATGCAGACCATCCTTACTTCCAGAAGTGGGTCCAAGTACCAGTCTGTCAGAATTCTGGGGGCTCAGTAGCAATGCAGATCCATGAGTCTATCTTTAGATTTAACTGATTCAGTCCCTCAAGTTGATGTTTCACAAGAGCACAAAGTGATTCTGATGAAGAACAACTGCTGAAGAGCTGGGGTGGTGGCTTAGTGGTAGTGCATTTGCCTGGCACGTATGAGGCACTGGGTTTGATTCTCAGCACTACATGAAAATAAATAAATAAAATAAAGGTGCTGTGTCCATCTACAACTAAAAATATTAAAAAAAAAAAAAAAAAGAACAACTGCTGATTGTGCTATTGGAGACGAGAGAGAAACAGACGATGTTGAACCTTAATGAATAGTACTGTGTTCTATTTGGAAAGGAAAAGAACAGAAGATTGAAAACTTGGTGTGAGTATGGTAGGAGAAAGGAGCAGTGAGCAGGTGCTGTTGGCAGCGCGGTGCGTGGAGGGAGAAACGGGCTGGGAGGCCTCGTAAGAGGCTCTAGAGGTGCTGCCTGCCGCGCTGCCTGCAGTAGATAGAACATTTTCAGGCCAAGCAATCATGTCACAGTCTGTCTCACTCCTGGTCATGTTACAGGCAGGTTTTATTCTTCTATTTGACACACTCATTTTCCTTAATTTCCAGTGAGGGAAAAGTCACACAAAAAGCAGAAATATAATTTGAGATCTTCACTTCCTTCAAGCAAAATTTCAGAAGATGGCATTTTCCAAATATTTTTTTCCTTCTGTTTTCATCATTAGGAATGGAGGATGTTTGGTTCCATACCAATGCAGGCATGTCAGCAGAAGGATGTGTTTGCCAGTTACCTTACTTCTAACTTCCAAGCGGTAAATAGATTTTAAGGGTGTGGTCTATAAACATTTATGGCATATAGCTGTGAGATTTTGTAACTCATTAGTATCTTATTGCATTATTGTGTTTGTATCTAAATCCCTGTCAGCTGAGGAATCAAAAGGAAAACAGCTGGATTCACCAGTTACCAAGGCGTGGCTCCAGACTGGTTTTCTACATATTTAAGTGCAGGTTGGTGTTTAATGTTCTGTTCATCCCATCTCACTTGCGTTTGGTGTGGTTACTCCTGTAGCCGAGCATGAAGTCTGGCAGTAAGCGGTCCTCCTCTCAGTCCAGCCCTGGTAGTCCAAAGAAGCAGAGAAAGGAAAGTAGTTCTGCAGCTTCTCCCGCTGACATGGAGCTCGACTCAGGTAGGTCTCGTTCTGTGGTTTTGACTCAGTGAGTCCATACTCCTGAGCCCATAAAGAGGGTGACATCCCTTTATTAGAGATCAGAGCATTACCGCTATCACTGAAGCTGAATTAGAAGCCACACTAGTGTGAGAACCAGGTGCAGCAGCTGCCTGAATCCCTGAGCGTGACACCTGCACACCTGGCAGGGCAGCCACCAGACTGCCCCTGGTCACTGGGACGAGCAGTGCAAGGCACATGCGCCTCAGGCAGCCCTGGCCTTGCACTCTTCACTTACCTATAGAACCTGTGAGCCACCAGGATTGTGACAGCCCTTTTGAGCAAACCAGTGGTGACTCAGGACACATCTCCCCTCTTTTGGAGCCCCTCTTGCCCCAGTATCAACCTTGGAACTTCTGATTACTAGCTTAGATTTTCCCCCCAGAAAGCTCTGGAATGGATCCAGACTTTGTCTTGATTAGATAAACTGCAAGGTCATTCCTGATCCAAGACTAAAAATCACTCTTCCAAATTATGCCTAGCTAGTTTTTCTTTTTACTAGGGACTGGATCCAGGGATCCTCTGCCACTGAGCTATGTACCCCCATCCCTTTTTTTTTTTATTTTGGGACAGTGTCCCACTAAGTTGCCCAGGCTGGCCTCAAGCATGAGATCCTCCTGCCTCAGCCTTCTGAGTCACTGGGATTACAAGCACGTGCCATTGGGCCCAGCAACACCTAGCTACTTTTGTCCTGTATAGCATGTCAGGTGTTGTGGAGTGAGATGAGGCCACGACATCAAGATAACATACAAGCCAGTCGCGGTGGCACACGCCTGTAATCCCAGCACTTAGGGAGGCTGAGACGAGAATCGCGAGTTCAAACCAGCCTGAGCAACTGCGACACACTAAGCAACTCAGTGAGACCCTGTCTCTACATAAAACACAAAATAGGGCTGGGGATGTGGCTCAGTGGTCAAGTGCCCCTGAGTTCAATCCTCAGTACCAAAAAAAAAAAAAATTATTATAGTCTTTGCCACATACCCATGAAATTTTGACAATTTTGTAATTTCCCAAACCCCTAAAGCAGTTGTCCCAAACAAAAGTGTATTCTCAGAGCCCAGCACTTCTCAGTGTTATAAAAACCATAGCCAAGATCCAGTGTTTTCCCAGTGAGGGTAGAAATGGTGCTTAGTCTCAAGGATACTAGTTTCTTGGTGCCAGTTATCTGTCCACTGCCTGGGAACTTTTCATTTAGAGTGAATTTTGGTCTTACACATTTATAATACAATGGGAGAAAGCCACTTACCCTCAAGGTAACACAAAGCCACCTGTGCTGCTCAGTCATTTTAGACACAACTACCATCTCTCAAAAGTTTGGGAATTTAATGCCACCCCTGTCATGAGGCCCACACACATGGCTGGGGACTTTTTCCTCTACATCTTGTACTTCTGGAGGAAGTTTCTGTCTCTCTCACTTCCTCTCCCCCTCTTCCCTTTCCCTCTTTCTCTTTTCCTTCCTTCCTTGCTCTTTCCCTGTCCCTTTCCCTCTCTCTGTCTTCTACCAGCCTGGGCCCTGTGGTGAGGTGGGATTCTTGGTACTAAGGCCAGACCTTAAGAGGGCAGTGCAGCGTCCCCACCTTCCTCACTTCCTTGGCTCTGTCCAGAATGGAATTTGGGCAGTAGATCTAGCACTTGTTAGAGTAGTGCTGATTTAGTTAGAATCCTATTCATTTTCTCTCTTTTTTTTTTTTTGGTACTGGGGATTGAACTCAGGGATACTCGACCACTGAGCCACATCCCCCGCCCTATTTTGTGTTTTATGTAGAGACAGAGTCTCACTGAGTTGCTTAGCACCTCGCCGTTGCTGAGGCTGGCTTTGAACTCGCGATTCTCCTGTCTCAGCCTCCCTAAGTGCTAGGATTACAGGCATCTCTGTTAGTTCTTGTATTTACTCTTTGCTCTTCTGAGTTGACTTCTTGGGGCTGGACATGGGGCTCAGTGGTAGCTCGCTTGCCTGGTATGCATGAGGCTCTGAGTTCTACCCCCAGCACTGCATAAAAAAGGGAGAATGGCTAACGGAGTTAGTTAACTTTTTAGAATATAAGTAACAACAGTATGTTGTTTTTGCGAATCTTATTGCCTGTTCAGTGAAGTTCAGACTGGTTTTACATAAGTTTCAAGATTTGGTTGGGTTTTTCATAGTTTTACAACCCAGACTGTGTTTGTGATCCCCCTATAGATAGGGAAGACAGACAGATGAGTTAGACACATCTCCATCTTTCTGTCACCAGGGATTGCAGGTGTGTCAGCACTTAGATGCCAGCATGGTGGCCTGCAGTAATATGACATCTCGCTGGCACAGACCTGATTACAGATTGTAATTAATAGTGGCACAGAGGAAACACTGAGGAGCCATACTGAATAAAGTCAGGGACTCCTAACAAGAGTGACTTTGAGGGGCTGGAGTTGTGGGTCAGTGGTAGAGCACTTGCCTAGCACGTGTGAGACACTGGGTTCACTTCTCAGCACCACATATAAATAAATAAAGTCCTTTGACAACTAAAAAAGAGTGACTTTGAGCTGGTGAATGTGCAGGGCAGACGAGCAGGGACAGGGAGGGGAATTGGAGGGAAACGCACATGCAGAAGCATAAGGCACCTGCACAGTGGCTGACAGGGCCACCACCAGGTTTCAGCTGGGCAGTAGGAGATGACAGGGTGGAGGCAGGCAATTCAGGTCACAGAGGCCTTATTAAGCACAGAGAAGGATTCGATTTCATCCCACAAGGGATGGGAAGGCACTGAAGGGTTTCTCCTTGAAATGGGAGAGTCCATAGGGCCAGAATGATGTTTTAAAAAGATGAGCTAGCGCTCACAGGAAGATCAAGGAAGGTGAGTGCAGAGGTGAGCACAAGTCTGCTGTTCCCGGCCAGTGGTAGGGGGCCTGGAATAAGATAGTGGCTGTGGCAGCAAACGAGAGAGGACCTCAGGGGGCTGAGGTTGTAGCTCAGTGGCAGAGCGCTTGCCTCACACGTGTGAGGCACTGGGTTCGATCCTCAGCACCACATAAAAATAAGTAAACAAAATAAAGACACTGTGTTCATGTATAACTAAAAAAAAATTTAAAAAAAAAAAAGAGAGGACCTCAGAGGCCCGGGTCCTGGGAGTGGAGGAGAGGAGAGAGGACTCTGATGAAGAACAGCCTTCCATCTGCCATACTCCAAGCAGATAACAGGGATGATGCCATTAGTAAGAGTAGCAAATAGGGTGGAAGTCCAGATTTAGGAAAAGACACTTGGTTCTAGACAGGTTGTAGCTGAGGGACACACAGGTAGTGATGACCAGTGACCAGTTAGATACCTGTGCCCACAGGTGAGCAAGGAGTCCAGATTAGAGGTTCATGGGAAGTGCCTCAGGTGTCTTCCTGCCTTTATCCTCACTCCGCCCCCAGGCTGGCTACACTGCATAGCCCACCTGTACTTCAGTCAGATTTCCTGCTGTGCTGTGCCAGGAACCCGTCTTCAGTCACAGCACCTTCTCTGGGAACCACTCTGTATGTACACGTTCATATTTCTTCTGAACCATGTACCCAGCATGGGAGTACCTCTCCCAGGGGTTTGGTTCAAGCTTCTAGCACCAAGAAATCTTGACAACTCTCGCTGCGGACAGTCTTCTCCAGTGCATCAAGGACATTAGGTCATGGTCACAGCATCCAATTTTCCCCCTCAAGCCAGTTTTTTTTTGACCATTGCATCTCCGGATACCTCCAAGTTCGAATAATAAATTTTTGCAAAACCAAATGCTATTACACCTCCTAAAATATCTCTTCACTTTCTCATTCCAGATGTGGAGGTGTCACATGGTTCTCAGAGCAGCGAAGCTTTCCAGTTTCAGCCGCCGTTGCCTCCTGGCACTCCTCCCCCACTGCCACGGGGAACTCCTCCGCCCCTCTTCACTCCTCCTCTCCCCAAGGGTACCCCGCCACCGACTCCCAGTGACTCACCCCAGACCCGGAGCACAGCTGTGGACGAGGACGCACTGACTCTGGAAGAACTTGAAGAACAACAGAGGCGGATATGGGCAGCTCTCGAGCAGGCGGAGAGCATCCACAGTGACTCTGATATCCCTGTGGACACACCTTTAACTGGAAACTCTGTTGCCTCGTCACCTTGCCCAAATGATCTTGACCTTCCTGTCCCAGAGGGGAAAACAGCCGAAAAGCCAACACTGGAGGAATCTGAAGAACCAGACACTTGTACAAAGACAGCTGAAGTTGACCCTCCCTCAAGCCCAGCTTCTGAGGCCACATTGCTTTGTCAGAATGAAGAGGACGAGTCTGCAGAGGTGAACTCCGAAGGTGCTCTTCTTGACAATGGCGATATTGTGTCAAACTGTGACATCAGGAACGGAGGCAGCCAGAAGCCCCTTCAAGTGGACACCAGTTCTTCAACGGCCTCTAAAGTTCACAGCCCTATACCTGACATGAGCAAGTTTGCAACTGGAATAACGCCATTTGAATTTGAGAATATGGCGGAATCTACTGGAATGTACCTCAGGATAAGAAACTTGTTAAAGAACTCTCCCCGAAACCAACAGAAAAACAAAAAAGCTTCCGAATAACTGCTTGTTGTGGCACCAAGAGCTATTTCATTATCTACAGCTGTGTGTTCTGTGATATATACCAAGTGGCTGGATAAAAATTGTTTTCCTATTTGTCCCTCCCCTGTTTAAAAATCTATCCAAGGTTGAATTGTGATCTCAAGTCAAGCCTATTTTAAAGAATGGAAAGACTGGGATCACTCATTTGCCATATTTTATTCTCACCGAAAGAAACCTGCAGGGGGAATGTATATAGGAGCTGGTTCAGAGATAGTTTGTTAAGGTTTATGCTATTTTTGGATTGTGAGTGTCCGTCAAGAGTGGTGTTTTTTATCTGTCTTTTGTACATTGTTTTCCCTTTCTACATTTTGCTAATTATCCTGTATATAAGTTTAATATATCACTTTTTAAAAAGAAAAAAATTCTAACCATTTTAAATTCATATTTCAACTCGGACAACCAAATGAGAAAAATCAGGGATGAGCAGCTTTATCCCATTTGGGGTATTTTTGTAAGATTTACAGGTATCAATTTTAACAACACTTTGCTTTTTTGTACCTTCATTCTTCATATAAGCTTACTATACAGTTATGTTCCCCTTTGTGTACAGAGGTTTAATAAATTAGTTTTCATATATATAATCTAAGACTTTGAATATACAAAAGTGATTCACAGTTAAATTATTAACCTTTTAAATCCGTAAGAAAATTATGTGGTTGCAAAAATCAGTGATAGCAAAGGAAACAAGGAATTGCAAGCTTGGGTGCTTTCAGAAGATTTCTGCCTTAAATATAGAAAGAGCAGAATCCCTTGAAGTAGCTATTCTGAAAAAATGAAAGGAGGGCAGCTAACCTTGATACAAAAATAATATTCTGGATTTGAACCCTAACATATTAGTTAAAAAATTTAACAGTAGATATAAA
>CM053407.1:121907752-121924111 GCA_028644305.1 Xerus rutilus | reverse complement strand
TTGGTACTGGGGATTGAACTCAGGGGCACTTGACCACTGAGCCACCTCCCCAGCCCTATTTTGTGTTTTATGTAGAGACAGGGTCTCACTGAGTTGCTTAGCGCCTCACCATTGCTGAGGCTGGCTTTGAACTCGCGATTCTCCTGTCTCAGCCTCCCTAAGTGCTAGGATTACAAGCGTGAGCCACCGCGCCCGGCTTCAACCACTTTTCTGTTTTGTCTTTGTTTGGTTGTTTCTTGGGGGGAAGGGTTGAATTCAGGGCTGCTTTGCCACTGAGCCATATCCCAGTCCTTTTAATTTTTATTTTAAGACAAGGTTTCACTAAGTTGCTTAGGGTCACACTAAATTTCTGAGTCTGGCCTCAAATTTGCCATCTTCGGGGCTGGTGGTATAAGTCTGTGGTAGAGCGTTTGCCTCACATCGTGAGGCACTGGGTTCAATCCTCAGTACCACATAAAAGTACATAAAGACGGGGCTGGGATTGTGGCTCAGCGGTAGAACGCTTGCCTCGCATGCGTGAGGCCCTGGGTTCGATCCTCAAACACCACATACAAAGCAATAAAATAAAGACATCGTGTCCATCTACAACTAAAAAAAATTAAAAAAAAAAGTACATAAAGACATTTGTGTCCGTCTACAACTAAAAAAAAAAAAAATTAGAAAAAAAATTTGCCATCCTCCTGTTTTAGCCTTTGAGTTGCTGGGATTACAGGCATGCACCACTATACCCAGCTCCTTTAACTAATTTTGATAAATTTACAGTTAATCCACAAGCTGAAGCCAGAGCTGGTAACTAGGTTGTGTAGTGCTCAATTTACACAAATCAATATCATTCTGCTGGGTGCGTTGGCACACGTCTGTAATCCCAGCACTTTGGGAGGCTGAGACTGGAGGATCGCGAGTTCAAAGCCCCAATCTCAGCAACAGCAAGGCGCCAAACAACCCAATCTCTAAATTAAAAAAACACAAAATAGGGCTGGGGATGTGGCTCAGTGGTTGAGTGCCCCTGAGTTCAATCCCAGAAAAGAAATATATCATTCTAAGGCATGGCACAAAATAAGTTAAAGAGAGGGAAAGGGAGACATGGAGACACATGTAAAACTAAAATGGTAAGATTACCATTTTAACTATGTCCCTTAAAAGGAACTGAAATTACTAGGCCTGTTTAGTATCTCCAAGAGCACAAGTTGCTTTTCCATGCTGAATATTTAACTCCTCCTAAAATTACAAGTTCTTCTAACATCTGTTCATTAAAAATGTGCCCTTCAATAATGGCACAACACTCCTACTCAAATTAACTTTTTTCCCAATGGAAAAAACCCACCGACTTAACCATGCGGCCCATGCCCATACTTCCACCGAGTTGTGCTAGCTCCACCTGGCTTAACCCTGTCTTTACCACACTCACTTGGGCCGACTCTGAAGAGCCAGGTGGCAGAGCACTTACAGCTAGCCTCAGGAACATGGTCCTCACCATCTTCAGGGGTGTCCTTGTTAACTTGTGATCAGCGTGCCTTTCATGGGGTAGGTTACTCAAATGTTTACTGAACAGTGTGTCCTCATCCCACTGTCAGGACTATTCACAGACGCTGACACTTCAGTCATCTCCAGCCTTTGTGTAACCCCATGGAGTGTCCTGTCACACCTCATGGATACCTTTGCTGTTGTCACCATGGACTCATAAGCAAAGCACTCACTTTTTTTGACTCATAGAGTCTTAACCTCATAGAGTCAAAAAAAAGTTAGCATGAGCTGGAGCACGCCTATAATCTCAGCGACTCAGGAGACTGAGAAAGGAAGACTGCAAGTTCAAGACCAGCCTCAGCAACTCAGCAAGACTCTCTCAAAATAATAAATAAAAAGGACAGGATGGTGCTCAGTGGATGCTCTGGGTTCAATCTCCAGAACCAAAAAAAAAAAAAAGCGTGATCCCAGCAGCCATCACTCTAGGTCTGTCTGTCTGGTGCTGGGGTGCTGGGGTGCTGGGGCCTGGAGAGCCTCCGCATGCAAGGCAAGCACTTCATCACTGAGTTCCATCCCCAGCCCACTCTGGGTCTCTCCAGCCTCCGTCACCTTACTGAACTAGGAGCACGAGGTCTAGCTTCACAGCGCTGCCCACCGAAGTATTTATATCTCATACATAACATGCAACCAGCTCAAACAGCTTTAAAATTAACAGGTTATACCAGGAACTACCCCCAAAAAATAAAATTAACAGGTTAAAAAAGCAAGCTGCTTATCTCTAGCAAGGACAGAAGCACAAAAGATGAAAGATAAGTAAACAGTATAGTCACTGCTTGAAAAAAATCAACATGAAGTCTGTTTAGAACTAAGGGACCGACCGAGCCAGTAAGGGTCGGAAAATTAATCAAATCCTTTCAAACAAATTGCAAGGGGGTTTTACTTCCAATTTCTAACTGATGGTCTCTTTACAGAGCAATTTATAAAATCAACCTGTCAACATTAAGTATTAGTCTGACAATAAGACACTGACGATAAACACAAAGTTTTATAATATCCTTCTACTAAAGCCAGAAGTAGGCATAACCCTTTGAAAAATTATGTTCTGCTTGAAAAATTATGTTTTTAGAACTTACAGTATGCATGACATAGTATAGGGTACAAGTTGTACCCAGAGTGGTTTAAAAAAGGAGGGGGAGAGAGTTAAAAGCCAACCCCAGCAGAGTGCTGAGACATTAGACAATGTTTTTTAAAGATAGAAGTATGTGCTATGATGCAACTGCCTGCAATTATGAATGTCTGTATACAGCTTGGTTTGAGTGAGGATTTATTTCATGTTTCCTATGACTTATATACACAAAAATAAGCAGTCTTCCAAAGTTCTTCCATCTGCAAAACAATTTTTTAAAAAAGAAACACAGGGGCTGGGATTGCAGCTAAGTGGTAGAGCGCTTGCGCGTGAGGCCCTGGGTTTGATCCTCAGCACCACATACAAAGCAATAAAATAAGGACATTGTGTCCATCTACAACTAAAAAAAAAATTTAAGGGCTAGGGTTATGGCGCAGTGGTAGCGTGCTCGCCTAGCACGCGGGAGGCACTGGGTTCAATCCTCAGCACCACATAAAAATAAAATAAAGATATTGTGTCCACCTACAACTAAAAAATAAATATTTTAAAAAAAAATTAAAAAAAAAAAAAAGAAACAGCTATTTTGCTCATTTACACAATAGTCTACAAAATTCCCATGACTTTGTAACTCTGATGCATATCACTAACTTAGAGAAAGATCTTAAAAGGGACAGAAATTACCAGGCCTGGTTAGTATCTCCCAGAAGAACTTACTTAATAGGTCAGCAGCAATCAATTATACTAATGTGCTTAATATAGCATCATAAAATTTTGGAATCAGAAGAGAACTTAGCAATCTAGTTCAACTTCCTCATTTTCCCACTCAGGAAACTTGATTCTAAAAGTGAAATCACTTGGCAAGATCAGTTACTTAACAGTCTAGGACTTAAACCCCAATCTCCAGATTAAAGACTCCTTACCGAAAAGCATACAGCAGCAAAAGAGTCACTCTCAAGGCACTAAAATCAGCTTCCCTTTCCAATCCTGCCAAGGAATAAAAGAAGGCATACTGCTACCACAGCCAGACGTGGCCCATACTTGAAAGTCGAAGCTTACCAACTGTTTGTTCTGAACAAGAACAGGGAACAGACAACTCACAGAAGAATCAAGGACTTCCTTATTGGGTTGGTTTTTTTTTTCCTCTTTATAAAAGCATTCTTGTTCTTACTTTGCAAATGAGCAAACTTAATAGCTGGTGTAGGTCTTGACATCCAATGGAAAAATAACCACATTTCCATTTTCACAGTATCATAGAGCATCTAGCTATTTCAAGAGATCAGTCTATTAAACACACTCAGTAATCCATAAGATACCATTCTAAATGCTTTCAGTGGGAACCAAGAATTGATTTCATTTCATTTGGATTCTGAAACCCACCTTCAGTGTTGAATATTTTCACCTTTTTTTTTCCTTTTTTTTTGCAGACCTGGGCATTGAATCCAGGGGCACTGTACCACTGAGTTATGATCCTCAGCCCCTTTTATTTTTTATTTTGAGACAGGGTCTCACTAAGTTGATGAGGCTGGCCTCAAACTTGAGATCTTCCTGCCTCAGCCTCCCCAGTCACTCCAACTATAGGCATGTGCCACCATGCCAAGCCTATGTAAACTTCTACACAGACACATGGCATGTTCCATCTCACTTTAGGAAGAAAAAACTCAAACTGTGGGAAATAAAACTTACAAACACAAAAGGACTTGAAAGTTGGCACAAGCTCTGACATGAGGAGCAGGAGCTGCTTTTCCAGGCTGAATGTTTAACTCCTCATAAATTACAAGTTCTTCACTGGCAACTGCTCATTAAAAATGTGTCCTTCAGTCATGGCAAGACACTTCACTCAAATTAACTCTCCAAAACATGGCAGGAAGAAAGGTTTTAATCTTCCAAACCAGGAAAAATCATCTTCCCCATTTTGATTTAAATAAAAGAATAAAATTTAGTAGTTGAAATTTAACTTCTTTTCCCAGGGATAACAGGGAAAGGAGAAAGAGTTCTAACATTTACTGAGTTGTATTTACATTCACTCATTCAAGCTACACAACCCTAGGAAGCACCTATCAGCTCTAATTTATGGATGAAGAAACTGAGCTCCAAAAGATTAGTTTGTACAAAGTCTTCCATAAACAGACGCAGGGTTTGCTGTCAGGAAAAGGGCTGAATTCTTGTTCTTACCCTGCCTCTGTTAACAGCTGAGTTCCTCAAGAGCAGGGTATGTGCCTGTTTTCAACTTAGTATACTCAAAGTCTGAGTAAGTACCTCCTTGTAAAAGTTGCTCAATGAATATCTGATGACTATATGAATTAAAAGATAATTGATATTGTTTTGTACATCCTTTCATCCCTAATAGTAACACACTATTGTCCTACACATTTATACTTAATATTCTGAAAGCAAAACAAACAAAAATGATTGGCATACATTTCCAAAGAAGTTATCAAAATGAAGCCGGGCAACGGCGAGGTGCTAAGCAACTCAGTGAGACCCTGTCTCTACATAAAACACAAAATAGGGCTAAGGATGTGGCTCAGTGGTCGAGTGCCCCTGAGTTCAATCTCCAGCACCAAAAAAATAAATAAATAAAAATGGCCAATAAGCACATGAAAAGCTTCTACTCAACATCACTCGTCCTCAGAGAAGTGAAGATCAAAATCATAAGGAGCCGGGCGCGGTGGCGCACACCTGTAATACCAGCACTTAGAGAGGCTGAGACAGGAGAATCGTGAGTTCAAAGCCAGCCTCAGCAACAAGGCGCTAAGCAACTCAGTGAGACCCTGTCTCTACATAAAACACAAAATGGGGCTGGGGATGTGGCTCAGTGGACCAGTGCCCCTGAGTTCAATCTCCAGCACCAAAAAAAAAAAAAATCACAACAAGGTATCAAACTTTATGCTCACTAGGATAACTATAATCCAAATAACAATAGGGCTGAGGATGTAGCTGAGGGTAGGGCATGCACTTAGCATGCACAAAGCCCTGGGCCCAGGAAGAACTCTTGAGCCCAGGAACTCAAGGGCAACCTGGGCAACACAGCAACACCCCATCTCAAAAGGCAGCCAGCTAGCCAGGCCCAGTGGTGCACACCTGTAATCTCAGCTCTTTGGGAGGCTGAGACAGGAGAATCACAAGTTCAAAGGCAGCCTCAGCAACAGTGAGGCTCTAAGCAACTCAGTGAGACCCTGTCTCTACATAAAACACAATATAGGGCTGGGGATGTGGCTTAGTGGTCAAGTACCCGAGTTCAATCCCCAGTACGGGGAAAAAAAAAAAAATGCAGCCAGGTACAATGGCACATACCTGTAATCCCAGCTACTCAAGAGGCTGAGGCTTGAAGATCACGAGTTCGAGGCTAGCCTTAGCAACTTAGCAAAACTGTCACAAAATAAAATAATAAAAAGGGCTGAGGATGTAGCTCAGTGGTAGAGCACCCCTAGGTTCAATCCTTAGTACAGTACCACAAAAAAAGAAACAAACAGATTCAGAACAAACTTTTTTAAGCATTAAAAAAAAAGTCAGGAAGGGCAAACTTTAAAATATTGAAATTATTTTCTCTGGGCAGTAGGATTATGGATAATTGCCTTTTCTGTATTTAGGTACATGTGTATGTTTTATAATTTATGCAAAGAACCCATATGGTTTTATTTTTTTTATTTGTCAATAGGCCTTTATTTATTTTTTATTTATTTATATGTGGTACTGAGAATTGAACCCAGTGCCTCACACATGCCAGGCAAGCACTAGACCATGGAGCCCAAACCCAGCCCCAGAACCCATGTGTTTTAAGAAGAGAACATGTTACCAAAATATAAAAAAACTGTGCCAGGCACGGTAGTGCACACCTGTAATCCCAGCACTTTGGGAGGCTGAGACAGGAGAATTCCAAGTTCAAAGCCAGCCTCAGCAACCGGCAAGGTGCTAAGCAACTCGGTGAGACCCTGTCTCTAAATAGACACAAAATAGGGCTGGGGATGTGGCTCAGTGGTTGAGTGCCCCTGAGTTCAATCCCTGGTACCAAAAAAAAAAAAAAAAAAAATACACACACACACACATTGTAAAACTGGTACATATTAACCTGAAAACCTAAAAAAAAAAACTTCACTGGAAAACACTTTCTAAAATCTAAATTTAGGGCTGGGGCTGTACCTCAGTGACAGAGCACTTGCCTAGCATGCATGAGGTACTGGGTTCGATCCTTAGCACCACGTAAAAATAAATAAAGCCATTCTGTCCATCTACAACTACGAGAAAAAATTTTTTTTAAATCTACATTCAACTTGTGCTGGTACACCTATAATCCCAGTGACGTGGAAGGTTGAGGCAGGAGGAGCACAAATTCAAGCCAACCTCAGCAACTTATTTTTTTATTTTTATTTTTGGTACCGGGGATTGAACTCAGGGGCATTCGACCACTGAGCCACATCCCCAGCCCTATTTTGTGTTTTATGTAGAGACAGGGTCTCACTGAGTTGCTTAGTGCCTCGCCATTGCTGAGGCTGGCTTTGAACTCGCGATTCTCCTGTCTCAACCTCCCTAAGTGCTGGGATTACAGGCGTGCGCCACTGCGCCCGGCTTCAACTTCAGCAACTTAGATGAGGGGAAAAAAAAAAAGAAAGAGACTGTTTCAAAAAATAAAAACAAAAAAAGGTCAGGGGATATAGCTCATTAATAAAGCATCTCTGGGTTCAATTCCCCAATTTAAAAAAAAAAATCTAAACCTTAATACTAAATGCTAAATGCTCAGTATAACAACTTGAGCAAGCTACACACACCTTACAACAGAAATTAGAGATATGGTTTCATATGATAAAAACACACTTTTTTCTTGCCACACATTTATAAAGAAATTTAGTAATAAAAGTTCTCTTTCACTTAGGCTATAAAAAAAAAAACCTACCCTGAATATACAGTTTACTTATTCTGTAGTCCAGAAGGAAAAGTCTAAATAGGTTCCTTCCTGCCTTGAGGTATTGAGAACAGACTGTCTGCAGTAAGAAGGCCTTACATAGAGTAAATCAGTGAGAGAGAGAAGGCAAACGGTCAAAAAAGACTCGATTAAGAGAATTTTAGGGGGCTGGGGCTATGGCTCAGCAATTAAGCGCTTGCTTTAAATACATGAGGCACTGGGTTCGATCCTCAGCACCACATAAAATAAATAAAGATATTGTGTTCATCTACAACTAAACAAAATATTAAAAAAAAAAAAAAAAAAAAGAGATTTTAGGAAAACATCTCTAATATCCCTTGTTGTCCCTGAAGTGGAATATGTGCCAAATATATTAGTGCACTTCTTTTTTTTTTGTACCGGGGATTGACTCAGGGGCACTCGACCACTGAGACACATCCCCAGCCCTATTTTGTGTTTTATGTAGAGACAGGGTCTCACTGAGTTGCTTAGCACCTTGCTGTTGGTGAGGCTGGCTTTGAACTCGCAATTCTCCTGTCTCAGCCTCCCTAAGTGCTGGGATTACAGGCTTGAGCCAACGTGCCCGGCTTAGTGCACTTCTTGAGTAAAAGAAAGAATTTGTAGAATGAATAGGGAGGGGGCTTGATTAAAGTTGCCTTCCCTCAGGGGCAGAGACATAGCTCATCTCAGTACCTAAAAAAAAAAACCCACAAAAAAAGAAAGAAGGAAAAAGCATCGATGATTTGCACATCCTGAACATCTGGATCCTCAGGTCCTTTAATTTCAAAGAAGATATTGTCAATCAAGGACTTCATAATTTTATATGTCAAAACTAGGCAGAGTTAAAATGGAATCTATTCCAAGCTGTACTTAGATATATAAGCAAAGAACACAAATATCAAATTATTTAATTCAAGTCTGAAACATACTAGACTTCATCCTATATAAAACATAAGAGAGCAAATGTCTATCTTGGTCTCATTAGGATTCCTAAGAAGAGGCAGATGAGAATACATTATTTCCCCAGGGACTGAGACACCGGAAAGGCTTCCCAATAGGGATTCCGTAATGGGACTAGCTACTTCCTTTTTTCCAAGATTTTGCAAAGAATACTTTTAAGATTTTGTTGCTGGACCACAATAAACAATCAAAAAACAGACCCACCCATTGAGTTAGTGCTAGTAGAATCTGTCTTTCTCCAAGTGCCAGATGGAGATTTAAAAAAAAAAAAAAGCTCTCTACTAATTGTAGCCAAGATTCCTTGGTATTTGGTGCCAGGGCCAGGATATTAACCCAGATGTCCTCGCCAAATTCAAGGTTGGTTAAGTGTAGTCTGCCAACCTATCAAAAAAAATCTCCTCCTGTTCCCAATTGGAATCTGAGCTCATTCTTCCTTGAAATTCTTCTAGAGTACCATCAGTCAGTATGTTTTCCCTAAAAACTGCACTGTAACTCAAATGCTGATTTAAAGCACATGGATTCTTTTGAGTTTCCACCTACATGGGAAACATACACTATGTATATTAAAAATATATAAGATACTGGAAGAGTTTAAAGCTTCCCTAAACAGCTAGCTAAAAAATCCTCCCAACTGACATCGCTTCCCAATTAAGATCAAAAAGACTTATGTAAAGGTTTACGTTAAAACAGACTTTGTATCATGAAACATTTAAGACTAAAAAGGAGGGCTTTGCTGCCAGGAGCACCATTCTGAGGAAAAGCTATATATGCAAATATAATTACATGGCCATCCCGGGGTAAGTAAAGACCCTGGACAGATGCATACAAATAGGAATGCAAACACTCAATATTAAGCCTGAACATCAAGCACCAAGCGGGCCTGCTGGCCACCACTGAGGTTCTACTGCCAAGACATTCTGTGCACTGCTTAAAGCAACATCAACTGGGGTGCGATTCCTAGCTCTATGTTCACTAGCTGTGACCTTTCAGGAAAATGAGTAGAATTCTTGGAACCTCAGTGTCCCCACCTTTAATCTTCCTCAAAATCTCTAACACAGCATAAAATTACTTAGTATTTTTAAACATTTAAATAAATATGCATTTTAAGGACTATATACAGCCTATATAAGGCCTTAAATTATCTGTTCCCTCCCAAACCACCTGTCAGGACCCCTGTACTTGCTATTCCTTCTCCCTAGAATGCACTTCCCTCTGGGACTGATATTCCCTCACCTCGTTTAGATCCACACCCAAAAGTCACATTCTCAGATCTCTTGCCACTCTACCTAAAATTTCCAATACTCAAACCCTTATCCTCCAAATTTCATATTCCCCCTTACTCAACTTATTTTTCCTTACCATTTATCACTTTCTAACAAACCATATTCTTAATTGTCTGACTTCTCCTAAGTGGAGTTCCAGGAGAACAGAGATTTCTGTTTTATTCGAGGACTGTGTTACTAGCACCTAGAATCACACCTGCCACACAGTAGGTAGCTCAATAAATATCTTGTGTGACTATCTAATGAGACCTCCTTACAGTCCACAGAGTTACACCACAACCTGCCTTTGGAAGGATATCACACTTCAAAAATACTGCAAAGGAGAAGTATAGGCCTGTCCCAGCTGATACACACCCGTGTCCACTATTCACATCAGAGAAAAACACTCTGGAGCGCCCACCTCATTTGTACAAGGCAAGGAGGAAAGAAGTTGACTACTGAGTGCAAAATTATTCAAAGTGAAGTCTCACTCTAGTTAACAATATACAGTCAAGTTTTCTTTTATGATTAACAAATATTAAATCATTTTCCTGTGCCTTTACTATGCTACTTTCTATTTTTCTCTTTAATTCTGACTCCTATAAAACCAGTCTTGGGGGCGTAGCTCAGTGGTAGATGTGTTTAGTATGCACAAGGTCCTGGGCTCAATATCCAGCAACATCCATTAAAAACAAACAAGTCTTGAAATTTATGAACCTCATATTTTCAATTAACTAAATAATAAACATTTATTGAGCACATGGAACTCTACAGAATACTGCACAGGATCCCATGAAATAAAAGACAAGGTACCCTGCCCTTGATATACAGATTCTAGGAAGACCAGAAATCCATATGTAAATAAGGAACACCAGGGAGCCGATAGGTGATAAATTCTAAAGTGCCTACCTCTGTATGGCATATAAATGGATCAATTCATCTTACATACCATCCATTGGGCTTCAAAGCCCAACAAACAGCACTTAAAAATTAAGAGCTAGCTGGGGGTGGGGATGTAGCTTGGTGGTAGAGTCCTTTCCTAGCAACAGACCCTCGATTCCATGGAGGGAGCCAAAAGCAAAATATTAGTTATTTCATGTGGGCTGTGACAGACTCAATATTAGACACTGTATAAGATTTTTTAAAAAAGATAAATAAGAAAATCAAATTCTAAAGCCGGGCGCGGTGGCGCAAGCCTGTAATCCCAGCACTTAGGGAGGCTGAGACAGGAGAATCGCGAGTTCAAAGCCAGCCTCAGCAACAGCAAGGCACTAAGCAACTCAGTGAGATCCTGTGTCTACATAAAACACAAAATAGGACTGGAGATGTGACTTAGTGGTCAAGTGCCCCTGAGTTCAATCTCCAGTACCAAAAAAAAAAAAGAAAGAAAATCAAATTCTAAATTCATTAAGGACAGAAGCCTGATTGGCTTAAGTTGTGCTCAAGAAATGACTGGAGCCGGGCGTGGTGGCTCACGCTTGGAATCCCAGCACTTAGGGAGGCTGAGACAGGAGAATCGCGAGTTCAAAGCCAGCCTCAGCAATGGCGAGGCACTAAGCAACTCAGTGAGACCCTGTCTCTACATAAAACACAAAATAGGGCTGGGGATGTGGCTCAGGGGTCGAGTGCCCCTGAGTTCAATCCCTGGTACCAAAAAAAAAAAAAAAAATGAAATGACTGGAAAGAAAAGGAAAGGACAAAATCCTGATACTCAGGGAGGTAACTGTAGATTCCACCCAGTTTGTTTTCACCCCTCTGATCTAGGACTAATGGGAAGTCCACTTAACTGCTTTATCTCAGCCTCAAAAACTGGGGACAAGGGCTGCAGTACAGTTCAGTGGTACAGCACTTGCCTAGCCCAAGGTTCATCCCCAGCACCACACACAACCACACACAAAACTGAACTGGACACACACAAAGCCTTTTAACAAGCCATCACCCACTTCCTTTGTTCTAATGAAGCCTGGCCTTGCTCGCCGCCCAAGATTCACCATACTAACTTAAAACTAAACACCTGGAGTCAGAAGAACTGAGTTCAAACCCTTATCCCTCAGATGTGTGGCTCTATTACTTGACCTTGCTATGCCCTCTCTGTAAAATGGGGATGACGACAGCACCTCATTGCGTTGGACTGATTACAGGAGATAAAACACAAGACTTGCCCAGAGCCTGACCACAGAAGCCCTCAATAAATGTTCATTGTTATTATTTGCAGGGGGGGGGAATGCCCCAGGGCTGAGGAACAACATACCTGAGCATTTTTGCAGAAGGTTATCATTAAACCTAAAAGCCAAACACAACGCTCTCCTGCCCCGTGGACACTACCACAACAGGAATAAAACCCCAGAATGAGAACCTTAAGAACAGCTGCCACACTCAGCACTGGTACTCACAGAGCTCCAACCGGCCAGGCACTGTCCTAACCTAAAAGAGGAAGAAGGCAAGGCTGCTGAATCACACAGCAAACACCCATCACAGGATGTCCTCCACCCTCCTTTTTAAAAGCAGTCACTGGCGCCCAAGTTTTGCTAAAAACAGGTATCCCCACACCGATTACAGACTTAACGTGTAATTTCTCCAAGCCCAAGAGGTGGGGCTGCGAAGGGCGGAGGGGGTGGCGCTCGGCCGCTGCCAGGTGGGAAAGCCACGGGAAGGGCGGACGGCCGGATCGCCGCTTCTCCCCCGAACCAAAAAATCCTGCAGCACCGGGACCTTGAAATTCTGGGGGCCGCCGGGCTCTGCTTTCCAAACCATCCCCGCCCGGGCTTGCGGTCCCCGCGCCGCTGCCCGCGCGGCTGCAGGTCCGAGTGGCCGGCGGCGGGACTCCCGGGACGCGGCGCCCTCTCGCCCCGCGCCTCCCGGGGAAGCTCGGCCGCTCGCGAGCCAGACAAAGCCGGCGGGAGGGCGGGCGCGCTCCGCTCCGGCGCGGGCGCCAGGCCCCGCGGAAGGCTCAGGTGGCGGCGGCGGCGCCCGGGGCAACAGGTCCGGCCGGGCCGCGGCCTCCCGGGCTCGCCGCCCACCGCCCCGGGCGGGGCAGGGCCGGAGGTCGCGGGGCAGCGGCGCGAGCAGGCCGAACCCGCCGCGTCCGGGGCGGGCGGAGCGAGGCAAGGCCCGGCGCGGCGCCCTGAGGCGGCCACCGCGCGGCCTCCGGGGCGGCTCCAGCGGGCGCCGCGGCACGCAGGGGACCCGGGGACGCGAAGGGACAGGGCTGCGCGCCGCGCTCACCGCCTCGGACGCCGCCGGTCGCCGCCACCTGCACCGCTGCAGCAGCCGCCGCCGCTGCCGTGGCCGCCGCCTCCCGGCTCCTCGGTCGGGGCGGGGGAGAGCGTGACGCGCCGCCGCCCGGAGACGCCGCGCGGCCCCTCCCCGCCCCGCCGCCCGCGCCCCCGCCCCTTTGTCTGCGGCCCCCGCCGGGTCCCCTGCAGGCCCGCGTGCCCAGCCAGGTGCGAGCGGAAGCCGGGAGGCCTGCGCCCAGGGCGCCGCCAATGCATTTCGACCGGTCCCCAGCTTTTCTGCGAAGTGTCCCCAGAATGTGCAAGTCACCCCCGGTAGCTCCATTCCGACCTGACAGCAGCCTGCTGTGTGGGCTGATTCATTTGTTTGCTCTCCCCTTCCCGCCAGACCGGGCTGAGAAATCCTTTGGAACGAGTTGGAAGGAGCTGCCCGCAGCAGGTTAAGCTTGGGGAGGACCATCCCTGCTCTCCCGGGAAACACCCGGGGTTAAAAATCCTTTGAAACAAGCCCGGGGCTGGCTCCGTTAGCTTGAGAAAAGCCTCTTTCATTCGCCCCAGTCGCTTGGACTGAAGCCCAGGTTAATGTCCCGTCCCCACTCCTCCCCGCAGGGACCTCCTTTAAAAAGCTTTTGAAAGGGACTGCAGAGGACTCTGCAGCAGCCCGCTCAGGGATGGGTAGCAGAGGGCGACCAGCATTTCACTCCCATGGACCATGGCAACCCCAGAAGTTTTGCAGCTCCAGGCAGGACTCAGCAGCTGTCAGGGAAGCCCAGGATTTTACAGTGACTGGATGGATAAGGGGCCTAGGCTTCCTCTTCCTTCCCGGTAGAGGAGAATAATCAGGAGGGAGGGTGACCTGCCTTGCTGACCTTTATTCAAAAGCACCAGGACCAACAGACATGCACACAGCAGGCGGAGGAAACCACCCTGGAAGTGCACAAAATTTTGAACAAAGTAAATTTATCTGCAGGCCCCTCCCTCCATTCGAGTCTTAAAATCACAGGATATTCTATTACCTAATTCGACATCGCCCTAATTTACAAATTGCAAGGTCAGGTGGTGGCAGTATGCCTAAAATCCAGTATCCATCCATATTCCTAATCTGAAAGGAACACCTCACCTCCTTCACCAGAACACTCTTTTTCAGCTTTTAATAAGCAACCAATGTGGTTACATAGAAGCCCCAGAATGATGCGAAGACCACAATGCTAATGGTGGGGTGCAACTATTAACACTTTGTTTTCTCTCTTCTACTCATTCTGCTGAGCCTATCTGTATTTAAAATATGGCTGTTTAAAAAAATTTTTAAAATAAAATATGGCTGTTTTGTTATTTGTGGGTTGATTGGCATTAATTGTGATTTTTTAAAAATATTGCCTTACCATATTATTTACCTGGACTACTTCCTGAGTTTTTAGCGCCCCCTTCAATATTGTGACCAAGGCCCAGTGCAAGCACTGGAGGACTGAGAAAGTTTGCTCAGCCTTACCGCAAATGAAGCGCTCCCATTCCGTTTTTAGATGGATTCACTGGGCTTTTTAAAATGCACATCTCTGTAAAAGTGTAAGAATAGCTCAATCAACCAGACTTTGGAAGGTGGAATGGAAGTAGAAATTCAAGTAAGAGTTCCAAAATCAGGTAGAGAAGTTTTAAATACCTGGTTTGTTTGTTTTCTCTGAAAAAGAAGAATAAATGTTTAACTTTGAACTCAGGGGTACTGTACCGCTGAGCTACATGCACCCTGGGTACCCCACACATACCCTCAGCTTTATATATATATATATATATTATTTTTTTCAATTTGTAGAAGGACACAACACCTTTATTTTACTTATTCTTTTATGTGGTGATGAAGATCGAACCCAATGCCTCACACGTGCTAGGCTAGCACTCTATCACTAAGCCACAACCTCAGTCCCTCAGTTTGTTTTTAAAAGGATGGAGAAAAGCCAAGCATGATGGTGCACATCTATAATCCCAGCACTTTGGGAGGGTGAAACAGGAGAATCGTGAGTTCAAAGCCAGCCTCAGCAATGGCGAGGTGCTAAACAACTCAGTGAGACCCTGTCTCTACATAAAACACAAAATAGGGCTGGGGATGTGGCTCAGGGGGTCGTGTGCCTCTGAGTTCAATCCCCAGTACCAAAAAAAAAAAAGAAAGGATGGAGAAAGATGGACTTTGTGTGCTCCCAGACCCTCTGGAGGCTCAAAGAGGAGCATAGCTTGAGCCCAGGAGTTGCAGATCAGATTGTGCAGCATTGTGAGACCTGGTCTCAAAAAATAAAAAGAGCCGGGCGCGGTGGCTCACGCTTGTAATCCCAGCACTTAGGAAGGCTGAGACAAGAGAATCACGAGTTCAAAGCCAGCCTCAGCAAAGGCGAGGTGCTAAGCAACTCAATGAGACCATGTCTCTACATAAAACACAAAATAGGGCTGGAGATGTGGCTCAGTGGTCGAGTGCCCCTGAGTTCAATCCCCAGTACGAAAAATAAATAAATAAATAAAAATAAAAAATGAAAAAGAGGTAGGCATGGTGGTACTCGCCTGTAATCTTAGCTACTTGGGAGCCTGAGGCAGGAGGATCACAAGGTCAAGGCTAGCCTAGGCAACTTAGTGAAATCCTGTCTCAAAATAAAAGACAAAAAGCACTGAGGATGTAGTTCATCAGTAGAACAATCCTGGGTTCAATCCTTAGTACCAAAAGAAAGAAAGAAATAGAGTGTAAGATCTCCCCATAGTGAATAACTGAGTTTTTTTTCCCTCCTTATATTCTTTTTCTCTTTGTTTTTAAGAACAATAAATGTCCATTACATAAATTAAGGCAAGCATAAATGAAGAAAACAAAACAGCAATAATCCGACATATCTAGAGAAAATTACTAAACACAATATCAAAATAATCAAAAAGAACCAGCTTGTGACAACAAAAGTCATATTGTACATAATCAATTAACAAAGAACAGTATCAGTAGGGCCCACACATCATGACGTAATCTATATTTAGGGCCTTCCAAATAGACTAGTGCTTTGAGTACATGCACTTTCACAATGAGGGGGTTGAACAAGATCTCTTACAAAGTTCCAAATATTTAAAAAATTCTGTGAATTTTATCCAGTAAAACAAAATATTTGTGAAATCAGTGTTTGGTATACAAGCTCTATTTCAAGAAATCTTTCTTTTTTTTTTTTAAAATATTTATTTTTTAGTTGTAGGTGGACAGAATATCTTTATCTTATCTTTATGTGGTGCTGAAAATCGAACCCAGTGCCTCTCGCGTGCTAGGTGAGCACGCTACCACTGTGCCATAACTCCAGCCTCCAAGAAATCTTTCTTGAGTGCATGAAAAGTTAAAGATAGCTTCCACAAAAATCAAGCAGACTGCCAGGTGCCGTGATGCATACTGGTGATCCCCGT
>CM053407.1:121896061-121907252 GCA_028644305.1 Xerus rutilus | reverse complement strand
TTTTTTTTTTTTTTTTTGAGGTACTGAGTATTGAATCCAGGGCCTCATGCATGCCAGGCAAGCACATTACTACTGAGCTGCATCCCCAACCCTTTTTAAATTTTATTTTGAGATAGTGTCTCATTAAATTACCTTGGTTGGCCTTGAGCTTCTAATCTTCCTGCCTCAGCCTCCTGAGTGTCTGGCATTACAGGTGTGCACATCTCTGCTTGACTAAGACTGACAGCTCTTTTGGAGGTAGTAATTGAACAGTTTGCCTGCTTTTTTTTTTTTTTTTTAATTTTTTTTAGTTGTAGATGGACACAATATCTTTATTTTATTTATTTATTTTTATGTGGTGCTGAGGATGGAACCCAGTGCCTCACGCATGCGAGGCAAGCGCTCCCCCACTGAGCCACAATCCCAGCCCCAGTTTGCCTGCTTTCTAATAGAGGCTGCAGGTTTGGGAAACCCTGTAATGCTGCTGTCTTTATCAGGTGCTCAGTGGGTAAGGTACATTTACTTGATACTTCAGTTTGAAAATTGCAGCGTTTGGCATCATTTTATGGATTCTTATTTAGATGATGAATCAGTTTAGAACCTTTTGAACTCTTCCCGTGGTCCAAATACTCCCTTTTGGCTCTTATCTTGTGTGCCAAGACAAGTCACATCTCATCGCTGGCCAGAGGCACTTAGTCACAGTGTGATATGTAGACGGGAGAGCCTGTGATTTATCAGTCAGCAGTGGAGAACTGCCCAGTAGCCGAGCAGTCCAGAGAAGGAAGAAAGCGGAGGAAGGGGAATCAGAAGAGACCGAGGCTGGGGCTGTGTCTCTTTGTATTTAGTCATTTCCTGTGTCCCCCTGAAAACCTCGCATGGGGATGTGCTGCACAGGGCAACAGAGGATGGGGCTTGGCCACCACCCCCATGGAAGACAGGCCTGTCTTTCCCATCCCCTGGCCCTAGATCCACTCAGATAGGAGAGCAGATGTTTTTAAGTTAGCCCCTATAGGTCTCTGTAGGCTTATTTAGGTCTTTATTTCTTTTTTAGAATATAACCTTTATTTTATGTGGTGATGAGAATCGACCTCAGGGCCTCACACATACAGACAACACTTTACCACTGAGCCACAATCAAAAAAACCCTTGATTAGGGATTTTTTAAAAAGTTATAGATGGACACAATACCTTTATTTTATTTGTTTTTATTTATTTAAAAAAATTTTTTTTTGGTACTAGAGATTGAACTCAGGGGCACTCGACCACTGAGTCACATCCCCAGCCCTATTTTGTCACGATTCTCCTGTCTCAGCCTCCCTAAGTGCTGGGATTACAGGCATGTGCCACCGCGCCCAGCTTTGTTTTTATGTGGTGCTGGGGATGGAACCCAGTGCCTCACGCTTGCTAGGCAAGCGCTCTACCACTGAGCCACAACCCCAGACCCCTTGATTAGGTTTTGATAGTTTGCTGTTAAGTTGAAGTACTTGACCTTCCTTGGTTTAGGAATTGAAGAAAATATGCAGTGTCTTTCAGTTTTGACTTTCCTGTATATATATAGAATTATGACTGTGAATCAGACTGAAAGAAGAAAAACTAAAACTTGTCTTTAGTGGAAACCAGTCAGTTTGGAAGGCTACCCAGTGTGGCTGAGATAGCAGCTCAAGTTACACTGCTGCTCCTGTGTTGGGGGCAGGGGACAGAAAGTGACACAGCATCCAACAGACACTTACATAACCATGACTTCAGGGGACAGGATTAAGCTGTGAATGAACCTCCCAAGCCCAGTGAGATGATATTAGAACATGGCCTTTCAGTTTTTCTCTCAAGTCAGCACCAGGAACGTCTTTTTCTCAAACTAGACTCCATTGCTCTCAGAATTTCCCCTGATTCATGACATACTGTGTTGTAGAAGAAGGGTGCTCAGAAGTCTGAGTGCAGCTCTTACTAGGTAAGTCACTGAACCTTGCTTGGTGCTTAGTTTCCCCTCGGTTGTCCAACAGGGCAGGTTTGGGAAACCCTGCTGGTTGTCCAGCAGGGCAGGTTTGGGAAACCTGGGCTTCCAGATGCAGCGATCTGGAAGCTTGTTAAACTCCCTCTCCTGGCAGGTTAATTTCATTGCAAATCCTTCAACTCTGCCTCCACCAGGATTTCCTGATTTAGTAAATAAAGGAGTGTTTCATTTTACTAATGAGGAGAAGTGGAAATAAAGGGTCTGAGCTGACGCTCCGAAGTGTGATTTGCCCAGGGCAGGGCAGAGCAGCGCAGCGTAGTGGCCGGAGCTGTGCTCTGGACGGCCTTATCAACTTTGGGTTCCTACACTGGTGTCTGGGTACTTTTATTCTGGCAAAGTTAGAGCCATGGTCATTTTCCTTTCACTTTCAAATCCCTTCCCTTTCCCTTTTTGGTTGGTAGAACCACAAAAGGATGAAGTAAGAAGCTGATCTTGATTGGTATCCTCAGGCTGTAAATGAGAACCATGAGATCTGAGAAAGAGTTAAATGAGTGGGTCAAGGTCATCAGTTGGGACAGAACGCAGGTGTCTCATTTTCCAGGCTAGCTTTTTTTTTTTTTTAAACCATGATATTTTAAAAATTAAAAAAAAAAGAAATCAGATAAGAAAAAAACTGAAAAAAAAATCAGAATGATTAGGAAGAGTGCTGTTCCTGTTAATTTGAGCATAACTTAGACCATGCTTGTTTTTGTGACCTACTTGTTCTGAAGAGCCTCTTTCTGTAAATTTCTTAAGTCTTTTCTAAGGGTGTCAGGGGTGAAGAGGAATGTATGTTTGAATTTTACTAGAGTATGTATCTTCTATACTTAAAAACCTTTTTTTTTTTTTTTTGGTACTGGAGATTGAACTCAGGGGCACTCAACCACTGGGCCACATCCCCAGCCCTGTTTTGTGTTTTATGTAGAGACAGGGTCTCACTGAGTTGCTTAGTGCCTCGCCGTTGCTGAGGCTGGCTTTGAACTCGCGATCCTCCTGTCTCAGCCTCTCACAGTGCTGGGATTACAGGCTGCGCCACCGCACCCTGCTGAGTACTTTCATTTATTATTCATACTATTATGCTTTTTGTGGTATGAAGCATTTCTATCTCTGAGGATTTTGAGGATGTTTATCCTAAAAATTAATATCTTTGAGTAGTATACTTAGCCAAGATGATCCCAAAGCTCTAAGCAAAGTGCTGTACAGCTCTTTGCCACTGTATTAGGTAAGATGAGCCAGCTGCTGTAACAAATAGCCACACTAATTTTAGTAAGTTAAACTGATAAGCTTATTTTCAGTTCTGGAAAAGACCAGGAGAGATGAGGATGGTGATTCAGGAATGTAGACCTCTCGTCCTACGATTCTCCATCCTCAGCACTTGCTTTCAGGGTGCTGGGTGCATCTCATTAAGCCACTGGAAGGAAAAAGTGTATGGGTTAGGCTTAGACGTGGCACGGTGCCCATGTTGCTCCCAAGCTGCTCGTTCTGGTGGGGAGGAGGGTCTGAACTGCCACAGGAGCTGAGAAACGTTTTGAATCCAGGAAGAGAAGGAACAGGCTTGGTGAGCAGCAGGCCTCTGGGCCTGCTTTGCAGTGCTGAGCTTGTGTCCTGGGTGGAGAGCAGTTGGTTTCCTTACTGTACCTCTCGGTGGAAGCCATTGTATAGTGGCCCAGAAATCATTTTTTTTCTGCTTATGAAATTAATTTTATTTGTTCATTAAATAAAATTCAAAAGACCCAAGAAAACACCAGGATACAAACACTACAAATAGTCCCATCAACTGGAGATAATTATTAGTAATCCTTAGTTCCTTCCAACTGAAGATTTTTTTTTCTGTACTAGGGACTCAACCCAGTGGCAAAATACCACTGAGCTATAGCCCCAGCTCTTTACACTTTGTATGTTTTTGCTGTACTGGGGTGCTCTACCACTTAGACTACATTTTCACTCTTTTTTTTTTTTTTGGTACTGTTGATTGAACTCTGGAATGCTTAAGGACTGAGCTACACCCCAGCATTTTCCCCTACCGTTTTTTGTTTTTTGTTTTTTTTGAGACAGGGTCTTGCTAGGTTGCTGAGGCTGGCCTTGAACTTGGAATCCTCCTACCTTAGCCCCCCAGTCACTAGGATTACGGGCATGTGCCACTGTGTCCAGTTTGCACATCTTAATCTTCATTTTTCTTGGTAAGTAGAGAACTATAACTATTGGTGCTGATGAATTAGTGCTATGTTAGAGTGGCAGGGCCTAGGCAACATTTTAAGTTTATAGTTTAGTTTACTTAGTTTTCAGAGTAAATAAGGATCCTTAGTTTTCTAAGAAGGAAAGAAAAAGTGTTGAAGCTGAACCAGAATAGCAACTTGCAAACTCGAAGTCTCCCTGTTGGGGTTCCTGGTGCTGAGCTTACTCCCAGGTGCCTGCGCTTCTCTCTGCTTTGCTGCTCAGCAGTGGAGATGCTGGTGGTAGGATAACGTCCTGGGAGAAGGTTTGGTTGCTTGGGCCGTCAGCTCCATTCAGAGATACAGATCCTTGGGTTCCTCTTTAAAGTGAGGCTGTAGCCCGGAGGCAGACTAGCATCAGAATTCCTGTTTGTGAGGTCATCAGCATGACCTCACAGCCAGGTGGTTCAAAATGTTGCCCAGCTTCTGCCAGGGTGAGAGCCGAGGCCGGCCCAATTCCACAGACACCATGAGGTACTGCTTTGACTCATAGTGCTAGACTCGTGTTGTCTTCTGCAGCTTCTGTGTATAAAAAGTAGACATGGACGCCAGGCCCTTTATCTTTTACTGAAAGAGATTGTGTGATTGTAAGAAAATCATTGTGAACATCCTCAGGTAGGATTTTTTTTAAAATTTTTTTTGTGGTTGTAGATGGACACAATATATTTAATTTATTTTTATGTGGTGCTGAGGATCGAACCCAGTGCCTCACGCATGTGAGGCAAGTGCTCTACCACTGATCCACAATCCCAGCCCCAAGTAGGACTTTTAAAAGCAGAAAATTCTAGTTGAGCAGCAAAGTATTTTTACTATGTGAGTGAGTCTGTGGGTAGTTAGTTGGTACTGTATTTGCTTTGTAATTTGCAGTCACTTGGTGCTGCAAATAAACATGACATTTTTAGTTCTGTAAAAATGTATCTGGCAGTGCCAGGCAATGACCATTTGAAATTAAGAAATTTGGTTATCAGTAGCATAAATTATTATTATTTTCCCCGTTTTTCTTTGCATAAATTATTTTTGACCCAAAGACCTAAATTCTGATGCATCACAGTTGAGAAGTTGCATCAGATGAACATAATACCTTTTATTTATTTATTTTTATGTGGTGCTGAGGATCGAACGCAGTGCTCCAGCACTGGGAGCAACACTTGCTAGGCAAGTGCTCTATCACTGAGCCACACCTTCAGCCCCAGTAGCATTGATTTTGTTGCTTTGCTGTTTGTACCTGTTTCAGTTGGACTTGGAAGAAAAAGTGTAGATTCATAAGCTACTCAGAAGGCTTGTCTCTGAGGGTTAAGGCATTATCATTTTCTTAAGGTTTTTGGGTCTCTTTCTTTTTTGTGGTGCTGGAATGGAACCCAGGGCCTTGTGCATGCCAGGCTAGCTCTCTGCCACCAGCCCCATCCCAGCCTTCAGCATCCGCCCTTGTGGGGAGAACAGAATGACTCTCCACTTTTGAGTTCCCACTGCCTTTGAGAAGTCTCTGGTGGAAGGGTGGCATTGAGAGGGTCTGAACAGTAGCAAGTGTGATCTGCTTGCTACTGAGGGGAACAGTCCCAGAGGATCTCAAAGTGGTTGTTTCCTGGGGCAGCCATAACATCAATTGCCCTTTGTGCTTTGTAGGAGGTGTTGAGTGGACACTGACTTTACCTCCAAACTTTGGGACTCATTAATAGAGTTGTGTTTTTTTTTCCCCTCAGCGTCCAATTGCCCATTCTTTTTTTTTTTTTTTTGGTACTGGGGATTGAACCCAGGGGCCCTTAACCACTGAGCCACATCCCCAGCCCTATTTGTGTTTTATGTAGAGACAGGGTCTCACTGAGTTGCTTGGTGCCTCGCCATTGCTGAGGCTGGCTTTGAACTCGCGATTCTCCTGTCTCAGCCTCCCTAAGTGCTGGGATTACAAGCGTGAGCCACTGCGCCCAGCTTCTTACATTTATATTTTTTACTGCATGCTAGGAGTGGAACTTGACCTCACACATGCTGGGCAAGCCTCTACCTTGAGCTATACCTGCAGCCCTATTATGTTCATGGATAGGTTGTCATAGGTGATTGCTTATTAAAAAGAGCAAATACAGAAAGCAGACCCACTATGTTTTGGGAAGGCCATGGTCTTGAACTGTATATCCAACCTCTGAAAATTTGTTGAGAACAGAAAACAGATTTTTATGTGATTTCCTGTTCAAATACGTGTGGTGAGAGGTTATATCTGAGAGGAGAGCAGAGCGTGGCCTTTGCACTGCTGGCTGTGCCACTGGTATTTCCTTCCGGTTTGAGGCATGCCGGAGGCTGGTGGTGGTGGGTGTACAGGCTGTGGCAGTCTGTGTGGACCCTGGAGGATTTCTCCACACCCGGCTTTTTAGAGGGTGGAACTTGTCTTTTTGTTTGGTGGAACAGTAGCTCTTCCTCCTGGAATCCCACCTTGATGGAAAGCTGATACGTTTATAAAGTACTTCTTTCTTGGAAGTACCCCAGAGACTAGGTCTTCTAAGATCATTTGCTTCTCTCAGATAAGTGTCTTGCCCCTTGCCATTGTTACTTAGGTCAGAACTGAGTTAAATCACAAGCTTGGGATATTAATCTAGTTCTAAGATTTTGCTTACATCAGGCCTGGCTTTGTGTCTTAAAATAGACCTGTGGGTCACACAGGAAAAAACAAACCATTCCTCTAGTGTTGACATTTGGCAGCTCTGCTTTCTTCTTTGGGGTAGAAGTATGAACCTGTAGTGAGACAGAGGTGTGGGGGAGAGGGAGGGACCGTCCAGCTGGGGCAGTCCACTGGAGCCCTGCTCCCTGGTCCTAGTTGGGGTGCTCGGTAGGTCTTCTCCCTGCCTCTCCTATCTGAGAGTATACAAGCAGCATAATAGCTATTTCTAACTGTTGAGAAGTGATCCAAGTTCTAAAGATAAATATTTTACAAATAGTTCTTGGCTTGAAAAAATAGCTGTAATCATGGCATCAATCATTGGTGTAAATTGGGGTAATGTATAGGTGTATGTTGCAGTATTATCATTTGGACAGTGAGATTATAAACCAGTGTGATGACTTAAAAATAGATTGAAGGGCTGGGGTTGTGGCTCAGTGGTAGAGCGCTTGCCTAGCATGTGTGAGGCATGAGGTTCGAGTCTCAGCATTGCGTGTAAATGAATAAAGTCAATGCACAACTAAAAAATATTAAAAAAATAGATTGAAAAGTTCTTACACATTCAGTAAGGTTTTTCATCTGGAGAGTTGTTATTCATTTGTCATAGTGATAACAGTCATTAAAATTTAGAACTCCTGTAATTGCACTGTGAGTCTGGGATACATTCTTGCAAGGTAGTTGTACTACCTTATATTTTTGAGGTATTTTCATTCAGATTTTGCAAATAGCTTGTAGTGTTTTGCAGCCAGGTCCAGTGAAGAGCACTGAAAGATGTTGCTGGTCACTGCCATCTGAGATCACTTTATGGGTAGTTCTGGCACAGTGCTGCCAAATAGAACTTTCTGCCACCATGGAAATTGTCCTGTATGTGGCACTGGGGGTGTCACATGCTTGCACGTTAAAGTTCAAACAGCACGTGTAACTAGTGGCTGTCCTGTTTGATAGTGCAGATGTAGGATATTGGGGTCTCAGTCTGGCTGCTAGATTAGGGTGAGCAGTTTATTGTAAGATACCAGAGGTTATCAAGGAAAGGCAAATTGTAGAATATCTGGTCCCCACTCTCTGCTCTGAAAGTAAAAAAGGCTGGAGTTTGTCTTTTGTGCTCAGTGGTATCTAATCTTCATGGCATGTTGTTGCTCAAGATGACTCTTTCCTGAAATTTAAGACCTGCCCTGGCAGCCCCCCAGCTGCTACCTGTACCCATGGCTGGATTGAACCCATGCTCACTTGGCATGCCACTGGAAAAAGCCTGCCAACTTTCACTTTCAATCTCGGCTTGCTAATGGAAGGTTAAGATAACTGAAGTGTGTAGTGAAGTAAGAGCTGAGGGGGACTCTGGGCGTCTTTCATTTGGTACTAGTAGGATCTTTTTTTTTTTTTTTTTAAATAGAGTCTTTTTTTTTTTTTTTTTTTATAGATGGACACAACGTCTTTATTTTATTGCTTTGTATGTGGTGCTGAGGATCGAACCCAGGGCCTCACGCATGCGAGGCAAGCGCTCTACCGCTGAGCCACAATCCCAGCCCTGATCATAGTTTCTTTGATGGATCTTTAAGGCTCTTTAAAGTCTCCTTTCAGTTTACCTTTTTAACCTGGTTTCTTACAAGAATCTTCTGATGTTAGTGCAACTGAGCTTATTAATTCACATGCTTTATGAAATTTCCTCTCTCTTCCTGTGTCTCCTTTTCTGAAAACTTTCCTCTCTGTGTGTGTAATTGGAGATTGAACCAAGAGGTACTCTACTACTGAGGTATATCCCCACCCTTTTTAAATTTTATTCTTGAGACAGGGTTTTGCTAAGTTGCTGGGGCTGGGTTCAAATTTGTGATCCTCCTGCCTCAGCCTTTGGGGTTGCTGGATTATAAGTGTGCGCCACCAAGCCCAGCTCCTCTGCCTTTTTAAAAATCCTGACTGCTAGCTCCTGTACAATGCTGTGTACTTTCTTTTTTTTTTTTATTTTTATTTTTAGTTGCAGATGGACACAATACTTTTATTTTATTTATTTATGTGGTGCTGAGGATCGAACCCAGTGCCCCACGCATGCAAGGCAAGCGCTCTACCACTGAGCCACAGTCCCAGCCCCTCAGTGCTGTGTACTTTCAATCCACATGCAGGCCCTGCCTTGCTCATGAAGCCTTTTCTTTCTGCCCTAGTCCAGTTTCTCCTCTGATCTTCCAGAACACTTCCAGGATCATCTTATAGTTTTATATTTCTCATGTTACATTATCTTCTTAGTTATTTGTTTACATTAAAAATTCCTTGTGCTTTTATCTTGTCATATTTTTTATGTCATCTGTAGTGAGCAACAAGTATAATTTAAAAAGAAACATTAGATGACCTCAGCTGGTTTTGTAGAGTTGTTCAAACACTTGAGTCTGTCATTTTATTCATTTTATTTAGTGAGCAGTGTTTATAAAGTCCTGTGGGAAATATAAAGATGGTCAAAATGCAGATTCTTCCATGGGATTGATAGTCTGGTGGATCTGTAGACCACAGCGGCCGCTGAGTGAGGTAGGTGCCACGGACAGCAGAGACCTGCCTTGATGGGAAGGGCAGGAGGAGCATGGTTGCAGTGGTGAGGGTCAGGGTGGGTTTGCAGAGTGGGTGAGTGCCTGGGTCTGCCCTGGAGGAGGGTCAGCAGGTGAAGCTGACTGGACAGAAAGGACATGGAAGCAGAGGGGATCCCTGAGACCAAAGTTCTGAGCGAGGGGAGCAGAAAGGCTGCTGTGGAGGGTCTGCAGTCAGTCATGCGGTGCTCCACACTGTGAAACTGAGGATCGAGCCTCAGATTATTTCTTCTTCTTCTTTTTTTTTCTTTTTAATAAATTGGATGATATCCCTTGAAGGCTACCTAAGGTCGTCTTTTATTTATTTGTGGTGCTGGGGATCGAACCCAGGGCCTTGTGCATGCTACTCAAGTGCTCTGCCACTGAGCTACACACCTAGCCCCTCAGACGACTTCTTAGTAGTTCAGCAGTGGTTCTCAAATGCTAGCACTGAAATCACTGGAAGAGCTTGTTAAAAATCAGGCAGCTGCTGGGCACGGTGGCACACGCCTGTTATCCCTGCACTTAGGGAGGCTGAGGCAGGAGAATCGCGAGTTCAAAGCCAGCCTCAGCAATGGCGAGGTGCTAAGCAAGTCAGTGAGACCCTGTCTCTACATAAAACACAAAATAGGGCTGGGGATGTGGCTCAGTGGTTGAGTACCCCTGAGTTCAATCCCCGGTACCAAAAAAAAAAAAAAAAAAACCAGGCGACTGGGCCCACCCCATGGTTTGTTTCAGTGGTTTGGGGCTTTCATTCCTAATAAGTCCCCCTGGGTACTGATGCCGCCTGTGGTGAGCACCCGTGCATGTGATGGTGCCTGCAGCCATGCCTGTTTTCTGTATCTAAATCCCCAGGGTTAATGCACCATGGTGTTCCTTTGCTCTGGGCATGTCTGAGGGGTCTTTCCATAGGTTGTCAGTTCAGGCCTCTTCCTCAGCCCCTAGGGCAGTGCCATAGCAACAATCATGAAAGCAGGAAGTACTGAACTTGCACATGTGGCACTCAAGTCTTTAAATATCTGGACTAGGGGCACATAGTTTGGGAAGCCCTTAGGAAACAGGGGTTTAAAACCTCTATGACTAGCCGGGTGCGGTGGGGCAAGCCTGTAATCCCAGCACTTAGGGAGGTTGAGGTAGGAGAATCGCGAGTTCAAAGCCAGCCTTAGCAATGGTGAGGCACTAAGCAACTCAGTGAGACCCTGTCTCTACATAAAACACAAACTAGGGCTGGGGATGTGGCTCAGTGGTTGAGTGTCCCTGACTTCAATCTTTAGTACCAAAAAAAAACCTCTATGACTCCAAATACAGCAGCAGTTAGGAAACATTTTTTTCAAGACTTCTTTATATTCTTGAAAATGAATGAGGTAGTCAAAGAGCTGCTATGTAGTTCATACCTGTTGATATCTACCATATTAGAGAATAAAAATAATATTTAAAATATTAATTCATTAAAAATAAGAAGCCCATGGATTACATAATTTTTAAATGGAGAGTAACTATTTTCTAAAACAAAATCTAATGAGAAGATGGCATTGCTTTGTTGAAAATCTGTTCAATGGCTGGCTTAAGAGAAGACAACTTGATTCTTTTATCTTTTCTGCATTTCATCTATAGCAATAATTTGTTTTGGTTGAAGTATATGAAGAAAATTGGCCTCACACAGATGTGTAGGAAAGGAAAAGAGTATTTTAAGAGGATTTTCAGGTAATTATGGAGTTTCTTTTTTGATACTACTACAAAATTGATAGGTTGTAGTTTTTTTAAAGGTAGAATCTAAAATGGATATGAGATGAACTTTTCTTACTATTACAAAAAAAAA
>CM053407.1:121839260-121886852 GCA_028644305.1 Xerus rutilus | reverse complement strand
ATTTATCAGGTGGTAGAAATATTATGCCCTGTGTGTCGAACCTGAGCGCAAATGAGCAGTGCACTCTGTGGTGCTGTTCCCAGCACACTGCCTGAAACTCACCTACACAGGTGGGAATGCCACCTGCCGGGGTGTAGCCCCAGCTTCCAGCTGCCAAGTCCCAGCACACTGGTCACACTTACTTTGGAGAGCCTTTCTGTTACAGGTGTTACTTCTTGTAATTAAATTATTTTTGTTGCTGTTCTTATTGTTCTTCTCTGAAGGTATTTTCAGTGTCAACCCAAATATGGCTTGTTTGCTCCGGTCCACAAAGTGACCAAGATCGGCTTCCCTTCCACTACACCAGCCAAAGCCAAGGCTGCCGCAGTGAGGCGCGTGATGGCCACTACGCCCGCCAGCCTGAAGCGCAGCCCGTCCGCCTCCTCCCTCAGCTCCATGAGCTCCGTGGCCTCCTCTGTGAGCAGCAAGCCCAGTCGGACAGGACTAGTAAGCCTTCCTTCTTCTTACAACTCTGTCTCCCAGGCAGGGTGCTGCCCGCCGTGGGCGCCCTCGCTCTGCTTGTCCCTGTGCTGAGTGCTGGCCATGGCTTGCTGTCAAGAGCTGTGCAAGAAAGCTCTGAACACGCCCACTCCAGCAGGAATTCAGCTTTTGACAGAGGAAAGGGTTTGTAATAGTGCTTTTCAGATTCTTTTTTTTTTTTGGTACCAGGGATTGAACCCAGGGTCACTGATCCACTGAACCACATCTGCAGCCCTTTTTAGTTTATGTTTTGAGACAGGGTCTTGCTGAATTGCTTAGGGTCTTGCTAAGTTGCTACGGCTGGCTTTGAACTTGCAATCCTCCAGCCTCAGCCTCCTGAGCCGCTGGGATTACAGGCGTGCACCACCACATCTGGCTAGGATTCTTAGACTTAAAAATCTACCAGTTCTTGGTGAATCTGTTGTACCTACTGCTTAATTTCTTCTCTGAAATTACTTTGGGCCAAACTGGTGGGAAGGTTGGAGGATCCTTTTCCTCAAATGTGGTCTCTTTCTCTTTGACTTCAAACAATTTTAGAAACAAGTGTTTTGGGAAAAGCTTGTTCTTTGAATTTTAATATTACATTAAAACAGTCTGGCTCCCTGAAAGCAGTCAGTGTGTAAGGTGTTCCTGGCATGGCCAGAGGGTGCAAGGAAAAGCCACACTGTGGTGCCTCCTCCCTTTCCTGGCCCTTCTCCTCTCCTCTCTTGGCACTTCTGTCCTTCCCCTGTTTCTCATTCAGGGCAATGAAAATAGATTCATCAGAGTCCCAACGGCGCCTTGATCTTCTTGTTAACATGGTGTTCTACTGGGGTCAAGAACAGTGACTCTTGGCCTCATCCTCTGCCCTTAAATGTCTTTACTTAAGGTGAGGCAGATGCCATTGACGTCAAAAGTGGCAGCACGAGGTTCTGCTCCAGAGTGAATTCAGGATCCCTGCTTCATGAGGGTGAACGCCCTTGACCTCATCTTGCCTTCTTTTCCCTTGTCACGGGACAGAGAAAGGAGAGGACTAAAATCTTTAGGTGGAGTTGAGCTCCTCTGGCAGCCAGCTGGAGTTTTTCCTTTTATGTTCAGGTAAAATAAATACCACTGGGACAGTTTACATATGAAAAGAAGGACTGCATCCTCAACAGAAAAATTACAAATGGACTCATAGGAGGAAAGTGTGACCAGAATGAATTGGAGGTGGACGAAAACCCCTTTGTCTGGACAAAGCCTGTTCAGAGAGGGTCTGCAAGCTCCAACATGGACATCTTGTCACTTTGCTGTTCTAGGAACAATTCCATGAAGTGTCCACTCTGGATTAGAGGAATTCTTTCTTGAGTAATTTTTATGGCCTTGTAAATGGCAAATGTTCATTTCTTTGGGAAATACCGGCCTCTCCTGCTCTTGCCAATCTCTCCTCTCACTTTTAGACAAGTTCTGGTTTCTCTTAGCTTATCTCATTTAGTGAGGAAACTTGGTGAGAGGTGAGTCTCCTTGCCCCGTGACACTGCCTGCTTGTGTCTTTGGGTAAGGCAGTGATAGTTCCTTCCTTTCTTTCTTTTTTTTTCCAGTGGTGTGCAAGATCGAATCCAGAATCTTACACATGCCAGTTACGTGCTCTACCACTGAGCTACACCCTCAACCCAAGGTGGCATTAGTTTCTGAATCAAAAATAACCATGAATGAATATGACAAGAATATGAAATAAAAGTATCTTTTTGACTATATTGCTCAGAGATGTATTTCTGCCCCAGGAAAATAGAAGTTGAAAGAAAAATTGATGTTTTAAATTCATTTTTTTTTTTGGTACCAGGGATTGAACTCAGGGCACTCGACCACTGAGCCACATCCCCAGCCCTGTTTTGTGTTTTATGTAGAGACAGGGTCTCACTGAGTTGCTTAGCGCTTCGCCGTTGCTGAGGCTGGCTTTGAACTCGCGATTCTCCTTTGTCAGCCTCCTAAAGTGCTGGGATGACAGGTGTGCACCACCACGCCCGGCTTAAATTTGTTCCTTAATAACCACAGTGACTTACTATTGGGGTGCATGCCCCTGTTGACCTGGTACTTCTTGTCAAACCTTAGACTCATCGCCTCCACCTCCGCTCACTGGGCTGCACTGAGTTTTGCACAGTACTTGCTTTTTGTCTTGGCAGTGGCCAGAACCCAGCTTGGCAAAGACATGAAGCTATGAAAAGAATTGGAGCGGGTGTTGAAACTGAATCGCCTCCATCTACCTGTTTCCAGGGTGTCCAGCAGGTGTTCTGTTCCCTTGGCATCTGAAAGCATCCTGCACGACCCCTGTGTGTTTGTAGGAGCCCCCTGGGCATCTCTGCACATGGTTTGAGACCTTATGTTTAATGTGTTCAGGAAGAGATGTTAGCAAAACAGTATAATTTAGCCATATCATGAAAGTAGAAAGTCAGGGTCAAATGGTTAAAAGCATAGGGAAACACCCCCCACCCCAATATGTTGAAGTAGTTTGAGAAATTTCACTAAATGAAGCCACAGAAGGCAATTTGGGTTCTATCGGATCCCTTACTCTTTGTAGTTGCCAGATTGCTGAGTTACTAATTGGTGAGAGACCTCATCAGTCTGTGCCCTGAAGCAAGGGCTGCGCAGACTGACAAAGAGAAGCACACTCGGCCACCAGCCACCACCGGGACCTTTGACTGCAGAAGTCGAAGTCAAGGCCGCATAGCCCTGGAGCCCTGGCTGCTGAGGAAGGCCCAGGACCGGCGCTGTGGGCAGAGCCCTTTTCTTACTCCTCCAGGGCCTAGTGTGGAGGAGCAGTCAGCTTGCCCAGTCACCTGTGTCCGTTAGCAGTGCGTCATTTTCCCTGGGATTTCATATGACTCTAGCCCAAGGTGGAGGATTGGATAAAACAGCAGAGATTAGCAGATGACAGACTGGTGGTCCTTGGCCCTGTCACTTCCCTTGTTTTCTCTCTCTTGTCTCCTTTTTCTCACTTGTTTCCCTTTAGCCTATTTTTCTTTCTCCGTAAACGTCTTTTCCTCTCCCGTCTGCTCTTCCCCCTGTCTTGCCTGTGTGTGCCCCGACGCCTCGCTCAGCTCTGCAGGCCCACGTGCTTGTGGAAGCAGGTGGAGTTTCCTCTCAGCCGTTTCGCCCTCTATGACAATTGGGGATCAGGGCCTGAAGGCTGGATTCCTGGGTGAGATCTCCCATGTCGTTCCTTTTGAAAGAAAGATGAAGATTTCTGACAGAAATCCAACTGTTTAATCAGTTGAAGAAAAGTTTGTAACTCCATGGGTGACTTCTTCAAATCTTAATGGTATTTAGAAGATTAAGAAGCTTAAAAAAGTCTCAACCTCAAGTCTAAGGATCAAAACATTGGCCAAAGTGTCATCATGAGAAGATAACTGTTGAGCACAGGCTGAAATAGGATCTAGAGAAACTTGTTAACTGGGCCCTGTGGGATTTTTTATATTCCCACAAGGCCCTGTCAGCCGAGCTCAGAGTGCCTGTGATTTGAGCCATGTGGTCTTCTAAACGCCTTCTGGATTGTTCCCTGGGCTCGTTGTGCTGATGTGAGGATCACAGACAAAGGTTTATGCTCTCTTGTTTTCATGGTGAGAACCTTGCCTAGCACTTGGCAAACCCGCGAGCCGGCAGCGCTCTTGCTTTGCTGAGGAGACGCCCGCCATGCATGCCTCGCTCCCTGCTTGTCTCCCTGTAGCGCCACGGCCCTTCACTTCTCTAACTTTCCTTTGCAGTTGACTGAAACCTCCTCCCGCTACGCCCGCAAGATCTCGGGCACCACTGCCCTCCAGGAGGCGCTGAAGGAGAAGCAGCAGCACATTGAGCAGCTGCTGGCTGAGCGGGACCTGGAGCGGGCCGAGGTGGCCAAGGCCACCAGCCACGTGGGGGAGATAGAGCAGGAGCTAGCCCTGGCCCGGGACGGGCACGACCAGGTGAAGACTGGCGCTGACTTTGTTGTGGAGATGGTGACGGTTCCTAAACTGAGTGAGGAGGCGGAAAGGCGCACCTGGGGCTTGGAGCCAGGAGCTGGTCTTGAGAGCACCGCGTGTCAGCTTTTGGGCTGAGCTCGTTTGGAAGCTGTGACCTGGGTGCCAGTGTCTATCATCATAAAGATGAAGTTTTTTGTTCTTCTGATTCTGCCTCAGCCTTCTGGTCTTTATGTCCAGGTCTTTGGGCCTGCCTGTGTTAAGCCACTGTTTACTAGGACCTTGGCAGCCATCCTAGCTCCTGTTTGTCGATTATTATTGACATGCGTTTTCAGCTTCAGAAAAGAGGAGAGTCTGCTAACTGTTGCCCTTTGTTGATTTAATGGTGGTTTTTCATCATGTAGTTTCCCGGAAAGCTGCTGAGAATAACCCATTAAGATAGAAAGCATTTGGACATGACAGGGTTTTAGAGTAATGCCCACCCAACATGGTAACCCTTACCAGTGGCTGTTTGGAGGTACCCTGGGCCTGTGTCTGGGTTAGAATTTGGCTGCTCACTCTCATCCTTGCTTCCCCAGCATGTTCTGGAGCTGGAAGCCAAGATGGACCAGCTGCGAACAATGGTGGAAGCGGCCGACAGGGAAAAGGTGGAGCTTCTCAACCAACTGGAGGAGGAGAAAAGGTGATCCCTAACTGTCCTTGAGTGCTGAGTGTGGCCTTTTCCTTTTAAATGATCTTAGGAAGAAATTTCCCAGCAACAAGCTTCTTGTTCACCCTTAGAACCTAAGGGATGACTGTGTTCAGCAGAAATCCAGCTCTTCATGCAAATGAAGAGGGTGTGCTTTTTATTTTTTATTTTTGGCAGTACTGGAGATTGAACCCAGGGGTGCTTGACCACTGAGCTGCATCCCCAGCCCACTTTATTTTTTATTTTGAAACAGTCTTGCTGAATTGCCTAGGCTGGCCTCATACTTGTAATCATCCTGCCTTGGTCTCCCAAGTAGCTGGAGGATGCACTTTGATTTCATTTTTTTCAAGAAGGTTGGAATCATTTGGACGTGACCTGATTAACAGATTCATTGAGCTCCCCATGCATGCTGAGATTCCTCCTGAGGGTAGCCTTGGTCAGCATTGTGAAGGTAATTCCAGCCAGTTTTCACCTGCAGCCATTCTAGTCCAAGTTACTGCTATTTATGAGATTGTGTTATGCCTGGTGAGTGATGTAAGGTCCTAGTCCTTAAGAATTTCTCATGTAACAACTAGAGAATTACTCAAGTCAGTATGAAATCAGATGCTAAATGGAGTGAGGCAGAGAAATTTGGTGCTTTGACCTTTGATGAGAGTTCCCATTTACCTGAATAGGATTCTTTATTCTTTTTTTAAAATTTTTTTTTTTTTTTTGGTACTGGGGATTGAACTCAGGGGCACTTGACCACTGAGCCACCTCCCCAGCCCTATTTTTTGTGTTTTATGTAGAGACAGGGTCTCACTGAGTTGCTTAGTGCCTCGCCATTGCTGAGGCTGGCTTTGAACTCGCGATTCTCTTGTCTCAGCCTCCCTAAGTGCTGGGATTACAAGCGTGAGCCACCACGCCCGGCTTAAAATATTTTTTATTTTATTTATTTGTATGTGGTGCTGAGAATTGAACTCAGTGCATCACACATACTAGGCAAGTACTCTACCACTGAGCTACAACTCCAGCCCTTTTTTTAAAAAAATTTTGAGACAGTCTTGCTAAATTGTCTAGACTGCTCTCAAACTTCTGATCTTCCTGCCTCAGCTTCCCCAGTTGTTAAGATTATGGGTTTCATCACCACACCTGGCTAGGCTGGTCTTATCTTTTTGGTGGGGTATTGGAGATTGAACTTAGGGGTACTCGACCACTGAGCCACATCCCCAGCCCTATTTTGTATTGTATTTAGAGACAGGGTCTCACTGAGTTCCTTAGCACCTCACCATTGCTGAGGCTGGCTTTGAACTCACAATTCTCCTGTCTCAGCCTCCCAAGGCCCTGGGATAACAGGTGTGCACCACTGCACCCAGCTAGGCTGGTTTTATCTTAATAGATTCGTTCTGTGTTTGTGACCAAGGGAACTAGTTATTTTTTCTCAATCTTTTTTTTTTTTTTTGGTACTGGGGATTGAACCCAGGGGCACTTAACCACTGAGCCACATCCCCAACTCTTTTCCTATTTTATTTCGAGACAGGATCTTGCTAAGTTGCTGAGGCTGACCTTGAACTCAGGATCCTCCTGCCTCAGCCTCCCGAGCTGCTGGGATTACAGATGTGCGCCACCACGCCCGGCATTTTTCTCAAATCTTAATCTTATACCTTTGGAGTTAGTGCGTGAATAAAACTTAGGAATTTCCTAAATAATTAGAATGGAACTATTATAAACTAGAGCCCTAAAGATGCACTTTTTTATTTTTGGGACTCTAAGTTTTTTGTTTATTTGTTTTTTTGATACTGGGTACATCCCCAGACCTTTTTTTGTGTTTTATGTAGAGACAGGGTCTCACTAAGCTGCTAAGTGCCTCATTGTTGCTGAGGCTGGCTTTGAACTCGCGATTCTCCAGTCTCAGCCTCCCAAAGTGCTGGGATTACAGGCGTGAGCCACCACGCCCAGCTACTCTAAGGTATTTCTTTTCAGCATCATCTGAGTTCTCCAGAATACTGATTATAGATTTTGGTGGGGGTGCAAGGTATCCATGGTCCTTAGTTCCTTTTTTAAGTGCTTTGTTTCGGTTTTACTCCACAGGAAGGTTGAGGACCTTCAGTTCCGGGTTGAAGAAGAATCAATTACCAAAGGCGATCTTGAGGTAAACCTTAACAGCTCCCTAAAGTTAAAAAGGGTTCCAGTATTGAGAAATATAGGTGACATACTGTGCCCACTGACCTTTGCAGCCACATGGTCAGGAGAGAATGGTCAGCACCCTAGCCTCTTTCCAAGTGGGGCTGTGAGCAAGGCTTTGTGGCCAAGGTGTCCATCCTGGAGCCTGCAGTTCTTGTGTCCAGTTCTCGTGGAGCACACTGTTGACTGCTGTGGTCATGCTTTAGAATCCAAAGCCGGGAATTGGATTTCCTCAAGTCGTAAACCTGGCAGTGTGTTTTCAGTTTAAAACAATCCTAAGTGGACTGTACATGTTCCTCTGATTATTAGAAATGGCATTTTTTGCCAGGTTGCACACCTCTGTAATCCTAGCAGCTCAGAAGGCTGAGGGTGGAGGATTGCAAGTTCAAGTCCAGCCTCAGCAACTTAGCTAGACCCTGCCTATCTCAAAAAGTCAAAAGGACTGGATATGTAGCTCAATGGTAGTGTTCCTGGGTTCAATCCCCAGTACCAAATAAATAATAAATGAGGGGCTGGGGTGTGGCTCAGTGGTAGAGCGCTTGCCTAGCATGTGTGAGGCACTGAGTTTGATTCTCAGCACCACATATAAATAAATAAAATATAGGTCCATTGACAACTAAAAAATATTAAAAGATAAATAAATAAATGACACCTTTTTTTTGTAGTGTTAGGATAGAAATGGCATTTTAAAAGAGCATTTTAAATTTCATCATAATAGACCGTAACAAAGATTTTTGCCTTCATAAGCTTTGTTTTTCAGTTGAGCAGGACAAATCTTTGTAATCCTACAAAAGAAATAAATTATATTGCAACATATATATGTGTGTGTGTGTGTGTGTGTGTGTGTGTTTTAATATTTATTTTTTAGTTGTAGGTGAACAGAATATCTTTATTTTATTTTTATGTGGTGCTGAGGATCGAACCCAGTGCCTCATGCGTGCTAGGCGAGCACGCACCACTGCGCCACAACCCCAGCCCTTGTTTTTTTTTTTAAAGGAGTTACCAGTCCTGGGGATGTGGCCCAGTGGTAGAGCACTTGCCTAGCATGTGCAAGGCCCTGATTCGATTCCTAGCATCATACACAAAAAAAGAAAGTAGTTGCCAGAGCAGAAAATGAACAAATTTACATTTTAGCATTTTTTCTTCCATAGCACATTTAAAATTTATAATTTTCCTTTACTGTCAGGTTTCTTGTCTCTTCTTCACAATTACTTACATTATCTTTGAATTAGACACCAGAATTAATTGGCTTTGATGCTTTTCAAACCACTGCCAGGGTTATGAATACAAATGTAAATCACTAAGTTTTTCAAACTCCGCAGATGCTTCATTTGTGCATCTGTTCTGTGTTTTAGTGAAGGCTGCACAGGGCCGTGTGCTTCTCAGAAGGTGGCATTTTTGCCATCACCACAATTCTAGAGTCCGTTGGCTGCCCACGCTGGGCTGCATTTCAGGGGCCTTCCGAATAGCAGCTCTGGTTTCTTTGGAAATATCTTCACAGTCAGCAGAGAGCAAGGGGAACGACTTTTGAGTTTTAGTTTTATAAGGTCCGGAGCGGAATGGTGTTTAATAACCATGCAGCCATCTTCCTCACTCATTTCCTACACAGTCGCATTCCTTCAGGTGACTTCCGTGTTGTTCTCATCCATTTAAAAACACCCCACAGTCTCATTAGAAGTTTCACGTCATCATCTAATTCACATAAATTATAGCCTCTGGTGTTTTGAGAAGGGTTGAGTTAAAATGTTTGTATCTGCACGAGGCTAGCATAGTCTGTCTGATAAACTTACTTGAAATTAATCAGTTATCTTGAAACTCTAACACATGTTGAAAACTTAGTTCAATCTCTTTTTTGTTATTGTTTACTTTTTTTATTTTTTTACTGATAGCAAAAGAGCCAGATTTCTGAAGATCCTGAGAATGTAAGAGGGCACTTAACTGTGTGGATATTTCCCTTGTTAACACAGATTGATTCCAAATTAAAATGCTTATTGATATACTCAAATACTAACTGCATAAGCTGACCTTGGGACATTGACCTTAATATTTCTGTGCATGTGGCTTTCAAAGCAATTATATTTGTGTCCTGAAGAAATTGTATGTAATGATTGAGCTCCACAAATTCACTTGCTTAATTAATAGGCAAGTGTTTGCTGTATAAAAAATATTTGCTGAAAGGAAAAAAAAATTGTCTGGAGGTCTGGCCTTCTTAACTTAATCCCTAACATCTTCTAATTTTAGTAGAATTGTTCCGCGAGGGCTGACGGCTACATGAGGCTAAAATACAATAGATGAAGTTCTGGGGAAGTTGTTTGATCTTGGGGGTGAGATCCAGCACCCATGCTTTACATGCACCCCTGTGCTGGCCAGCACCTTTAGTGCAATTGACAAGAGAGATGAACTCCCATTTGTAGCTACAGTATATTCCCTAGTTCTGAAACCATAGGCCAGCATTCTTTAGTAACCACAGTGTGTTGTAAATATACTGTCTTTGGGACTGGGGATATAGCTCAGTAGTAGAGCGTTTGCATAGCATACATGGGCTCTGGGGTTTGATCTCCAGCACCACTACCCTCACACACAAAATAAATTTTACTATTATCAAAGGGAGCTTTTTTTTAGTAACAGTGCTACTGGGCATGCTGTTTTTAAACAACCAGTACAGCTGGGAGCTGGCTCAGTGGCAAAGCGTCTGCCTCACATTTACAAAGCCCTGGGTTTCACCCCCAGTTCCAAAACAGACAAAAAAAAAAAGAACTTTACCAGGGCTGGGGTTGTGGCTCAGTGGCAGAGCGCTTGCCTTGCACATGTGAGGCACTGGGTTTAATCCTCAGCACCACATTAAAAAAGAAAATAAAGATATTAAAAAAAAAAAAAGATAAACACCCAGTAGAACCTCCCCAAAATGGCTTCCAGAGCGCTGCTTTCTGATGTACCCTGCCAGCTGTGAATCTAGTTGAAAAAACCCCAGAACATTTTGCTTTGATTTACTGGCACATAAGAGTGAAATTAAAACAATTATTTTTTTTTCTACTACTTCCTGGAGCTGAAATAGAAAACTTGAGCCAGAACTTTTTAAAAGGCCTTTGTTCTGAAGCGATCCTTTCTGCAAAGCTACTTCAGTGCTCTGGGTCTCCTCTCTGCTTCCAGAACAGGCTCCACTGCCTCTGCCCCGGTGTCAGTGTGCGTGGGACCTGCCTCCTGCCTCTCTGTGCGCTTCTCACAGGCCTTTGCTCTCCTTCTCAGATCCCTGTCCCAGGACTTTCCCCCTGGGAAACCCTCTTGTGTGCTGAGAAAAGCCATCATTTTAAAGGAAGGGTTGTCCTGCTCTGTGTCCCGTTTTTCCACAGCTGTGACATAGAGGTGGATCACTGGCTCCCTGCTGCTGGGGGTGAAAGGCCAAGGGCCCCAGATCATTTGTGTGCATGCCCTGTGGGAAGAGGGGCTGCTATACTCAGCTGGAACATCTCCGAATAGGGAGAGGACCACAGTAAATAGCACACAGTGACTCTTTGCCCAGAGGACACTTAACTCAGTGTCAAGGGGAGAAAGGGACCGTTGCCTTTTCTTTTTGCTTTGGATTTCAGTTCCTGAAGCTGACCCTAATTCTAGAACTAGATTCTTCTTTTGTCAAAGTAGATAAGCTGAATGACCTCTGTGCGAGACACGTGTTGGACCAAGGGGACCATCCAAACTATTTGGTTCCAATTTTTTTTGAAGGTAAAGCAAGTGGCGATTTTAAAAATGTTTTTCACTCACCTTTTAAATATCCATGATGGTTTGTTTATGCCTGATTCATAAGCGAAGTGACCTCCGGAATGCCCTGGAGTCCCTGGAGTGTGGAGGGAATGAGTGCAGGTGTTTGTAGCCTTGACTTAAACTCACCTCCTGTGCTCACTCTGGACTACCTTGTGTCACCTACTTAAGAATTGTCATTTTCCATGGCCTGTTAATTGTCCAGCTTTATAGCTCAGGCCAGTAAGAACCACAAAATATTGAAGTTAATATGAGTAACCAGCAGCTGCCAAGAGCAGCTCATCAGTGGGCTTGGCCAGCAGATCATTCTGATGGCCCCTGGATGGGGGAGGTGGGTGGGGGAAGAGGCACATTTGGACTGAGACATGGATTACTTCAAATTGGGCAATATTCTGCTGCCCTTGAGCCCGCTGGTTGGAGGATACCTTCTGTCCCCCTGGGAATCTGAGCGCCTGTGAGCTTGTGGAGCTCCTGACTCACGCTGGGCTCTTCCTGCTCTTGTGGCCTGAGGTCAGTCTCCTGCCTTTGTGCTGTCACCATTTCCTACCTTTCTGACTGCTTAGCTAGTAAAAACAACTGCACTTTAGGATGACAGTAAGCCCCTTACAGTGTCAGCTGAACTTTCCCTGCTCCGAGCTGCTTTGTTGGCCTCTTCAGACTAGAGAGTAATCCTTACAGAGTTTTCTTTGTAATCCTGATTCCTTTTTTTCCGTGCTTGGAAATAAACAGCCTTTGGAAAATCCTGCTAGGAGGAGGTTAGTTTTGGTGGCTCTGTCCCTGTCCTGTGTGCAAGCATGGCTGGGAGCCTCCCTCTGGCCCATCTGAGCAGAGCCCGCCATTGTGATTTCCTTAGCTCTAGTGCCTGGATTCCCGTCATGAAAGTTGGTTCTTGGTCATGGCAGTTAGCCAGGTGCAAGGGTCTGCTCTACAGACCTTCTGAGCACTTGATGATTCATGACCTTGTCTTCTCCATGGGGAGGTGCTGTTGAGGTCATTCTGAGGTCTATCTGCCTTCTGAAGTCAGTGAGTCGGTTATATACACATTAATGTCAAGTAGCCATCATGGGACGGGGAAGATGACAGTGTAGAGGACTATTAACTATTCTAATTTGTGCTGATAAAACTTATGAATATAACATAATGTTGGCTGCATGCATCTGACACTCATCTTGCCTTGTGTGTTCTCCATTTTGTTCTTTCTCAACAGACTAGCTCATGTCCTCTGCCACTGTCACCCTCGCGCGCACAGTGCCCATCCTCACCCTCCTCCTCATCACAGTCCGTCCTCTTCCTTCCTCCCTGCCCTTTGTGTCCATCCTTTGGCAGAAGGTACTGGTGGCTCAGCCTGCATGCCGCTCGCTCTCTCTCGTGCTGGCATGTCAGGTGGCACTGTTGTGTTCTCTTCCTCTTCCTTTTCACTAACAGACGCAGACCAAACTGGAGCATGCCCGCATTAAGGAGCTTGAACAGAGCCTGCTCTTTGAAAAGACCAAAGCTGACAAACTGCAGAGGGAGTTAGAAGACACTAGGGTAATGGCTTTCACTGTCTAACGAAGCAGCCCATGCGTGTGGGTGGTGGACACCTCCAGTGGCCTTGCGGTTGGCCTGAGCCCTGGCCCAGTGGTTCGGGAGTTCATGAGCTTACAGCTGTGGAGAGGCACAGATGTTCATATCAGAACTTCTGTCAAAAGTGCGAAGACCCCTTCTTTTTAACTCAGCCAAAATCAAGATCAGAAACTTCATGAACTACGTGGATATCCACAACTCTGAGTTTTTTGTATTAATACCTTGAAGTACACCTCTCTGGTTTACCACAAGCAGTCAATTGTCCTCTTGTTCTCACATTCTTAGTTACTGGATTTTCGAAATAATTGGTTATTCCCGGCCTCTTCCCCTGGCCTCACGGCAGGAAGGAAATCGGAACATTGGCTCTTTTTAATGAGTTAGGGTCTTTGACCCTGGTGATCTCTTTTTTTTCATGATAGCTGATCTCTCTTTGCAACTCCCTCCTTCCTGTCACCAGGAGATTAAAGTCTTGATGGCCAGGAGGGACGTGTGTATTGGGAACAGGATGGCTTACTGTCCCCAGTCCACTGTCTGGCCCTCGGAGCCAGGGTGTTTCTCATGTTTTAGCTTATTTACATATTAAAAGCACCTATATGGTGCTCACGTCTTGCCACGTGCTGCTGTAAGAGCTTTGTAGGTTTTATTCAGTCTCACCATGCCCCTAGGAAGTGGGTAGTATTATTGTTCCCATGTTACAGAGGAGGATACTGAGGCACAGAAAAGTTAAACAGCTTGCCCAAGGTCACACAGCTAATGGTAATAGTGGAGTCAAGATTTTCATCTAAGCCCTTTGGCTCCAGAGTTTGTGCTCTTAACTACCACAAATGGAGTGTATTATGAAAATAATTTTGTGGTGAGAGATCTAAGAATTTATCAGTCACTTATATATAAAAATGTGCCGGGCACAGTGGTGCATGCCTGTAATTCCAGCACTTTGGGAGGCTGAGACAGGAGAATCGTGAGTTCAAAGACAGCTTCAGCAACAGTGAGGCACTAAATAACTCAGTGAGACCCTGTCTCTAAATAAAATACAAAATAGGGCTGGGGATGTGGCTTAGTGGTTGAGTACCTTTGAGTTCAATCCTCAGTACCTTAAAAAAAAAAAGTGTTCATATGTACCTTTTAAGTTATGAATTTGTGATTGGCCTTAACTTTAAAATTTCAAAAATTACTCCATCTCTGATCAAATTTGATATCTTCATTTTTTTCTTTTAAATTATTCTATTTGTGGAAATTTCTTTTGGTGAGAAATCACTCATCTAAAAATCCAGGTAACCAAGTAATCTTCCTTCTCAAGTTTTATTTTTTAAGAAAGAAAATATTTTCAGCCTCAAAACTAAAGGTTTCCTATGTGTATTTGTTTTTCAAAAAAGAGAAAACAGCGGTAATTTGGTGCTGTTTCTTTGTTACCTGAGAGCCAAAGACTTGATCTGGGAAATACCAGGGACCAATGAGGTCCAGGCCCTTTAGTGTGACTGTATTGAAGTCAGGATGAATTTTTTTTTTTTTTTTTTTTTTTTACTTCTGAACTCCTCTCCCATATCTCAGGTGTGGCAGCAAACAACTTCAATGCTTTCTTTTTCACTCTGGATAAGAAAGTATCCATTTACAGCATGGTTTATCCAGTTATTTCAAATTAAAGTGTACATGTTTCCACAGTTGTGATTCCTTTTTCTTTTTTCCCTGGTGCTACTGGGAACCAAACCCAGCACTTCCTGCATGCTAGGTGTATCCTCTGTTGTTGGCCCTCACTCTTGGCTTGCCAAGTGTGAAAATAACCAGTGACCCATGCAAGTTTGTTATCACCTCCCCTCCCTCTCAGGAAGCACTTTAGAATTCCTTTTAGCAAATTAATCTGGTTCACAAACAATGTGCCTGGTACTGTGTAAATACGAGCAAGGACAGGACATGAGGGTAGAGCTCTGTGGAAGAGCACTTGCCTGCCATGTGTGGAGCCCTGGGTTTGTTCCATCCCCAGCACTGGGAAAAAAAAATTGTGGACTTTTATGGCCTCAAACTAGTGGGAAAGGCAGACACATAATTTTTTATTTATTTTTATTTTTTTAAAAATATTTTTTAGCTATAGATGGACACAACATCTTCACTTTGTTTATTCATTTTTATGTGGTGCTGAGGATCAAACCCAGTGCCTCACATGTGCGAGGCAAGTGCTCTGCCACTGAGCCACCACCTCAGCCCCCAGACACATAATTTTGACTGGGAACAGACTTTGGGAAATAAAATTAAAAATAGAAGTGCTGTTTCATATATGAAAATGCCATATAAAGAATAATCACACTATAATTTATTCCTTTTCCACCTATTCCTGACTTGGTAATATCTCCATTTGACTATTTGGTTATGACCAAGAACTATTGCCCTGATGGATTTAAGGGTTTTATGCTATAGACTTTGCAGCAGTGGGGTTTATTAAGTGTTTTATACCTTATTTTTAGGTATTAATTTCTGTCTTTCCTCTCCCCAGAAAATAGTATGTAAATGAATCAACACCTTTAACCTGAAGCAGCTGTAACCAGCTCAGCAGTTTCAGTCAGCTCCAGAATATTTAATGGCTGGTTGTGCACTTTTAGACTCATGTGCTTTCTTTTCCTCTTTTCATGTGCACACTATCAGTATCACAGCCCACATAGATGGCCAGAGGAAATGAAAGTTTTCTTATTTCCTGTCCCAACAAAGCAATGTGGGAGAGGAGTCTCAAGTTCAGAGGAATTTTGATCCTTGAAATTTGGATATTTTTAAATCATATGTGTTCCCTTCTATTTCCCAGGTTGGTCAGATAATTTTTACATGTGAAGCTACCACTTTCCACATAGTCCACGCACTAAACTGCCTGCCTCACAGGTAGCAGGGGAATAATTGTCTACGGCTGAGGGGCACAGGTTTGGGCAGTGTTTTTCCTAGCTCCGGGGTGTTTAAGACCTTTAGAACTCAAGTAGACTCAAAACATGTAGGTGTAGCTGGGAACTTGCATTTTTGACATACATTCCAGGTAATTAATGTGTATACTAAAGTTGGGAACCACTGGGTTAGGCCAACACCATTCGTACATCAAAATGCTGATAGAATTATGAAATCCAGAAAGGGACCGACTGTAAGAGCCTAATGTATAATTAACTACAGGTAAGTAATCATTCTTACTTTGTTCTTTAAAGAAAGTTAGTACATTCTTCATTATTCAGTTGAGGCTTTTACTGTTCAAGTGATATGTTATTCATTGAAGCATTCACTAGATGATTTCAGACTTTTTATACTAGTACTATCCGACAGACTTGTAATATAAGCTGCATATACAGAATTTGTAAATTTTGTGGCACTCATATTAACTTTTTATTAAGCCACAGATGAAGTTAATTTTAATAATACATTTAAACCAATATATTCAAAATCTTATTTATAATCAGCATAGCACATTATTAACAAGATATTTTAATACTCTTTTTCCCTTGAGTCTTCAAAACCTGATGTATATCTGTCTTACCACCACACCCTAGAGGAGCTGCATTCAGTGCTCAGTGCCAAGTGTGGCTAATGGCTCCCTCCTGGATGGCACAACTCCAGAAGCCACAGCATCAGACAGGAGCATTTATACAGCCTAGGTGAAGTGGGGTAGAAAGAACTGGCCAAATTAAGAGCATTTGTTCCTCAGGATGCCTATATATCCTGAACTTCAGAAGTTCCCGTTAACTTATTGTTAATCAGTGGGTACCTCCCAGATTTATGCTGCTTTAAAGGAAGGAAATTTTTTGGAGTGATTTAAATTCGATAATCATTGTAGATTTCTTTAGTGTGTCAAAAGGTGGAAGTTTGCCAAAGATTATAATTTTGAATTGATTCTACCAGAATTGGGGTTTTTAAGCCATTATTACAGTGGGAGATCCAGTCACCTGTGAGCATTTGTCATAGCTTGACTGCTGCCTGACAGGGTAGTTCTTACCATCTTTAGGAGCAAAGAAAATCATCAATGATTTGGTATTTAAATCACCTCTTTTTCTTTGGACTGCTGTTAATAGGTGGCTACAGTGTCAGAAAAGTCGCGTATAATGGAATTAGAGAAAGACCTAGCGCTGAGAGTACAGGAAGTAGCTGAGCTCCGAAGAAGGCTGGAGTCCAGTAAGCCTGCTGGGGATGTGGATATGTCGCTTTCCCTTTTGCAAGAGATAAGCTCTTGGCAAGAAAAGTTAGAAGTCACCCAGGCTGACCACCAGAGGGAAATAACTTCTCTAAAGGAGCACTTTGGGGCCCGGGAAGAGACATATCAGAAGGAGATAAAAGCTCTGCACACAGCCACAGAGAAACTTTCCAAAGAGAATGAGTCCTTGAGGAGCAAGCTTGACCATGCCAACAAGGAGAATTCAGATGTGATAGCTTTGTGGAAGTCCAAGCTGGAGACTGCCATTGCGTCCCATCAGCAGGCGATGGAGGAGCTAAAGGTGTCCTTTAGCAAAGGGGTTGGGACAGAGTCGGCAGAGTTTGCTGAGTTAAAGACGCAAATAGAGAAACTGAGACTAGATTATCAGCATGAAATAGAAAATTTACAGAACAAACAAGACTCTGAACGGTCTGCTCACGCTAAAGAGATAGAAGTCCTGAGGTCTAAACTGATGAAAGTCATTAAAGAAAAGGAGAACAGCCTGGAAGCCATCCAATCCAAACTGGACAGAGCAGAAGACCAGCACCTAGTAGAAATGGAAGACACCTTAAACAAATTGCAGGAAGCTGAAATAAAGGTAAAGGAGCTAGAGGTACTGCAGGCCAAATGCAGTGAACAAACCAAGGTTATTGATAATTTTACATCACAGCTAAAGGCTGCCGAAGAAAAGCTCTTGGATCTTGATGCACTTCGGAAAGCCAGTTCCGAAGGTAAATTGGATATCGAGAAACTTAGACAGCAACTTGAGGCAGCTGAGAAACAGATTCAAAATTTAGAGATTGAAAAGAATGCTGAAAGTGGCAAGGTTTGTATCAAAGTCCTCCATCTTTTTTTTTTTCCCTTTCTTTGTTGGTTTTTCTTATTTTGCATTGTATGTTACTTTTGAGTTGAGGTCATTCATCTTCCAAATTTCTTATTTAATGAAAACATATTGTGTGGCGCTCCTGATTGAATGTAGCATAGATTATCTTCTGAGGATCTCAAGTATGGTTTCATGTGAGGAGACTGGAGAAAATAACTGCCCGACTGTGTAGGTTTATTTTGACTTCTTTAATCTGGGTACTTTATCTACGACTTTATCTCTGGACTATGATGTGAGCTCTTGTGTTAAGTTTAGTTCTAGTCTATACTCTAGAGAACTCCCTAAGATGATGGGGTTAGGTAGATGAATGGACAGAGGAGATAAAAACACAAGTTTGTTTCCTCCTTTCCCACCCACATCACTGCCTTGCCTGTAGGATTATATATAACATCTATGAACTGAGTGCTTGACTATTGTGAATGACCTTTTGTGATAAATAACAGTCCCAGCAGGTCAAGAGCCCAGAGCTCTTTGTATTGCCACTTACATTCCATTGAAATTTCTTCCATGCCACAAGCGAACGATCTGGCCCCTGCTTTTTTGGAGGGTTGCAGGGGATTGAACCCAGGGGTGCTTAACCACTGAGCCACATCCCCAGCCCTTTTTAGTTTTATTTTGAGACAAGGTCTCACTAAGTTGCTTGAGGCCTCTCTTAAGTTGCTGTGGCCAGCCTTGAACTTGTGATCCACTTGCCCCAGCCCCCCAAGTTGCTGGGATTACAGGCGTGCACCATTGTACCTGGCCTGTCCCCTGCATTTCTGAGGGAAGACGTGTACTTATGGCCAAGGCATAGAAACTACATGAAACATCAGCCAGCTCCATTTCTTGTTACGTGTTATCTTCATTTTTAAGAACTGCTTGAAGAAATCTTCCCAGCCCTGCCATGGTTGGTGCTGGTACTGATGCTGAATTCTCTGAGCTTTTTTTTTTTTTTTTTTTTTAATTTTATTTTTTAGTTGTAGGTGACAGAATATCTTTATTTTATTTTTATGTGGTGCTGAGGATCGAACCCAGTGCCTTATGCGTGCTAGGCGAGCACGCTACCACTGCGCCATAATCCCAGCCCCTCTCTGAGCTTTCTGTGGGAGAAGCTGCTCTATTGGCAAAGAAGGAAGGGTTGTCATGGTTCAAGGGAGAGGTGAGGACAGACAAACAGCACATCTTGCTGATAACCATAGCTGAGATGGCAACGTAGCTGTGGGAATTTTTCTCTAATCTCCTCATGTGATTCCAAAACACCAATCAAAACACAAACATTAATTAGAAGAGAATAAGTAACTTATGGTTGGGCCACATTTTTACATCAAGATTTAATGAAGGCTAAGTTCTGGCAGCTATTGTCTAGCGGATTTTCAAATTTGTTTTGCATATGCGTTTGCAAAAATATGGAAAAATACCACATGCACCCACCATCCCTATCTTAAGGGTTTTTGGGTTTTCCTTGTTTTTTATGATGGGGATGAACCAGGCCTCATGCGTGCTGAGGTTAGGCTGTGTTGCGGAGCTGCATCCCCAGCATTAAGGTTTTTAACGTCCAGGAAGTAAATTGGCCAATAGCTCATTTAGAAAGTAAGCATTGGCACTTCATGCTTTAGATCTTGCTGGTACTCAAATTTAAGTGTGGAAAAATAGTGTATTTTAAAAAATAGCCATTAGACAATCATATCTAGAACGGGTTATTTGAAAAATCATTGGCTTCTTAGAATTTAAAAACAACTTTTTATTCCTTTCAGTTTTGTTTTGTTGTGTTTGTTTCTTATAATTTTTTTTACATTTGTTTTGTTTTTTCCTTATCATTCTTTTTGTTTCCTTTTTGTTCATTTGCTTCTATACCATGTAACTCTGTATGTTAGGCTAGTAGCATTGCCAGAGAGCTCCAGGGGAAAGAGCTAAAGCTTACTAACCTTCAGGAAAATTTGAGTGAAGTCAGTCAAGTGAAAGAGGCTTTGGAGAAAGAACTTCATGTTTTGGTAAGTACCTATTGGGAACCTGATTCTCAGGATTTCTGGCCATTTCCTAATTTTGTTGTTGTTTTTAAAATCTCCATAAAGAGAACGATTAAGCTATTACTTTTCTCCTTCAAAATGCCTATTTAAATTGAGTATATTAGCTATTGGCTGATAAATACCTTGAGGGGAATTGGATTAAACAAACCAGCAGTAACGGTAGGTCTACTTTTCTTTTTTGCTTTTTAACCTGTCCCTTGCCTCTGGTAAAGCACTGCTTGCAGCATCGCTCCCTGTTTAGCTTTGCTGAGCCCGGAACCCTTCCTAGTTGCACCCTCAACACTTGAGGTTTCCCTGCCACTGAGGCTCTATCTTGTGCTGTGCCTTACCTTCCCACCTTGTGACCTTGCTGGGCAGCAGTAGCCTGGCTGTCCTGATCTTCAGGGCCGTCCACTGGTTACAACTTGATGTATTCCACCGTAGGTAATTACTATGTCTTTTGCATATTTCTTCTTAATCCCAGATTGTGAAACAGATTTTTAAAAAAAATTTTTCTTAATGTTTTCCCCTCCTACTTTGCCTTCTGCACCAAAACTTGATCTTAATCAAGGCTGGTAGTTGTGAACAGGGGCCCTGGTACTCGTATGTTATGGAAGAGGAAAGTCATAAACCTATGGAGAAACTAGATAAGCGAAATGGTAGCTACTAAGATCGGTTGTTCCAGCTCTTCCGTGTCCTTTCCTGTTCCCCATTTAACTATACTTCTCGGCCACTCACAGTGGTGAACAAAGGTGTATGATTTCTTTTCTTTTCTTTGGCTACTGGGGATTGAACCCAGGAGCATTTTAACATCGACACATCCCAGCCCTTTTTATTTTGAGAAAGGGTCTTGGTAAATTGCTGAGACTAACCTCGAACTTGGAACCCTCCTGCTTCAGCTTCCTGAGTTGCTAGATTATAGGCATGCACCACTGCGCCTGGCTATGATTTCTTTTCTGAATGCCAATATTACAGATTTCTACTTTTTTTGTGATAATTATATAGCTGCACTTTTCAGTGGTGGCTACTATGCACATACAGCTAATATAAATTTAATAGCTATATGAATTTCAATGAACTAAAAGTAAAATTTGAAATTTAATTCTGCTCTTGCAACCAGCTACATTTTCAGTGCTCAGTAGCCACATGTGGCTAGTGGCCAAAGAGCAGTAGAGAACATTCCCACCATGATAGAAAGTTCTGTTGGACAGTTCTGGTATGTAATTTTTTAGCTACATTTTGTGAAGAAATTGACTTGGAAATCACCATTTTATGATTTGGTGTCTGTTAAGAAAATGTTTTGAGATCCACATTTCTCTGCCCCTTCCTAAACTTTCAGGATGCTTTGGATTTTTCGTTTTTTGTTTTTGTTTTTAAATTAGAGTATCCCTCTATCTTCTCTTTGGAGAACACATGCCACCTGGAGCCTGGCTTTGGGAATAACACGGACAGGCATCCCGTGGGTTTTGATGGACTTGTGGTTTGTATGTCCATCTTTTGGTAATCCTTGTCAGTTAGAAATACTCATGTAAGGTTGTGGCTTAGTGGTAGAACACTTGCCTAACACATGTGAGGCACTGGGTTCGATCCCCAGCACCACATAAAAAACTAAATAAACAAAAGTATTGTGTCTATCTATAACTAAAAAAAGAAGAAGAAGAAAGAAATACTCATTTAAACATTCTCTGGGGTAGTTAGCTCAAAATTTATCTCAGGACAACCAGAATAGTGGTTTTTATCTTCACCTGTTGTCATGTGTAGAAAAGGAGACCTTGAACAGGTGACCGATGAGCCTTTCCAGTTTAAAAAGTTTCTTGAGACTGACCTAGATTCAAGGCGTTAGACCTGAATCTAGTCAAATTCCCTCAGGTTATTCTCAGAAAGAAAGAAATCCAGAACTGTTGACTGTCTCAAGCAGACTTCTGAAGTGACAGAGCATGTGGGCACCACGTGTGTACACCTGCATGTGCGTTTCTACAAGTGGTACGTTTGTACACTTGCCTACAGGGACGCACGCGCACACAGTTGCGCGTGCCCGGGCCACAAGTGCTTCACTTCTTTGTATGCACACACGCGCTTCTGCACGGTACACCTTTGGGCAGTGATTGGTACTTGTATGTTTTAATGAAGCAAAACCAGCAACACAAAGCAGATAGTGTTGTGGTTATAACTGATACTTTTTATCATTTGAAATCTCTCTTCTGATTATCTGATTCTTTTTTTCTTTCCAGAAAGAAAAATTTGCTGATGCTTCAGAGGAGGCGGTCTCTGTTCAGAGAAGTATGCAAGGTGTGTCTGATGACAGTATGATCAGGTCACCTTGGGGCATATCACACTGTCACACTGTCACACTGGAGCTGGCTGCTGAGTACACAGCAGAGACATTGCTGTAGTCTGCTCTCACTGTCCTGGCAGTACCCAAGTATGCAGGAATGCTAGATCCTATTAGCTTCCTGAAGTTTCACACTCTCAATTAATTCCTTTTTCTTTTGATCTAAGGCTTGTTCCGTATTAAAATGTAAGTATTCCTGGGGAAAGTATTATCTTATTGGAGGTTTATTCATTGATAGCTTTATTGAGTTTTAATTGGAAGGAGGAGCGTGATGCAGGAAAAGGTATGCCCGGAGCCTGCCGGACAGGCACGTGCGGAAGGGAGAGCCCCACTTTTTCCTCAGGGTGGTGCCTAAGGGGACAGTTCAGCATTCCTGGGTTCTCGGATCTCAGAGCATATGATTTGATTGGCTCTTAAGACAGCCACGTTCTACGTACCTGTTAAATATGAAATATAGTAAACTTTTAACTTTATTCTAAATAGAAACTGTAAATAAATTACACCAAAAGGAAGAAGAGTTTAACATGCTGTCTTCTGAATTGGAGAAGTTAAGAGAAAATTTATCAGGTAAGAAACGTGTGGTTACTAAGCAGTACATACAGTAGATTTCCTAGGATTTGAGAAGGTTGTCATATGTCACGGTGCCATATCTACTATTCAGGCATGACCTCGTCACTCATTATGGTGACGTAATCTGTAACCTCAACAGGTCCTCTGCTGTTTTCAGAAGAGCTAGAATCCACACGTCACCATTCCCACTGCCAGCCTTGATCCCAGCCCAAACCATCTTTCGTGTGAAGTCTGTAACTGCTGACCATTTGCTCCCTGTCACTGCCCTTGCCCTGGCCTGTGGCTTCCACCACAGCAGCCAGAGAGTGATCCTTTGAATGCGAAGCCAGGTTTTGTCATTTCTCTTTTCAAGACCTCTGGCAGCTCCCATCTCACTCACTAAGAGCTGTGGTCCTTCCCCAGTCAGGCCCGTTCCCCATGGTCTCACCCTAGACTCTCTTCCCCCTCGCTCCCTCCACTCTGGTCTCATCAGCCTTTGCTGATATGGGACATGCCTGACATGTTCCTGCCTCTGAGTCTTTTGCACTTGACTTTCCCTCTTTGGGTCTTAAATGCTCCCATCTCAGAGAGGCTTCATCTAGAATTTTAACCTTCCCAGCTCCATTCCCTGTTTTCAGTTTTCCTCTTAGTGCCTATCTCTATTTTTCTTTATCTTGTTTATTGACTGTTGTCTTTGGAATGTGACTTTCCTGAGGGCAGGGCTTGCAGTATATAGTCACCCCCGGAATAAGGATGTACTCAATATATCTTTCTTGCTCTTAACACAGCAATGCTGTTTTTTTCTATATATGTTCAGATATGGAGGTGAAATTTAGAGAGCGAGATGAAAGAGAAGAGCAGTTGATAAAAGCAAAGGAAAAATTGGAAAATGACATAACTGAAATAATGAAAATGTCAGGAGATAATTCATCTCAGCTGATGAAAATGAACGATGAATTACGTCTGAAAGAAAGGTATGTGCGAGCCGGGCGTGGTGGCTCACGTTTGTAATCCCAGCACTTGGAGAGGCTGAGACAGGAGAATCGCGAGTTCAAAGCCAGCCTCAGCAACTGCGAGCCACTAAGCAACTCAGTGAGACCCTGTCTTTACATAAAACACAAAATAGGGCTGGAGATGTGGCTCAGTGGTCGAGTGCCCCTGAGTTCAATCCCTGGTGCCAAAAAAAGGAAAAAAAAGAAAGGTATGTACGAACATGGAGAGAATAAATGCCTGCTTTAGGTTAGACTTTTGTAGCAGAGTCTGTACTTGGAGGGTCCACAGGTTTAGAATTCCTGTTTTAAAGTTTTTTTTTAACGTTTTTTTTTTAGTTGTTGATGGATCTTTATTTTATTTATTTATTATTTATATGTGGTGCTGAGGATTGAACCCAGTGCCTCACTCATGCTAGGCAAGCGCTCTCCCACTGAGCTCCAGCTCCAGCCCCTATTTTAAAGTTTTTTGTGTCTATTTTTTTCTTTTTTACTTCCCTCTGTGTGTGGGGGTGTGGTGCTTGGGGGTTGAACCCAGAGCCTCGTGCATGCTAGGTAAGTGCTATCCCACTGAGCTACACCACCAGACCTTTGTTCCTTTCTATTACTACCTCAGTTTGTCCTGAATCAACTGTTTTACTTTTTATTTTGGGTTTTACTTATCTCACTTGTCAAGAAGGATGGAGTTAAGGAATATAATATTATTTATTATTTATAGACTTTTTGGTGATTTGTAAAGAAATAAGTCATTTGCAAATGGCAATAACATCTTTTACAAACAATTAAAGGTATTTTAACTTCAGTATAATGACAGGTAACACTTAATGGAGAGTTTTCTTTGTGCCATGCACTATGCTGACAGCTCATATGGAGTGCTTTTCCTAATTCTCATAATAACACTATGAGGTGGGTACAGTATTATTCTTTTTTTTTTTTTTTTTCCTTTCAATGTTAAGCGTGAGACCCAGGGCCTCATACTTGACAAGTAATCTACCATTGACCTGAGCTATCTCCCTGTCTCTTTTCATTTTTTTTTTTTAAATATTTTTAGTTGTTGATGGACCTTTATTTTATTCATTTATTTATATGTGGTGCTGAGATTCGAACCCAGTGCCTCACACATGCTAGGCAAGCGTTCTACCACTGAGCCACAACTCCAGCCCCCTTTTCATTTTTTTTTTTAACATTTTTTTTTTTAGTTGTTGGTGGATCTTTATTTTGTTCATTTATTATTCATATATGGTGCTGAGGATCGAACCCAGTGCCTCACGCATGCTAGGCAAGCGCTCTACCACTGAGCTACAGCCCCACTCCCCACCTTTTCATTTTTTGAGAGAGGGTCTCACTGAGTTGCCCGGACTGGCCTTGAACTTGTGATCCTCTTGCCTCAGCCTCCTGAGTAGCTGGGATTATAGGCCTAAACTGCTTTGCCCAGCTTATTATTCCCATCTTAAAGAAAAAGGAACCAAGAAACCGAGGCTTGTTGGGGCTGAGTAACTCGCCTGCAGTTTTGGATCTGGGTCACCTGGCCCCTTGCTGCTCTTGCTACATGGTGCTTTCTTAATCTTAAGACTTACCTTAATGTCTGTTCTTGTCTTTGTTCTGAAGTTCTTATTGCTTTGATTTTTTTCTACATAGCTCTCATATAAAAATTAAAATGTTTAAGTTTTTTATACAGCAGAAACTTCTAGACAATATTTTAGAACCATTAGAATTCTACTTGTCCAAGTGTTAAGACTTGGAAAAGGACAGGTATACTAGCCACTCAGACATACACACTTCAGAGCTAGTGATGGTTGGTGGCCAGGCCTACTGTGAAGGAGGTACGCAGCACAGGTGTACAGGTAGAATCCAGAGGTGCCTGCACGTTGCTTCCTGTACTCTGTGATTCATTCAGTAGCCATTTTCCAGGTAGCATCCATGCTTTACATACATCTGTTTCCAACCACATGGTTCTCTTGAAGTAAGAAATTCAAGCTGTTCATTGTCATTTTTGCATTCTCTTTTCCCAAGTCATTTGAATGAGTTTTAAGTAATCTAGTCTGCTGAAAATTTCAAATTCATTTTCTTTAATATGTTTATTTTTCACTTATTTTTCCCTATGATCCAAACATAAAATAGTCTTCACAATTGTGGTGGTTATTACTCTATGTATTTAGAACAACCATAGTTGTTAAAATTATTTAAGCAAGTGATTTTTTTTATTTGCCTATTTCAGGTATTATTGATTACTCATAAATTTTATAATCACCAATACAGTTGTTATTAATAGTATACTTTTTTTTAATAAGACTTTTTAAAAACCTTTATTTTATTTATTTATTTTGTATGTGGTGCTGAGGATCGAACCCAGTGTCTCACGCATGCAAGGCAAGCGCTCTACCACTGAGCCACACCCCAGCCCTAATAGTATACTTTTTTTTTTTTTTAATATTTATTTTTTTTAGTTGTAGGTGGACAGAATGTCTTTATTTTATTTTTATGTGGTGCTGAGGATCGAACCCAGTGCCTCACGCATGCTAGGCGAGCACGCTACCACTGTGCCATAACCCCAGCCCCAATAGTATACTTTTAATATAATCCTTAAATTTAAAACATTCTTCTGAAATCTGGCATCTTGTATTGAAACTTTGTTTCAGATGTGTAGAAGAATTACAGCTAAAACTTTCAAAGGCCAATGAAAATGCGAGTTTTCTTCAGAAAAGTATTGGGGAAGTAACTCTTAAAGCTGAACAGAGCCAGCAGGAAGCAGCCAGAAAGCACAAGGAAGAAAGGAAAGAATTGGAGGAAAAATTGTTGGACCTGGTAAGGAGAGAGCAAATGGGACTGTTGGCTGACAAGGAGGGCAGAGTGGTCCTGATGTAACCAGATGACTTTTTACTTCCCTTTGGGTCTCTGCAGGAAAAGAAGGTGGAAATGAGCCACAACCAGTGTCAGGATCTAAAAGCCAGGTATGAAAAGACCAGTTCTGAGACAAAAACAAAGCATGAGGAAATCCTGCAGCAGCTGCAGAAGGTGCTGCTGGACACAGAAGAGGCGCTGAAGGCTTCCCAAGAGCAGAACAGAGGCCTGATGCAGGAGATGGAGGGACTGAAAGCACAGGCTGACAAAGCCAAAGTAGGTCCTGGGGTGTGATGTGGTGGTGTTACCGCTTGCTCGAGTTCTGCACCGAGGCTGCAAGTGCTTTGGAGGCAGTGGCAGATGGGACGCTTGAGTTGGACTTCACTAATGTTAGCCCCTGTGGGACGACAGGATGGTGGATTGCATGTCAGGTCACTTACAACTTTTTGTACCAGGCGCTCTTCCTTCTCAGGATGGTGATGACTGCAGGTCTTTTTCCTGAATGTACTGTGTAGCCATCACCACCCCATCTGCTGCTTGTCCTCAGCTGACATAAAGCCTCCTATGCTGCCTGAGCTGCCTGCCTGCTTGTAGTAGTTTCTCTGGTGTGGGAAAACATCTTTCTCCCCTCTTGGCAGAACCTGTTGCCACCTTGCACTAGGGGTAGGAGAGACAAGCTGCAGAAAAGCAGGAGGCAGAGCAAGGCAACACCTGAGCCAGCAGTCAGAACTGGAGAGAGCCTCCTTGGACAAGCAGAGCTCTTGTAGGAAGAAGTAGAACTCTGGATGCCTGGCATAGTGGCACATGCCTGTAGTCCCAGCTACTTGGGAGGCTGAGGCAGGAGGATCAAAAGTTTTAAGCCAGCCTTGGCAACTTAGACTTGGTCTCAAAACAACATTTAAAAAAGGGACTGGGGATGTAGCTAAGTAATAGAACACATGCTTAGCATGTGTGAGACCTGGGTCTAATCCCCATTAACCCAAAATTTTTTTGTCCAATTTTTTTTTTTTTTTTTTAAAGAAATGAGAATTCCAGAGAGGGCTGATCAACAAGGAAGCTGGGTTCCAAGGCAGTGGGAAACATCCTCTTAGTAAATAGAATGGAACTTGATACATTGAATTTCAGTTTATGGCATTCAGATTGCCTCTGTACACCAATATTTTCTTTGATTCTGATAACTTAATGAAGTTCTATTTTCCTATTACTACTTGACTTTTTTATTGCTCAAAGAAAAGTAAATACTTACCTTTGTGTGCTTTTAAAGTATTAGGCAAATGTTTAAGTAGGAGTTTAGTAGAAATAAATTAGAAAAGAACTTGAAGCCGGGCGCGGTGGTGCACGCTGTAATCCCAGCACTTAGGGAGGCTGAGACAGGAGGATTGTGAGTTCAAAGCCAGCCTCAGCAATGGCGAGGCGCTAAGCAACTCAGTGAGACCCTGTCTCTACATAAAACACAAAATAGGGGCTGGGATTATGGCGCAGTGGTAGCGTGCTCACCTAGCATGCATAAGGCACTGGGTTCGATCCTCAGCACCACATAGAAGTATAATAAAGATATTCTGTCACCTACAACTAAAAAATAAACATTTAAAAAAAATAAAAAACACAAAATAGGGCTGGGGATGTGGCTCAGTGGTTGAGTACCCCTGAGTTCAATCCCCAGTACCAAAAAAAAAAAAGAACTTGAAATAAATCCCGTCGAAAACTCTCTGCTAATTAAGTGGACCATGACACAATACATGTCAAATATGAGGCAACAGCTTCCCTCTGCCACATGCTGGCAGTTAGGCTTTCTTTTCTCTGTAAAACTCCTCAGTTTGATGAGCCATTTAGCACTGGATGTGGTTCCTGATATTTTGTGTAGTTCCCTTAATCTGGACTTGACTCTGAATTTTTTTTTTTTAAATATTTTTTTTAGTTGTAGATGGACATAATGTCTTTATTTTATTGCTTTGTACGTGGTGCTGAGGATCGAACCCAGGGCCTCACGCATGTGAGGCAAGCGCTCTACCGCTGAGCTACAATCCCAGCCCCTGAGCTACAATCCCAGCCCCCTGAATTTTTTAGTGTTTCCTTTAATGTGGTAGTCTGACCATACTACAGCATATTTCCCACCAGTTTTTATCTGAATATCTGATTTTGGTGGATTTTAATATCAAAGACTCAAGAGAGTCCAATGAAACCTAAGGATATTACCTTCAGGGAAGTTTACATGTGCATTCAACACTTTTTTTTTTTTCTTTCTGTTTTTTGTACTGGGAATTAAATCCAGAGGCACGTCACCACTGAGCTACATCCTCAGCCCTTTTTATTTTTCATTTTGAGTCCAGGTCTCACTTTGTGCTTAGGGCCTCGCTAAGTTGCTGAGGCGGATCTTGAACTTGCAGTCTGCCTGCTTTAGCCTCCTGCGTCACTGGGATTACAGGCGTGCACCATGCTCCACCATGCCTAGCTTCAGCAAGTTTCATATACCATTTCAGGAGGCCATAGAGCCAGTGAAGTCTTCATGTTCCCTGGCTTAATAGCCAGTAGTCTGTGGCAATGCTGTCCAGTACAATAGCCACTAGCCAGGTGAGGCCATTTAAATTTAAATTTATTACATCTTAATAAAATTGCAAATCTATCTCCTAATTTCACTTGGCAGAGTTCAAGTGCTCAATGATCATGTTGCTGCCATATTGGACAGCACAGACTATGTCTGTATGATTGAAGAAAGTTCTACACAGTACTGTTGCAGACACTGTGGTCAAATTATCTTAGAAACCAATATATTTTTAAAAATCTGCTCGATCACCAAAGCCTAGAAATTGTTCTGTATTTAATAAATTACATGTGATCCTGGGGCTAAGCTGTGTTCAGCCCAGTGACTGTCCTTTTGCTAAAGTCATGCAATTAGATTGAAAGGCAGCAGTTTATGTTCCCTTGCTGTCCTCTCCCTTGTGTTTGGTTGAAGTATACTCACTTTTTGTAACTCTTTGAATTGTATTTTTAAAAATTCTTCTATGAATCCTTTCTATGATAGTATGATAGCAATAATTAGATAATTGGAATGGAGAGAATCTTATGCTCCTGATGCCAAAATCTAGCTACTCTTTTTATTTTCTAGGGAGCTATCAGTTTGTTTCAAAGAAAATACGCTAGTAGATTTATAAGCATGTTACAAAGCTAACTTTGCTTTGTATCACCCCTTTATGGGCCATTTCTTTGGTTTCTTCCCCTTCGTATTCACATAGTTTCTATGAAGTTTATGATGGAAAATTTTAAACTTTTACAATTTAGGCTGCATTAATTTATTTGGGCTTGTAATTGTCTGCTTGATTTCATTTTTGTTTCCATTCTTTCCATCTTTTGTTTCTGTAGTCGCTAACTTATTTGTTAACATCAGCCAAAAAAGAAATTGAACTAATGTCAGAAGAGCTGAGGGGTCTGAAATCAGAGAAGCAGCTTCTTGCGCAGGAGGGGAATGCTTTAAAGTTAGAAAAAGGTTCACTTTTATCAAAGCTTGTAGAAGTGGAGGCCAAAATGACTTTGCTTCAGGAAGACCAGCAGAAACTGTGGTCAGTAAATGAAACTCTTAATTTAGAGAAGGAGAAAGTCTTAGAAGAAAAACAAGATGCTGAAAAGCTTTACCAGCAGGAACATCTCCATAAAGAATCTTTGGCTGTCGAGAGAGAGAAATTGCTTAAAGAAATCAATGTTGCACAGGAAGAACTCTTAAAGATGCACATGGAAAATGACTCTTTGCAAGCTTCCAAGGCAGGTGTACAGGTGCTCATTGACGAGCTCCGGTTCCTCAAAGATACGCTGACAGCTGAGTCGGAGAAGGCTAGGGCAGAAAAAACCCACCTGGAGGATCAGATCAAGAAGCTGACTGCTGAAAATCTTCTCTTGGTAAAAGATAAGGATGACATGATTCAGAAGCTTCAGAGTGCTTATGAGGAGCTAGTCAAGGATCAGAAAGCCTTGGTTCAGGAGATTGAAGAGCTCACGACAGAGAAGAAATCAGTGGTAGAGAAGAAGTCAAGCCTCGATAATGCATGCCTGGCCCTGAAAGCTGAACGAGACAACCTCCTCCAGAGAAACAGAGACCTGCAGTTTGAGAAGGACCTGCTGCGTCAGGGTCAGGAAAAGCTGAATGCCAACCTGGAGGCCGCCCTTCAGGTCAAGCAGCTGCTCAGCACAGAGGCTGGAACGCTGCGCACGCAGCTGGACTGTGCCAGCAAAGCACTGAGAAAGGCTGAGCTGGAGACAAGGCAACTTCAGGCCACTAACACGAGCCTCACAAAGCTCCTGGAAGAGATTAAGACCAGTCGAGCGATCACAGACTCTGAGTGCATCCAGCTCCTCCACGAGAAAGAGACCTTGGCAGCCTCTGAGAGGAAGCTCCTGGCGGAGAAGGAGGAACTTTTAAGTGAAAATAGGAACATCACTGAAAAATTCAGCAAGCACTCAGAAGAGGCCACCCATGTTGAGATGAGCCTGAATGAGAAAATCACATACCTAACTTCTGAGAAGGAGATGGCTTGTCAGAAAATAACTAAGCTTAAAAAGCAGCAGGAGAGTCTCTTGCAAGAAAAATCAGCACTGGAAATGCAAAATGGAGATTTACTTGCAGAGAGAGAAAGTTCCATCAAAGCCATAGGAGACCTTAAAAGGAAATATGACCAAGAGGCTGCAAACAGAAGGATAATTGTACACGAGAAGATGAAACTACTCAGCAGTGTTGATGCTCTGAAAAAAGAACTTCTAGAGAGAAAAAAGGAAAACCAGGAACTGGTGACCAGCAAGTGTGACCTTTCTTTGATGCTTAAAGAGGCTCAGAATGCCAAAGAGAATCTTGAAAAAGAACACACCAACATAATGCAAGCAAAGGAGAATCTGAACGCTGAGCTTAAGACTTGTTGCTGTGAAAAGAACATTTTGCTGAGGGATGGCTTGAACCTGCAAGAAGAATGTCAGAAATTAAACAAAACGATCCATGAAATGCAGCAGTCCTTAATGCTGGAAAAAGAGGCCAGAGTGAAAGAAAACGAGTCATCCTTGTATGAAAACAATCAACTCCACGGGAGAATGGTACTCCTGCAGCAGGAGGTGGAAGAGTTAAGAGTGTGCACCGAACAGCTCCAGTCTGAGAAGTTCATACTAATCCAAGAAAAGACCAAATCGGAGCAAAAAGTGGTAGAAATCATTAAAGAAAAGGAACTCTTGAGTGTGGAAACAGCTCAGCTCGCTGCCAACATAGAGACCCTGAAAAGCGATTTCGCTACCTTGTCCAAGTCCAAGTTGGAACTGCAGGAGCTGCACAGCTGCCTCTCCAAGATCCTAGGTGACCTCCGGCTGAACCACGAGGTGACTGTGGCTGAAAGAGCCCAAGTGGTACAAGACAACAAGAACCTCCTGGCTGAGAAGAGAGAGCTGATGCTTAGGAAAGACGAGATCCTGAAGGAGAAGGAGAAGCTGGAAGACAGCTACTTCATTCTCCAGAAGGAGATTAGCCAGCTGGCCAAAACCAATAGCCACATTTCAGCCAACCTCCTAGAATCTCAAAGTGAAAACCGTACTTTGAGGAAAGACAGGAGCAAGCTTACCCTTAAAATTAGAGAGCTTGAGACTCTTCATTCATTTACGGTAAAGTGAGAGGTTCAAGTATCAAGCTCTCAGACTCCTTACTAACCCTGTGCACTAACATTAGTGGCTTAGTTGGTTTTTCCTTATTGCTACTTAAGAAAATCCACCCCATTAAATGGATGGGTTTCATGTTTCCAGTTGTTCATTACAGTATGCAAGGGCATTTATTTATTAAATGTCTAAATGCAGAAGTCTTTCCCCATTTGGGAAGAAGTTGCAGACTATGAATACAAAGGATTTATTTTTTAACTTAAGAAGAAGCTTTGTAAAAAAGTTAACTGGTGCTTAAAGGCTTAAAAACAGTAATAGACTGGGCACAGTGGCACATGCACATAATCCCATCAACTTCAGAGGGTGAAGCAGGAGGATCACAAGTCTAAGGCCAGCCTCAGCAACTTAACAAGACCCTGTCTTAAAATAAAAAATAATAAGGCTGGGGATATAGCTCAGTGGTAAAGCGCCCCTGGATTCAGTCCCCAGTACCAGGGGGAAAAGAACAGCAATGATAGAATGGGCACATATTGAAACATGGTATCTGTTCTTTGGCTCATAACTGTTTCATTGGGTCTGTCCATTAAACAGAGTCGGACGATTCCACTGAAATCTTCATGACCTAGGATGGGGTAGGTTTAATGTGGAGTGCCCATGAAATTTATTAGACCAAATGAGAATGTAAGCAAGTGCCTAAAATGCTTTTACTTTATTTTATGAGTATTTTTATATTTAGCAGCTCAGAATTTGTCTCCATTTGCATGTATCTTTTTTATTCACAGTCACAGTTACAGTTATATTCATGATCCATAATTTCTCTCATAGACTTCTCAGAATTTGTCTCCATTTGCATGTATTTTTTTATTCAGTCACAGTTTTATTCATTATCCATAGTTTCTCTCATAGACTTCTCCATTAAATGCTTCTCATAAAACACTTGAGTTTTATGTTATAATTGCCCAAATAATTTTATCTTATGTGGAAACTTCCCAGCCTAAATTGAGTGATTTCAAAAGCTCTAAATTTGAAATAGCAAGAATAGTGTTTTTTTGTTTTATGGGTTTGTTTGTTTATTTTGGCCAGGCTTGGTGGCACACACCTGTAATCCTAGTGACTTGGGAGGCTAAGGCAGGAGGATCACAAGTTCAAAGCCAGCCTCAGTAATTTAGCATGGCCCTAAGCAACTTAGCGAGACCCTGTTCTCAAAATGAAATGGATAAGGAACGTGGCTCTGTGGTGAAGGGCTTCTGGGTTCAGTCCCCAATACCAAAAAAAAGAAGTATTTTAACTTAGAACAGTAAATGTAATTAGGAGAAATTTAGGTGTCTAGGGTTGTTGTTATTTACTGTCACTAAATAGCCTCTCAAATGTAAGTCAAAATGATGAGGGCATGCTTGTCAGTGCAGCTAGGAACCGTCCCTGGAAGGTGGAGATTGAGAGGAGTCTGGGAATGTGGAAATGGCATAAACGTCAACTTACTGAAGAATGGTGGGGAAGGGTCTGACTTTGCTTCAGAGCGAAGGGCTTCTGCCTTCTCTGCTTTCACGATGGGTGGGGGCTGTCTCCTTGCTGTGTGTCCCCTCAACCACACAACACTCAGTGCCTGAGCAGCACTGCCATCACAGCTGGGCGTCGTCTTCCTCATGTTATCTTCTTGTGTTCAGGCTTCTCGAACTGCGGAAGATGCCATGCAGATGATGGAACAGATGACCAAGGAAAAGACCGAGACGCTGGCCTCCCTGGAGGACACTAAGCAAACAAATGCAAAACTGCAGAACGAAGTAATGAGATTTAAATGGCTTACTGACTTCACAGAATGCCTGCTAACTCAGCATTGTGTGTTTTTTGGAAGTGTGGTCTTCCAGAGGTTTGATCCCTGTTAGTAGAATCGAATGTACACCAGCGCCATGAGGATGTTTGATAAAGTGCATTACTCCATTACTTATTTATTAGGATCAACCTTTAAAAATTGAGGGGAAAATCTTGAGAGTGTGGTTTTTAGATAATTACTTAGTGATAGCACTGGAGAGGAGGCTGGTGGCATTCCCTACTTTTTAGATTCTTTATCTTATGTCATACACATTTTTTCTTCTCAATTCTTTCCCAACCTGGAGCCACTAAATTCCATTTTCCAGCTTTGAACTTAATGTAGGCCTTTTCTTGGCCAAGTTTAGTGCTGATTCGCTTTTGTGTCAACTTGAATTAGTCACTTCTGGAGCTTAGACAAATTTGTGGTATCCAGATATTTTGATTTTTATCCACAAGTAGCATTTCTCCTCGGGCCCTTCTTTGATCCCTCTATTCCCACCCTTCTAATTCATACCAACCCATTCTTTCCTTGGAAAGCTATTATCTAAATACCCAAAGGACTGATTCAGTAAAATGGGTGTGTGAAGTTCTATACAATTTCAGATGCTTCTTAAAGTTACAGGCAGGTAAGATGCTAAAGAGGTAAAGCAAGAAAAAGGGATGGCCAAGTGGAATAGCTATTGTAAAGACTCGGCCTCCTCATTGCACAAGGTCAAGACCTACAAAGCCATGGACATTCGAGGTAATTATAGGGTAAATAAACAGAACTTCACGTAGAAAGGAATATAGTAATGGAACTGACAATCCTAAGAGAAGACAAGTTGAACTACGAATGTGAAGGCATTTAAAAGTCTGATATAAGCCAGGTGTGTGGTGCATGAATATAATCCCAGCTACTTTGGAGACTGAGGCAGGAGGATCCCAAGTCTGATGTCAGCCTGGGCAATTAGTGAGACCCTGTTGCTTAGTGGTATAGTACTTGCCTAGTACATGTGAGGCCTGGGTTCCATCTCCAGCACCTCAAAATAAAACAAAACAAATCACAGATGATAATCTGAATTAGAAGCTAGAGTAAATGAGGAGATTTTAGGGAATGTTTCTAATCATTGAAGATGGACTCAGGGAGAGTCAAGTCCTCCCATGGCATATCCCTGGATATAGCTGTGGTAGCCAGGTTACAAGACTGGACGAACCATTTCTTGGGCCCATTGTAACTTTTTTCCTCATTCTGTAAATTTGGAATGTTAGAAGGTATTTGAAGGAAGGTATTGGTGTTGAAACTTGCAGGACACGGGTCTGGGAGTGTTACCCAGTGGTAGAGCATTTTCCTGGCATGCACAGGTTCTGGATTTGATTCCCAGCATTGCAAAAACACAAAGACTAGCAAGATGCTTTCTAGGATTTTTGGCTGGTGACATGGCAAAAGGAGCCTGACATTTCTCCCTTTCTGACTGTGGGAAACAAGAACACAAGGCCCAGAGACCAGCATGGCCCCATCCTTGCTGAGCCCTCATCCTTGCTGGGCGCTCCCACTAGGGTTCCAGAGCCATAGCCAGTCGCATCCCCTGTCCCTGGTCCCTAGCACACCTGGCCCTCCACCAGGGGTTAGGCTCTAAGCTGGCTGTGGGCGGTGGGGGGCCGAGTGCATGAGAGTGCCCTGCACTCCCACTGTAGAGTGCCTGCTTCCCTTTCAGGTTGAGGTTCAGATGGACGACTAATTTTTTCCAGTCTATAGATATTTTGATTCAAATAAATGCTTTTGTAATGAAGACTATGTAAGTTTGGTTCTGACACTGGAATGTGTCATATCATACGTTACTAGGCTATGGGGGAAGAAAAGGGCTTTCATTTCATTACAAGGAACAACCCTTGCTGATGTCAGTATGCTTCACAATTTCTTGTTTTTTTAAGATGAATCATACTCGAGTAGCATGCTCAGTAATAATTACTGAGAATTGTGCAGAAGATGAAGGAAAGCTTTTGTTTTAATTTATGTAGCAGTTTAGCTTGACATTTTGGCCAGGTGTACACAAAATGTCAGACTCAAAGTAAGGAGAGTTGCAGTTTATAATAGACTCATCATTTGTGATTTTTTCACCCAGGTGACACTTCTTTTTTTTTTTTTTTTTTGCAAGTGACTGTTTTCATCTATTTTTTAAAATATACGTTTTCATGAATAATTTGTCTATCCAGCCATACCATTGGAAAATGAAATTATTTCACAAGATTTTTTCTTTTGGTCTTTAAGTTGGACACGCTTAAAGAAAACAACTTGAAAAATGTGGAAGAGCTGAACAAATCAAAAGAACTTCTGACTGTAGAGAATCAAAAAATGGAAGAATTCAGGAAAGAAATGTAAGTTAATCTCTTTGAGAGAAATTACATAACTTATTTTAAATCGCAAAAATGAAAACACTTATTCAAAAATATTTGAAAAGTACATAAAGCAAAAAAATAGACACCCTTCTATACTCCAAACACCATTTCACCCCCAGAGGCAACCTCAGTAACCAGGGTTAAGTCAGAACCATAGTTAAAGGATCACAGGGGGCCATGTGCTACCTGATGAGTTAAGATGTTTTAGATTCAAATGTGAGTTTCTAAAGCCAAAAAAATCCAAGTAGAGTCAAGCAGCTTACATGATAACCAGTCTTAATGTTTTGAAGCACCAGACCCTTTATTTAGAAATCCCTCAAAGGGGCTAGGGCTGTAGCTCAGTGGTAGAAGCGCTTGCCTAGCATGCGTGAGGCACTGGGTTCGATCCTCAGCACCACATATAAATAATAAATGAATTTAAAAAAACTAGAAATCCCTCAAGACTTTTTGTAGAAACCAAACAGCAGCATATCACTTTCAAGATTTTCAATATCTTGATTTTAAGAATGATCAAATCTGGCATGGACACTAAATGGCCAGCATTTTGGAAGACTTTAAATTAGGATGTGTCCTCAGCCTGGCCCTCAGCTTAGGCTGCCAGATCATTTGTGTTTCCTTTGACACCAGCCTAGCCCTGGCTTTTCATATTTGATTTATTGTAATTATCAGAGATTGGTGTTTACCTGGCATTTTAAGTGATGGTTACAGTGTAGATTTCATTTGGTCTTCTATTTGATGACTATACTGTACCAACTGTGCAAACCCAAAAATCTAAAGGTTAATCTGGTCAATATGTGAGTGTGTGTGTCCTTCATGCTAGGTACAAAAACCTAGGAAGGACACACAGATAAATTAGATGTGGGTCCTGCCCTTTAAGGGTTTGTATCATTTATTTCCAGTTCTAATAAAACAAATAGATGGGGTTGGAACAAAAACAGAAACCTCAGTTCCAAGCTGCTGTTCCTAAATCACCATTCCTCAATACCATTTGTTCATGAGGCTTGGATTAAACTAGTGCATGTCTAGTTCTGAGAATTCTTCAGATTCTCCAAGGAATGGTTTGATCCATGCTCCTCACATTAGGAGCATGCAGCTCATGCTGCTGGTGACCGATTCCCCTCTTCTGCCTCAGGGTGAACAGTGTTCCTCTAGCTTATGTTTCAGTAGTCCCCACCAATTCTATCCACACAGATTTACAAATTTACAATTGTGATTATGGCCACTGGGGGAGTCTTAAATTGCCAAAGCCAAGGAACACAATTGGTCACTGTGAAAGGAAAAATGCCCTCTTTATAGAATGGCAATTTAATTAGATTCAAAGAAGGTGGGATTATTTAGTCTAGGATTTTCCCCTGTGACACAAGTAGTTATGCTAACTTTGAGCGTTTTGGAACACTGAGTTGACTTTAGTTCATTTGTGTCACACAGGCAGCTGGTGAGGGAGGATGTGAGCTGCAGAAGATTCCCTCACCAACCTCCCACTGCCATAGTCCCACTCCTGAGCTCTCTGGGCCACACTAGGTAATGGAGGGGGCAGGGCCAGAGTGGATCTACCCAAGAGAGCTCTTGGAATTTAGATAACATTCCTGCAGTAATATTTAGAAATATTGTAGTAGTTATTACGTTGGTCTAGTCGTTCAGTGAGATTACCCTTTGATGGTCAGAGTCCTAAGCCCTGTCATGTCACCTACCCCAATTAGTGTGGGGTTGCTTTCTCCATTAAGAGATAAATTTTCAGGCTGGGTGTGGCGCAGTGCTAGAGCACTTCCCAAGCATGCAAGAGGCTGTGCTTTCCCGCCCCAGATTCAAAAAGAAAGAAAAATTGTGTCTGTCTTTGTGCCCCTTTTGTATTATTTCCTTTACTAATTAGAAACTTGCTTCATGCTGAAAGCAAAGGATTGGGGGCAAAAGGCTTTGGCCCAGCTGCTGTCACAGTAACAGGAGCCTGTCTTCCCTGTTGCTACTTCCTGAGGAGGAAAAGGGTCCCAGTGCAGACTGAGTCCAGGCTGTCCCACCAGGACTGAGGAAACTCCATCTTCTGTGCATCTTGTGAACCCCAATCTAACTGTGCACCTGGGACCAGATTGCAGTGTTCCATAGAAGCTGCGGGAGGGAGGCCCAGGGAGTCAGCTCAAACCCTGTCCTGTGACTCATTGTTCCCTGCACGGACCTGGCCACACTTCAAGACCATCTGCTATCAGAAGGCCATGTAATGGGAGCAGCACTTCTCGAAGCAGCATGGTGGCTTTGTGCCCCTTAGTCACATTCCTCAGTGCTCAAAGATAGAAAAGGAGCAGCTGCTATTTCTTTGGGTTGGACTTGTCTTCCAGAGCTGTCCTGGTGTTTCTCTTCACCTGATAGGATTGAGCTCCAAAAAGAAAAAGGGATGTTGGCTGGTTGTTGGTGGTGCTCACCTATAATCCCAGTGACTCAGGAGACTGAGGCAGAAGGATATCAAGTTTGAGACCAGCCTGGGCACCTAGCCAGACCCTGTCTCAAAACTAAAAAAGAGGAGGAGGGGATGCTAGTGTAGACTGGGGGTTCTCCCAGGAAACTGTGCTGTAGAACACTGGCCTATGGGAAACCAGCACTGATAATTGAATGTTTTTCTCCTCTGTGCTACTTACTAGACTGGTTTTAGGAAAGCCCTTAATTTTTTTTTTGGTACCAGGGATTGAACTCAGGGGCACTTGACCACTGAGCCACATCCCCAGCCCTATTTTGTGTTTTATGTAGAGACAGGGTCTCACTGAGTTGCTTAGTGCCTTGCCGTTGTTGAGGCTGGCTTTGAACTCGCGATTCTCCTGCCTCAGCCTCCCAAAGTGCTGGGATTACAGGCGTGCGCCACCATGCCCAGCTAGGAAAGCCCTTAATTTTGATTAGCCAGCTCCTGTTTTCAGCTAGGGAAGGTTTTCATAAAATGGTCTCTCACTGATACATAACTTTGTATCTTGTAGAAAATGCAATAAGCAATATAATTTTTATTTAGTAATAAATCTAGACTATATTTAGCACGAAAGATTTATGATGATTTCATGAGAAAAAAGTTTACAAGTCAATATTAACAATGTTAATTTTGTCTCTCAGGTTTTGTGCATGTAGGTGAGAGACAGACAGACAGACAGACACACTGGGGATTGAACCCAGGGGCACAACCACTGAGCCACATCCCCAGCCCTATTTTGTGTTTTATGTAGAGACAGGGTCTCATTGAGTTGCTTAGTGCCTTGCTGTTGCTGAGTCTGGCTTTGAACTTGTAATTCTCCTGTCTCAGCCTCCCTAAGTGCTGGGATCACAAGAGTGAGCCACCGCGCCCAGCTTTTATTTTTTATTTTGAGACAGGATCTCACTAAGTTTCTGAGGCTGGCTTAGGACTTGAGATCCTCCTGCCTTGGCCTACCAAGCTGCTGGGATTACAGGCGAGCAACACCACCCCTGGTTGTCTGTCTTTTTTTTTTTTTTAAAGATATTTTTAGTTGTAGATGGACACGATATCTTTATTTTATTTATTTATTTTTATGTGGTGCTGAGGATCGAACCCAGTGCCTCATGTATGCTATAGGCGAGTGCTCTACCACTGAGCCACAACCCCAGCCCCTGTCTCTGTTTTAAAGCTATAGAATCCTGTTTCAAGACATCTTGTCCCGTAGAAAAGTAGCTTCTTTAAAAATGGTTAGAAATGTTTTCATAGGTGTTTTCAGAATCATGCCTGAGTACCTCCACTGTTGGGGCATGGGAGTCCCTTTCTTCTATGAAATTTATGTCCCTACAACCCACTGGAGACAAGCTAAATGGTGTCCTTTTATTTGAATCGTATATTTGAATTATTTCCAGTTTTTTTGGTTCTATGACTTAATGACTTTGTGATTTAGGGCAAATTTTCTCTCAGTTTCAGTTTTCTTTCTTTTTTTTTTTTTTTTTTTAATATTTTGTTTTAGTTGTAGATGAACACAATATCTTTATTTATTTTTATGTGGTGCTGAGGATCGAACCCAGTGCCTTACGCATGCGAGGCAAGCGCTCAACCGCTGAGCCATAGCCCCAGCCCGTTTCAGTTTTCTAATCTTAAAATGTAGATATATATTATCCTCCCTGTGCTTTGAGGGTTAAATGAGAAAATGTACATGAAAAAGTTTTTTAAATTTTAAAACAGTAAGTTCCATTTTCATAGATCAATACTTGAGGATATTTTAGCCATATTTACATTACTTCTTTGATTCTTTGTTTTAATTTTCCTTATTGCAGCCTCTTAATATAAACCAAGCGTTTAAAAAACTTTAAAAAACAAAATCACTAGGCATACTGGCGCATACCTGTAATCCCAGCTACTCAGGAGACTGGGGCGGGAGGATCACAAATTAGAGGGCCACCTGGGCAATTTACCAAAATGGTCTCAAAATAAAATGAAAAAAGCTGGAGATGTAGCTCAGTGGTAGAACAGTTGCCTAACATGTGTAAGGCTCTGGGTTCAAGTCCCAGCACCATAAAAAAAAATTTTTTTTAAAGAGGATAGGAAGAGAGGAACAGCACAAATATTACTGTGACATGACAGCACACAAATGCCGAGACCTAGTAGCCCCTTGAAGGCAGTGACCACCTGGGCAATACAAAGTTTGGCTTATGATTTCATCAAAAGTAAAATCTTCTGATTTATCAAGGATTTTTGGACTTTGGCCGGCTGACCTTTAGCTGCAATGTGTGTGTGTACATGTGTGTTTTATGTGTACATATATACATATTCCGCGCATATGTATATGTATGCGAGGGAATGGGTGATAGAGCAATAGCTAGATCCATAATTAAAATCAGGCCTCCTCGCTTTTGAGTCATTAATTTCCTGAAACTAAAATTCATTCTCACTTTTTCTTCATTTGCTAAATAAACATCTCTAAAAAGTCTAATTTAGTGTTCTAAGAGAATTTTTGTGTAGATTGAGTCCCCCAAATCTTCATGAAGTCCTCACAGTATGCATGTTATAGGTAGGTGGAGAATTAAAAATCGAGAGATTGAAGATGCCAAGCACTGCCACCCATTAGACAATTGGAGTTAAAAATAGATGTGTTCATGCATCAGCAGATGGATTCATGCCCAGATGACTGGATTCAGAATTCAGCCACATATGACAGCCTTCGAGTGGAGATTCACCAGCACAGGCTTATTTAAAATTCACAATTGCATCAAAATCTTCTGTGGCACAAAACTAATGCCCAGCAATCAAGTAAAATATTTTGAATATTCATGTGTAGAGGATAATAATTTAGAATGTATATTTTGGTTTAATTTTAAGAATGTGAAGATGTTTGCTAAACATACTTCCCTTGTTCAGAAATACCTGCCTAGGTAAAAATACTTGTAGTATAGGTCAGCAGGCTATGCTATATTTTTATTTGCTTTTTAAAAAATTAGCATTGTGAAAAGAATACCATGAAAATAAAATACCTAATGCTTAATAGGAAAACCATTTCCTTAGGCGTTTCATTTCTGGGTGTCCTAAGACTATATGCAGATTGACATCAGCACTTGACTGACAGATACTGGTAAATGGAGCCATTAGATTTTTATGTCTGACAGAGAAAAACAGAATATAGATCTGTTCAGCTAGAACAGAGAGCCTTGCGGCAGATTAAATCACTTTATTAACACAGTAGGTTTTCATGTGATTATCTGAGGGAGACATTCCTTAAGACAGGAGGACTGCACTGTCCTTGTCATTTGTCATATATTTCATTGCAAAATTCCCTTTCATGTGGAGTAAGTGTGATTGGTGGGAGGGTGGCTATAATGTTTATTAGGTTTTAAAAAATAGTAATGGTGGACAGCTGCCCACTTGTTAGAGGTTAAAGCCGGGAGGCCCCTCCTACATGTAGGTAACACTGACTCCTGCTGTTATAGAGCCTGTGGGGCACGTGACCCAGGTCTATTTTCCTCAGTGCTGTGAAGCTGGTTGTCTCCCACAGTTTCCTTGCCTGTCTTGTTTCTATGGTAACCCTGCACTCACTGTCCTTGCAGAGAAACCCTAAAGCAGGCGGCAGCTCAGAAGTCCCAGCAGCTTTCAGCGCTGCAAGAAGAGAACGTCAAACTTGCCGAGGAGCTGGGGAGAAGCAGGGACGAAGTCACAAGTCATCAAAAGGTCAGTGGACCTTTGGTGGGGGTTTCTGGATCTGCTGTGCTGACATCTGCTCCTGTTTGCAGTGCTTCTGGAGACTCAGGTCTGCTCAGTGTGGTTGGGCCATTCCAAGTGGGATTTCTGGCTACCTGTGCTCTGGGTCTTCTTGTTTTCAAGTGTGCTGCTATAGAATTTAGGGTAGAAGTGAACTGGCAGGTCCACTAACAAAAATAAAATAAAAGATAGCACAAAACACTGGATCTTGCAGGCAAGTAGGACAAAAGGTCCTTATTAGGTGATCTATAGCAAAGCATTTAAATGGAAAGGGACAGTATCTTCTTACTACTGCTTGGATTTCAAAAGTATTTTTCTCAGGATTTTTTTTTTTTTCATCAAAATTGGTTTTAAGGAAGCAGATTTTTAAGAATATGGATTTGGTGTGAGGGTTGACAGTTGATTTTAAATAGAACTTTGCTTTTCCTTAAATTCAAGAATTGTTCAAGCATTTCCTAATGAAATTGAATATATATGCACTAGTATGCATTTGATATATATAAAATGTGGTTTATAGCTGGCATGAACCACAACCCATTCACTTCTATGTTTAAATTACAGAGGTTCTTGACAGAAATTGATTAACCATAAGAACAAAATTGATTGTAAAGGGTGCTGTATTCTGGCTGTGGCTCATAGCATGTGTGAGGCACTGGGTTTGATTGTTAGCACCACATAAAAATAAATAAATAAAGGTACTGTGTCCATCTATAAACTAAAAATAATAAGAAAAAAAAAAGATGCCGTGTTCTGCTTTGTATTCCTCACTAACAGTTGAATGAAACTGCTGAATTGTTAGTCATGTCTGATCCCAGAACAGGAGCTTTAAATTTTTTAAGAGACTTTTGTTGTATAGCCATTCATTCTTGCTTTGGTACTACAAAGGGGAAAAAAAATGTTTTTGCATTGTGCCTTGCAAACATTAATTCTCACTTGGGAAGGAGGAATTTGGGGTCATTGTATTGAGTGCTGTTTGTGGTGCAGTTTATGGCGAAAGTGCTTTTTGGAGAGTTGATTTCAGACTTCAAAGTCCTCGTTGTAGCTTTCCACAGTTTTCTCATTTCATGAAAGAAGTGCCATGTCTCTCCAGAATCCAAGATGGTGGTGATGCCACTGGTGATAGTAGCTTTACTGGCTCTTCCTGTGTGGCATAGATGACAGCTGTCATCTCAGTCACTGCCATAGTTCTGTGTGGTGGCACTACTATTATCCTGTTCATGGAAGTACAGGGAACATAGGAATCTGCTCCACATTATCCAGCAGGTAGTGTCAAGAGATGCTTGTCATCTGATTTGGGTCTGGAAAAGAATCAAAGTGTGTTGACTATGTAGGGTCAATGCAGTGTCCTTTGATCAGCATGTGAGTAATTGGAGTTCATGAAAAATAGCAGCCCTTTGACCAGCAGAGGTTCTTTTTTTCCTGGTACTAGCTAGAACATCTAAAACATTTGGCGTTTCAAATACCAATGTGTCCACCAAGACTTGGAAGAGAAGGATTTCAGCCAGGTGCTGAGTCTGCTTCTCGTTTTTTTCTCATTTCATTGAATATCTCTGGTAGAAAGAGTGGATTCCATAAATGGGAGAACAGAGGTCATCCTCTTATGTTTTCAGCTTAACTGGACTGACAGATTTCTTGTCTCTGTTGCTTAGTGCTGGAAGGAGCTCAGGAGACCTCATGGACTCCTTGGACAGAGGTTTCCAGAGCTCCTTTGCATCCTGGCAGCTCTACTCTCTTCCCAAGAGGGATTTTGGGTAGCTTCATACTCAAAAGGTTTTGTGATTAACAATTTGAAAATCAGTCATTTTGCAGGATGTTAGAAAATAGCACCTTCAAGGAACAGCTAAGAAAGTGACTTTCTTTTTAAGAATGAGATGTTGTTATTGCCATTTGTAATATTTAACTCAGAAAAGACAAGTGGGGGTGAAATAAAACAATAGTTTTGAGAGTGAGGAGAGTGATATTGATTACCAAGAAATGATTAGAGATCATTATTGATATATATTTCAAAAGAGTAGAGAGAATCACCTGTTTGTTTTTCAGTCTTTCATCTTTTTTATAGGTGCATCATACATATTAGTGGGATTCATTGTTACGTACTCATGTGTACGTATCATAATTTGGTCAGATTCATTTCCCAGTTTCTCCCCTTCCCCTCCGGATGCCCTTACTCTATTCTCCTGTCTCCTTTCTATTTTCATGAGTCTCCCCCACCCCCACACCTTTTTTCCCCCTATTTTCTCTCTAATTTCCACATATAAGAGAAAACATGACCTTTGACTTTCTGAGTGAGAATCACCCACTTGAAATAACTTAGAAGCAACTAGTTTATAGAAGATTAATTCATTAGGCTCTATTATACTTTTAAAACGTGTGTGTGTGTGTGTGTGTGGCTGAGGATTGAAGCCAGGGCCATATACATGCCAGGCAGTTACTCTATCACTGAGTTACATCCAAAGCAATTTTTATTTTGTTTTGAGACAGGGTCTTGCTGAATAGTCCAGGCTGTCCCTGAACTTGCAGTCCTCCTGCTTGAGTGGCTAGGATTACATGCCCAGAATGTGCAAGGCCCAGGGTTCAATCCCTAGTATCATGCCAAAAAACAAGCAAAGAAACAAAAGTTGGAGAGTGGTAGTCATTGCTGTTCTGCATTAGAAACCCCATTCGACCTGACTGCCGAGGAGATGCATGAAGGGGGCACTCTTGCAGTTGGAGGGGATTATCTACTTATCCATGCTCCTCTGGAAAGGAGCTGGCTAAGCCAGAAACAGCCCACCTGTGTGTATTCTGTGTGGCCTGGCCTGCTTTCCCTATCAGATGGCTCTCTCCAGCTCAAACTGTTTTTTGTGGGGGGGAGGCAGTACTGGCGATTGAACCCCAGGGTACTCTATATCTCCAGACCTTGTTTGTGTGGGGTGTTTTGTTGGTTTGGGGGTTCCCTTCCTTCCTTCCTTCCTTCCTTCCTTCCTTCCTTCCTTCCTTCCTTCCTTCCTTCCTTCCTTCCCTCCCTCTCTCCCTTTTTTGTACCAGGGATTGAACCCAGGGACACTTAACCACTGAGCCACATCTATAGCCCTTTTTATATATTATTTTGAGACACAGTCTCACTGAATTGCTGAGGCTGGCCTTGTACTTATGATCCTCCTGCCTCAGCTTCCTAAGTTGCTAGGATTTCAGGCATGCACCATTGTTCTTGGCTCCAACTAGAATTAAGTCTCCTTTCTCAAGTTGGCTTTTTCATTTTAAGTGGGGAGAGGGGCAATAGCCAGGATCAGATAGGATTATGAGCAGCAGAAGTGTTTGATGTATCTGGCATCAACAGTGACAGCAGTCTTCATAGTGTCACACACAGTGCGTTGTCTTTTTTTAAAAAATTATTTTAATACATATTTCTCTGTTATCAATGGACATTTATTTTATTCATTTATTTATATGCAGTGCTGAGAATCGAACCCAGTGCCTCACATGTCTGGCACTGAGCCACAACCCTAACCCAGTGCATTGTCTTTTAAAAGAGAATATGTAAGATTGAACTGTTCGAAGTTGCGTTCTTCAGCAGTCTAAGAGCAGACATACTTAGCTCCTCTTGATGACTTCAGAGTGATGAAGTTTGCAATTAGGGTTGCCTGATTGTGTGCTGCCCGGTGGTGCCCTGACTGGTTTCTTGCCTCAGGTTGGTTTGTGTGTATGTGAGCATGTGTGCTCGTGTGTGTGTGTGTGTGTGTGTGTGTGTGTGTGTGTGAGAGAGAGAGAAAAAAATCGGGCTGGGGATGTGGCTCAATGGTTGAGTACTCCTGAGTTCAATCCCTGGTACCAAAAAAAAAAAGAATTGCTCTTGTAGTCATTTTACAGTGTCCAGTTCAGTGGCATTTAATTATGCATTTACGGCGTCGTCGAGCCATCACCTCTGTCCAGCTCCAGCATATTCTCATCACCCAGAGGAGACCCTGTGCCGTGAAGCAGGCCCTCCTCGTTCCGCTTCCCCGGCCTCTGGCTGCCAGTTTTTCTGTCTCTGAGGATTGGCCTCTTCAGACATTTCACATGAATAGGAGCATGTGCTGTGTGGCCCTTCGTGACTGGACTCCCGCACTGAGCATGTTCTGCATTTATTCAGATCAAAGCACGGGCCAGCCATTCACCCCATTTCGGTCTGGGAGGTGCTTCCTTTCTCCCAGGGCGGGATCGTGTCCTGCTGGATGGGTGTCCCGTGGTGAGCTCGTCCCCTTGGTCAGTGTTGTATGCCTCCTTTCTCCTTTCAGACTGTCACCAGTCTCTCATGCCTGCAGCCCTTCCTACAGCAGCCACCTCTAGAGTCTTGTAGGGGACAGGAAATCCTTCTTTCCTTAACAGCATTTCTACATCTTGCCACACTATCACACTTGCCACCCTATCCTCTCTTCTTTAAAAGGGGAATCTGTGTTTTGCCTTTATTTTTCACCTCCCGTTTCCCATCCCCCGCTGCCTGCTCTTGGCCACCAGTGCACTCCAGAAATGGCCCCAGCTGAGGCCATCACTTCATAAAGGCAAAGCTTGAGTGGCTTCTTTTTGTTGTGAGCCGGGGCCTTGCCACCCGGCTTTCCTCCTGACTCCACCCACACGCGTGCTTCTCCTGCGCGCCCTGCACACCTGACTGCCAGTCTTCACCTGCGGGCATCTCGGTCCTCCCCTTCCCTAGTCCCTCATTGTCAGAGGCCCATCCTAAATGTTGCCACCTCTGATCCAGCAGGGCAAGCTGTGCCTTCTTTGCTCTACAGTCTGTGCTCCTTAGAACACTGCTGTGGTGCATCTCTCCCCAGGCAGAGTGACAGGGAGGTGCAGAGGCATGGACGTGAATGTCTGGTGTTAGCCAGGCCTTGGGTCCTCTTTTGCATCATGAGATGGTGGATTCTCTGACTCCTCTTTACATTTGCACCTGGTTTCAGTCACTGCTGGTTCCATACCTTTGTTGCAGAATTGTGGTTGCCAAAAGCCTGATCACCAAATGAGTGGGGCATTTGCCGTGTGGGGATGGTGGACACAGTGGGAATTCAGGCATGTCGTGTAGTTTCAAGATCAGTGGAAACCATACAGAGCATTACTCTGTTTTCATAAGGAATGCTAAAAATAATAGTGTGAGTTCTTCAATAGAAGTAGTCGCCTCAGGCAGTCACCTTTAGATGTCTGATTTATCATTTCCAAGCCTCACAGATACTCCAGCCTGTAAAGAAAGCAAATACACTGAGCTGTCACTATGGGAACAGTGCTAATTTCTCCCTGGTTATTTGCAGGTTGAGGCTCAGTTTGCTTTTGGAAATGGGAT